>JAMPIV010009735.1:600000-1013929 GCA_024509875.1 Oreohelix idahoensis
AAAAAAACACACACACACAAAAGCAAGGCAAATTTGCATCTTAACCCGATCAGAGAAAAGTTTAGCCTATTTGGAGTAAGGCCTAGGCCTACTTCTCGTCTTAGTTTTAATTTCGTTTCTTTAAAAAACAATGCGATTTTGCCTTGGGTGATCATCATTACGGTCAACTAATGATTTAGGCTAGGCCTATATTTATTAAATAATTAATTACTATCAATGTTTGATTGACACTAAAAGTTGTATGGGTAGGTCTATTTAAAGCTACCAGTTGGGCTATAGGCCTAACGGCTATTCCAATTATTGAAGTTTGATAGAGATTAGTTGCGCCAGTTTATATTTTCATTGCTAGCTTTAAAATATATATATATATATATATATATATATATATATATGTCACGAACGGTTTATAGAATGAATGTCAGTACTCATGCTCCGGTGGGAACTAGATATGTTTATGTAAGTTGTGAGTTGAAGTGAGTGAATGTTAAGTTTGACTGCGGGCATGAATGCATTAGTAGCAGTTAGCGCTAATGTCGAGTTCACGGGCATGGCTGAGTTGTTGTGAACGAAGTGGTGGTGAAGACTGGTCAGGTGTGAAAAGGGTCATGGGTAAAAAGGTCATTCGAGACGGAGATTAGAGCGAGGAGAGATTACGTGGAGAGTGAAGGCGAAATGGTTGAAGAAAAATAGGAAATATATTAAGATATTGTGAAATTCGTTCCATGAGATGCTGTTCTAATTATGCACATCATACGTTGTGCTTTTCTTATGTGATGATTTATGGCCAAAGCGGCAGTCTGCCTGTGTTATTGTGTTATACTCAAGTTTGTGACATAAAGTCGTTGGATATCGTATCTACGTGTTGGAGTTTAGTGAATTAACAATTAGCTGTGAAAAACGAGCCAGGTTTGTCGCTCCATGTGTATGTAATACATATTTGTCAATGTGTACACACAGCAAGCACTTGACATATATATATATATATATATATATATATATATATATATATATATATATATATATATATATATATATATATATATATATATATATATATATATATATATGTTTGATTTAAGATTAGTAAACTTAACACAAAACGCTTATTACTGGTCTCTTTAGGCCTATACTTTTATTAGGCACTATAGAACAGACACCAAACTGTTCTTCATTTCCACCATAAATTGTATTAATTTTTTTTTGCAGAAATAGACTAAATGATGATACAGTTACAGCATTTCTACAATGCAAAATAAATTCTAACTCCTGTTGTTTAGGTTTTAAAGCAAGTGAAGACATGCTTAAAAAGGCAAAGGGCGCATGTCACTATGATGGTGCAGAACCATCTAATTGAATATATTTTTTACATGAATTAACTCTTTTGTTACATTTTTCAGTCTTTGTACAGGTTTTGCGGGTCTTTGTACAGGGTTTTTGGATTTTTTGTACAGGTTTTTCATGTCTGAGGTGTGGCATGTATGGTTACCAAACTTGTAAACATTTGAAATGAAGAAAAACTACAGAAAAGCTGTTATTTATTTAAAAAAAATGAATTTTCACTACTTGACTTTTCATTCATTTATGCTTCTATGTGCATATGTTTGTGTCTACATATTTAAGATATCCATGCTGACTTTGAATGTGCAGGACACAACAAAGCAATAGTGCCTGACCTCCAACCCAGTCTGCTGAAGGTTCCTATCCAGAATGCCACTGCATTTTTTTAAAGAAAATTTGAGCAATATGCAAATGTACTGCTTCTTTACAGTGGAAACTCAGACCTGTAATTTTTTAAACACTTGCAGCTGATTATGTTCATGTAATGAAAAGAGAGAGTGGCAGGACACTTGCCAGCTGGTTTGGAACAGTTAGAATACCTCGTGTTCCACCCAGTATTTTAGTCACAAAAAGGCACAGGTAAAATGATTTCTCCTTGAATAAGTAGGTCAAGGTAGTGCCATAGCAGATACTGCCGTAGAGTAGTGAAGTGTTAGAGACTCCACCATACTAGGTCCAGCATTGAGAGGTGGGGTGACCAGTTCCCTTCCTCACTGCCTTTTCCTTCCCTAACTCAAAGTCAGGTACCCATTTTACAGCTAGGTTGACTGGAGCATGTTGGTACCGTGATCTGAACCCAAAACCTTTGCCGCGAGAGACCAGCGCTCTTGAATAAGTAGTAGTCTTTTTTTCTTATACTTTTTTTTTTAAAATAACGTGTTCATGTTGATACTGTTTATTTATTAGTAATCTCTCATGCTATATATCCTGCTGTGAAGTTAAGGTCTCTGAAATAAATCTTACTTTAGAATAATTGTGTTTTGTTTTTCTATTTTCATGCATCTTTTTTCTGTTGGTCCTTTGGTCTTTTTAATATAAATGTTCTTCTTCTTCTTCTTCCGTCCTTAGCCGCCGACCGTCAAAGCAGTCAGTGGCCATTACGCCTAGTGGCGTCTTAGGGCAACAGCAGATAGGTTTTCTTTGCCATTGTTTCCCATCACGCCTATTGGCGTCTTTAGGGCAATGGCAAATCAATCCATTTGCTGTTGTTTCCGTAATCGAAGTGACTGGCAAACGGGTGATCAGCCCGTTGGTTTAATATAAATGTGAAGTGCACTTAATTCAAAGCATGATGATGTGAAGTTAGACTGACTTTGAAGCATCGAACATGATCCTGCATTACCTCTGTTTGGGCATAGTAAAATACAGTTTTTAATTAATTTGAAGTTTGAATTAATGACAAAGCCTATAATATGAATATGAAGTTCGCAAACCACAAATTTCACTGGTTTGTAACCTTCTAATTTGAAGAGTTGTCCACCATCACTCTCAGAAACCAACTTTGATGCACAAAAGAAAGGTGAAATGCTAAGTTCAGCCGCAGCCAGTCCAGCTGATATTCTCATCATCGGGTCTTCTCAAAATACTTTTAGCTTGAAGTAATTCACTGAGTGCAGCATCTTTCCCCTATCCACATGCAATGGGACATTGGACCCATTATGAGTGCTGTTGAGGCCAGTCCGTGTTTTAACTAATTATTTTTTAAATCCTTTAGCATACTTTTAATTTTTTGTCTAATTTAATTAGACAAAAATCTTAATCTTAACAAAATTAACACACACAAAAATGTTTACAATTGTTAAAATTGTGATACCAATTAAATATTAAAACCAATTATGGATGCCGTCAAATGAGTTTACACAGCGATGTGTCTGGAGCAAAACTACAGCAGCAGGAGCATTCACTTTACTAAAACAAACAAAAATGCAAATGACTAAAGACCTTAGTATTCTATTAAATAACGTCAGCATGTAGTTAAACTTCCAACGGGCTGATCACCCGTTTGCCAGTCACTTCGATTACGGAAACAACAGCAAATGGACTGATTTGCCGTTGCCCTAAAGACGCCAATAGGCGTGATGGGAAACAATGGCAAAGAAAACCTATCTGCTGTTGCCCTAAGACGCCACTAGGCGTAATGGCCACTGACTGCTTTGACGGTCGGTGGCTAAGGACGGAAGAAGAAGAAGAAGAAGTAGTTAAACTAACAAATTACAAAGCAACCAAGGATGTGTATGAAAGTTGAGAATTCGTTCTAAGGTGAAGTGGATTAAATGTTTAAAAAACTGCAGACATGGTCATCAGGCATCAGTTTTCAATAGGTGAAATTCGCAGGAAAAAAATATCCGGCACAGTGCAAAGTCCCATTCTTGAACATAATTTATACGATAATTCAGGACTTTTGATAATGCACCTTCAGTTCAAATTAAGTGCACTTCACTGAATATTACAAAGACTGTAAAGACCTTTGAGCATCCTTTCTTGCTTCAATCTTCGTTTGACTGATTCTTTCAAATTTCTGTTATTCATTTGTAACTGTTGTGCACAGAATGAAATGGCAGCCAATTCGAACATTTAATTTGATTTATATAATAAACTGCCTATGGGGCTTGACTTTTGGCCCACCCTGTATTTCTGCTTCACATAATACTCTTAATTTCCTTCTTAATGCTTTGCCTTCAAATCCTGTGCAGGTGCATTCTGTTTTACTGGAAGTATTTCAATTTTTCCATTATACATGAGAAGAATTCTTACACAATCTTGATACAGCTTTAATTTTAAGAGAAAAAAAAAGTAGACATGAAGTAACAAGATTTCAAGATGACTGACAGTATGCAACTGAGACTTTGAGCGTTTCATGTCCAGCAAATAGTGAAAAATAAAGGTATGCAATGTTTGTCAACACTGTGATAAGAGACAAGATTAACTCTTTATTATTTCATCAGGCCATTCTGACCAAGTTACATTTACTCTACCAAAATATTATTTGGCAGAATTTACCTTTTTTTTTTTTAAACATATCTCACTAACAGTTACCCTGATTCTTTTTTTTTTAACCCACTTTTGTGTAACTCAACGTGAGGTTTAAATATTTGTGGTATTTCATGCCATAAATCACGAAGGAGAAATTGGCAAGAAAACAAAGATGGCCCCACCTATGTTCCAGTTTTGACTTATGGATGCAAGTCATGGGTAATGACTACAACCCACAGAAGCCAGCTCCAAACTTCAGAAATGAGATATCTGAGGAAGGTGATTGAAGTAACAAGGTCTCCAACCAGACAACACATCATGGCCTCAAAACTCAGCCCTGCAGACCTAAGTGGAACAGTCCCAATTACATTGGTTTGGCCATGTCTGCAGAATGGAAGAAGATCAGCTACCGTGACAAATATGAGAAACCAAGAGCCAGGGATCCAGACCTCTAGGACAACCCAGAGTTCGCTGGGAGGACTAAAATTAGACAATCTCCGAAGGATCAAGGACTAGACTGGAACCAGGCCAGGAAGAAGACAGCCAATAGGATAGTATGGCGCTCTCTCAGGCCAACCTCTACACCCAAGGGTAAAAGAGGAACGACTAAGTAAGTAAAGTAAAGGTAAAGGTAGCCCCACAGCAAATACTGCTGTAGGGGTGTAAAGTGTTACAGACTTGACTGTACTAGGTCCAGCATTGAGAGGTGGGGTGACCAGTTCCCTTCCTCGCTGCCTTTTCCTTCCCTAACTTAGTCAGGTACCCAATTACAGCTGGGTAGACTGGAGTGTGTCGGTACCATGATTCGAACCTGGCACCTTTGCCGTGAGACCAGTGCTCTAACCCCTCTGTCAACCGGACGCTGAAGTAAGTAAGTAGGTATTTCAAATCTTTGATTCTCAAAGTCTCTATGTTCCTCCACTCATCATAGAGAGCATTTCTTGATACATTTTAATTCAACATGCTTTGACCTGCAATGACATAGCTGATTTTATAAAATAACTATATTAAATAAATTGGAAATAATTTAATTAAAGTAAGGGAAACAACGAAGATATAAATTAATGAGGGGCAAGCATAAGATGGCTATGGGTAATGTGTTGATTCAGCCAAGTATTTCTTTGGGCAACTTGACCATCTTCGAAGTCAAGTAGCTAGAAAGTCCTTTGTTTTAAATCTAGTGGCACATTTTAATCTTTTATGTTTTGACCAACCCTGATGCAGTTAATTGTGACTTCTTGCATTTCATCTAATTTTCAATGAGTACAGTAAAGGATTAAAGTGAGTCACCAAAAGATGCTTTTTCCGTCAATTGTTTTCTTTTTCAAATTTAAAAAAAATATGCATATGTGAAACTGTATTTGAACATTTTTACAAGAAAATACGTCTGTTTAAAAAAAAACAAGTCACAAGAATGTTTTTTTTTTTTTTTTTTTTTTAACAACAGAAGACAAGAAGAATGGCTGACCTAACATTAGTTATTAAGAGTTCCTCTCAATGAAATCAAATTTAGCCTGTTTTATACCATACACATCAACAAATGAACAGATATTAATGATACAAAGTCCAGCTGGTATCATTCTTAGAGGGCACTGGCTGAAATTTCAGGTTAGCACAAGACCTGACTTTAGTGCAATGCCAGGTAATATTAATGTGGTAAGATAATTTCACTGAAGTCAAATGAGTGTTCATGAATTTCACAGAAGACAACATACATGCCACACCCAGGAGATGAAAAACCTGTACAAAAAAAAAAAAAAACCTGTACAAAAATAAAACAAAACTTCAGCTTACAAAAAATACTTTAAAAAGATCCATACATCGACCATTTTGTTGTTTGAGAAATCACGAGCACTTTTTTCATACAAACAAAAAGCGTAAGGTATTGTTTATTGCGCTTTCCTTGTTTGTACATTTGGTACAATTCTTCATGGTGGATATAATAGGAAACTCAATAAATAGCGTTACAACAGGATGCTGTCTGATCATCATAAGGGTTCCCTCTGTTGGCCAAGTGTTTAGGCCCTTAAACAATCTCCACTATGATTTTTGCTGTGAACCCGTCATGTCTCAAGTCCGTGACCAGATAAACTAGATCTAGTGTGTGTTTAGATCATGGGTTTCCTACAAAGTCACACAAAAGTATGCTGTATTGACCACCTCCTACATTTGATCTGTCATCAATATTATTAGGTGTAAGTCTCTCTAGATTCACTTTCGTCACTGTCGGAGTCTAAATCAGGCCCGTGATCAAATACAAGTCACCTCTCAGGTCCCAAAGCAAAGATTTCACTGCCGGAGCTAAGGAAAGATTCCACTGCCCAAAAAGTCATGAAATCGTGAAAAATCAAAATATCGAGTGATTCAGAAAACGGAAGCTTCTCTTGTACCAGAAATACTCAGGTCTCGCTAAACAGTGTTCCCACTCTTTATTTTGGACAGTAGACTTTGCGCCCTGGCATTTTTGGCAGAATCAAATTATAAAGGGTTAATAAAAAAAACAAAGGGTAAAAGATCCCGTTACACGCCCATTGAGGCATATTGGGAATATGGTGTTAGGCCCATATTTTCTTGACCAATGGCCCACTAGGAGTGATGTGGTCAGCATCACCCCGGCCACCTTAAAGGGTTAATAATTAGGCAAAAACCTGTACGGAAAGTATGTACTGCCATACAGATCTGCAAATGAGAAAAATCTGTACAGATTACAGGTAACCCGTACTACTTGGCATGTATAAGACTAGCATAACTGATTCATCAATTTAGTGTAAAAAAGTATGTACAGCATGCCATTATATTTTAGATAACATTCAAGCAACTATTTCAAATCTTTCTTGAAGAAATAGGATCTGAGTATGAAGATGTCATTTATTTAATTTTACTTCAACTGCAGACCTGATTCTGGCATTGTCTGAAGAATATTTTTGGAAGAGAGTACATTGTTGATTTATTTGACCTTTTTTTTTTTTTTTGGCACAACAAAATATCTTGTCCATATAAATGCCAGATTACAAGGGGCCAACAAATAACTACATGAAAATGTCAATTCATTTACCACACGCTGGACCTGATTCACAGATATTTTGTGAAAAAGATTATCCACTTTCCAAACTAGTAACAAAACCAGAAATAATTAACCCTGTGAAGTGTTCTGCCCAGATCACTAATCTGGAATGATTCTAAAGTTTGAAAGTTCCAAAGAACATAGTGTGGAAATCAGAAATCTGCTGATCAATTTGAACATAATCCTATTAATATTCAATTACTTAAATTCAAAATGGCATGTCTTTGCCACATTAATCTGGTCAAAATTTATTTTTGCTATTTATAAATGTATTTCTTCACAGATGCATTGACCTCTCTGTGATGATGTCACCATGATACAACGTTAAAATATCTCCAAAATTAACGATGAAATGTAGGGTTCAAACTAATGCGTAAGATACTAGGAGACATGCTCGCCCATGCCAGCCTTTCCCACCGCCATTTAAAACTAACGAGTTAGAAGTGCAGATGAAACGTTTACCCTTTGAAGACGGGAGAGAACGGAGGACACAAAAAAGGAAAAATATGACTGAACACGTGTTTGAAGTTCGAACGGCAAAAAGACGCAATTGGGGGTGAAAGGAAAAAAATTCACGTCCCTAGTTGACATAAAGTAAGGAAATGGACAAGAAAAGGACATTAGCTCTTGATCGAGACAGTCATTTCTTGGACGTTTTTCGATACTTGGTCTGTATTTGAATGCCGCGGCAAAACACATGAGGGAAGGTTCTCGAACAAATTTCAAAATTTAAACTTGAGAAAAAAATGTGTTTTTTCTTAATAATAGAGTTATGAAAATAAAACCTAGCTAGTTTGATAGCCCATCTTGAGCAGAGAAATAATATGCTTTCATTTATACAGACGGATAGATAATAAAGAAGATATTGACAAAAGACTGTATTGTTCATATCATACAAGCGAATGCACTGTTAACCCATGTCACCAAAAGTTTCCAAAATCTTGGCCTTGAGTCTGCAAACGTAAAAATCGAGCTGTAATTAAAGAGAGGGAATGTGGTGGAGAATTGTAGCTAAAAATAACTTAGGCAACAGATTCGTGTAGGAAATACATGTAAAACCAAGTGTGTTTTTATGAAAAAACAAGTAGAGGCAGACGGACTAACAGACCGTAATACATACTTGACTGAGATTTGACTGAAGTGACTTTTGGTTGAAGATTTGAAAGCAAGGGGGGAAGTCGGCGATTGGCCAACGCATTTTATAGTAGCGGGATAGAGAGGTGAAAGTTTGCCATTCGACATAAGTCTGTTCAGAGACGCAGTTTGAATCCATGGTGGTGTTGATTCCATAAGAATATAACTATATAGTGGGACGCCATCATACGGCCAGCAGCTCAGCTGGGTTTTGCTAGCAAACTTTAACTGTGTTCTCAATTCTGAATTCTGGTAAGAATGAACAATATTTATTCTGTATTATTTTAATAATTCAAGTGATTGATACTGCCATATCATAAAAATGATTACGACAAGTAAGTGTTCGCTCTAGATCCCCAGCCCAAGTTCAGGGTCTAGAGACATACATACAAAGAAAATATATAGGCACGCCTAATTGAAACTATGAAAAAGGATCTAGTGTTGAGATCAGTGGAACATATCACCTATCTTATTTAATAGCAGGAAGCTATTGAACATATCTCAGATGCAATGTAGTCTTGGGGAACTAATACTATGTGAAACCAACTTGGTAAGATGTGCTGTGTGGTCAGAGAGATCTGACCCAGTCTATGTGGTGTTGTTGTGTAGTGTTGTGTGCAGAAGTGGTTCAGGAAGTAGAGTTCTGACACATGACCAATACTTTTGTTTCAGAACTGTGAGTTTCTATTTGGCACCAAAGCGGTGTCAAATGCTGTAGTAATATATACAAGTGTCGACCAGAGCAGTCTATCATTGTGTCAGAGCAGCCGTATATTGCCCCCAGCACGGAGAGGTGGGGCCACAAGACTTTTGTACAGGATCGACGCAGGCGAGATAAGTTATATCTGGCCTGCTGGACTTTCACCAACGAAATTTTCAACTAAATTATCCCTAATTCACCATTAAAGAAAGCCATGACATTGGGGAAATTAAACTACAGTAGAACTCCATTTATCCGAACCCCATGGGACCGAGCATCGTTCGGATAATCAAATGTTCGGATAATTGGATTACATAATGTATCGAGTACATGTACACATATTTCTAAAAATAATTAACCATCACAAGGAAAATACACTATAAAACATATTTAATTGTGCTGTAATAATAATACCCACACTGTATTAGATCACTGTATCACCAAAATCTTTCATTACACTGCAGTGCATGTACTACTTGTATTAATTATTATTTTTTAAGAAAGAGAAATGTTTTCAAAATAACATTACAAACGATTCAAAACCAGGCGCAACTTACGTATACATGTACTTGCACAGATGTAGCCCACTATTTAAAATAATGAGGAATCCTCTTTTGCACCAAAACTGGATAGTCTCCTTTTAGATGCTAAGTCCCGCATTCTCTTCAACAGCAGAAGCTGTGTAGGACAGCTGTCATCTTCTTGCTCGTACCAAGCCATCGCTGTGTCTAGTGCTATAAAGGCCTCTTCAGGACTTGGTCGACGTTTTGGGTTTTCTTCATAATCTACAAGTACATCATGTACTTCTGAGGAGTCTTTATCATCGGTCACTACATGCATTTTTTTTTCTTCTTGCACAAAAACAACATTTCTTCGTCATTCAAAAACGGAAAACCAGAATCATTATCATCTTCTAGCCACATGTGTGCATCATCTTTGTCACAGTCCGAAAATCCGGGCATTGCTTGAAACAGTTCCACAACTTCATTTATACAATCATCATTTGTGTCCACTGCAGTAGTTTCATTTCCTTCTTTTTCCCAAGCAATCTATTCCAAGCCTTGTTAAGATTATCCTGTGACAGGGTGGTCCAAGCATCAGCTAACATATAGCAGCAGTCTTTGAGATTAAGCTTTTTGGAAAACGCCACCACACTTTCTTCATCTTCAGCCAACAATAAACGACGCAGGACTTCCTTCTTGTACATCTTTTTAAGCTTTGCTATAACACCCTGATCCATTGGTTGAATCAGTGCTGTTACATTGAGAGGCAGAAAAATTACTTTAAAATTTGCATCAACTGCATTCAATGTATCCGTCTCTGGATGAGATGGTGCATTGTCCAGTAGAAGAAATTCGTTTCCAGTTTTCTTTTCTTGTTCTCTCAACCTCTTCACATTTGGGATGAACTGATTTGTATACCAATCAAGAAATATTTCACTATTCATCCAAGCACTCTTCTGTGCTTTGTGGCACAATGGGAGACATGTCACATTCTTTAAACAACGTGGTTTTTTGGCTTCGCCGATCATTAGCACCGCACCGGTGAACGATGACTTCCACTGGCATTCGCGGCTACCAAAATTGCACTTTTTAAACCCAGGGGCAGATGCTTCGTGCTGAGATGCAAGTGATTTTTGAGGCAATGATTTCCAGTATAAGCCAGTCTCATCGGCATTATACACATCATCGAGTGAATAACCTTCTTCTTCCAAAAAAGCCAAGAATGTTTCTTTAAAATTTTCAGCGGCAGTTGCATCGCTAGATAAAGATTCCCCTTGAATCTCCAATTCTCGTATGCCATGACGAGATTTAAAGTGTCTTAACCATCCCTGGCTAGCCTTAAAGTCAGGAGGACCGTCACGTTGATTGTTGAACTGAAGTGCCTTTTCACACAATAGAGAGCCAGCGACAGGTTCCCCTTTGCTTCTTCTTTGCACAAACCATATATACAAAGCTTCTTCCAATTTCAAATCTTTCGCATTTCTCATGGTTTTACGTTTCTTCGACCCATTTTCACTATCCAATTTCGATGCAAAACTCATAATTTTATCCTTGTTACTTTTGATGTCAGAGACGGTAGCTTTCCCAACATTGAAAATCCTTGCAAGTGAAGATACAGTTTCACCTTTTCCTAGTCTCTTGATAATTTCTGTTTTCGTTTCAATTGACAAAACATTGCGGTTCCTTTTATATGCTTTAGGCCTACTGGAAGATGCTATACCGCACAGAGAAGTACTTGTACACCAAAATTATTCTGCTGTAGTAGCAGACACAATTATTTTAAGTTGAACTGTCTGTTTAGCCAGTTGTTACGGTATATGATATTAACGCCGTCTGCTAAAGGTTACCAGACGTGCAATTATAAAGGTTAAGACATTTAATATATTGCGATAGATGTTTCAATTAATGAACGCTTTATACACGATCGATTATGACGTGTATAGCGTTGTTTAGGACACAGTCGGTAACTAAGAAACGCTACCCTTTTCACATTGACCGTCAAGCTGTTAAGACGCGTCTGACTCTCCTTCCAATGTTGGGCATGGTATTGCCATACAGATATATTTTATGTAAGTACGGACATGGGTCAGTCCATTGCTATTACGAAGATTTGAAATGATTAAAGGTCAGTACGAAAGTGAAAATTAAGGAAGGATGAATTACAGTCCATAGTATTTGATTTTGCCAGACTCATAGACTCACTGTCGGCCGTTGGAAAACCCCAACCGCGCGTGCATACAGCTATGACAATCTGCATACAGTAATTTGATTATTGGACAAGGACTGATAGGATATCTGCATATCTATGCCATATATTTTCAAGTTATAATATGTACCTTTGTGATCAACATGCATGAATCGTTTTGACGTGTAAACTGTATTAAATGTTGGTGGACTCAATGGAACCGACTTGTCACATCAATCGTATTCCAAGTCATTCAATTATTGTTCAGAATCTTCCACCCCTGCATTCGCGTAATCTTACATAGAAGGCACGATACACGATCACTCAAGAATATCAAGAAGATAAAACAATGGCCAGACATTTATAACTGTTTTATTAATATCACATGGAACATTATTCAGAGCTAACCAAACCACGCCTTGCAACAGACCACTTCCACTTGCAACAGTGGTGGCCGGTGTGGGGACGAGAAAAACAACCAAAAACAAAAAAAATTTTTGAATGACTTTCGAAGGAAATATTTACGATCAGTTTTCGATCACATGATCCAGCTGAAGATGACGTGGAACACAGTCTAATGCCTAACAACGCGACGTCACTGAAGTTCGTGTAGGTGAAACTATCGGAGAAACTGAAGTCGTTCTGTTAAGCCTAACCAAGGGAAAAATAAGTCATTTGAAGCAGACACAAGAAATGGACTACAGGAGCAGGCAGTCAGGGGCATTAGCCTAGCTGTTGACGACCTATAGCACTGATCGAAGCAACGGAAAGATAAGTCTAGCTGTTTAAATTGTCGTCATTGCAAAACAGTGCTACTGAGTCCATTTTGCTTTGATTAGGCATGTCTATGTATTTTCATGTATATATGTTAAATTTGTTTTCCATCGTATGTATTTGTTGTTAATTCGTGGGCCGGTTGGAGAGGGAACTGAAATCTCTGGGAATGTCGCGAACAGCTGACCACCTAGATTTCAGTCGTTCTTAGGGAACTTAAACGATTGCATTTTTGGAAGCCCATTGAGGTTGCCATTGGACAGTCTGTCCAAATCTGCTACCGTTTGACAATTTGCGTTAGCTGTACTGTCCCGTAGATAATTGGTGTATTTTATTCGTATTCAGTTAATAATTTTATTCAGTTCTGTACCATGTTCGTTACTATTTCGTCCATTCTCCTCTTACTATCATTTTTTTTATGATTTTTAAATTTTCGTCCGTTATGAGTGCTGTGACTTCATCATTTTTCTCAGTCATTTTTTTTTTTTGTACCTTGATTATTCAGTTGACCTCGGGTCAGACCTTGACCCTTCATTTGGTCTGTGACATTTCCGCTTATTTTATTTAGTTCATAAATTCATTTTTAATTGTGAAAATGTCTTGTTTGCGTCTTAACATTGTTTGTACCCTTTAGTTGCATCATTGCTTGTTTGTCCTCATAATACATATTAATATTACATTAATAATATGATAATTATATGCAATAATACACTTGTAATTTAATTTAATTAATTTTTTTTGATAATTAAGGTTAATATGGGACATTGCATAATTATGCAGTGATAGTCCAAGAAAGTAGCACTACAATTTATCATAGATGCCTAGGGCATAATAATATAATATATATATTGACAAAATAAATAATCTTATAGCTACCTTTGAGGTAATAGACCCATTGTATATTATTTAATATACTTTTCTGGTACTAAGAGAGTGACTTAGTACATTGAACAATATAATTACTAGGAATTATACCCAACATTATTGGATATTGAGATTAATTGTGTGATATAATTACATTATATTTAACAGATATCATAACTATTTATGATATAGTATTATTTAGATACAATATTGTTACAAAATATTGTCTATTAGTTGAACTTAGACATTAAGTTCAGTACTATTGTGATTACTTATATTGAATATTTCTAAGTTGAGTAAGTATAATAATTACTCTGAAGCTACTATTGACTATTTTAATCAGTAATTATCAATAATTACTTACAGATAAAAGTCAAAATGCTTACTATAGACCATTTCGTTAAAATTGGTCGTGAATATGGTTATAAATCTCAAGAACTTCGTCAGTTTGCTGAATCAGAACTGGAAAAATATGAAAGAAAGGAAGAAGAGAAAAAAGCTGCATTAAAGAAAGAGGAAGCAGAACTTGAGATGAAGCAAATTGCCAAGGAAAATAGATTGAGAGAGATTGCTCAACGTGAAAGAGAAGAGCAAAGAACAATCGCCAAACAGGAAGAAGAGAATAAATTGAAACGAGAGGAAATTATTTTACAACAAGAAATGGAATTGGCGCGTATTAAATTGGAGACAGCAAGATTACAAGCACAAAGTGCTGATGCAAACCAGAATAATAACGCACAAAATGGATCATCATCCAGCCAACCTAAACATTTCTACAACTTTAAATTACCCATTTTCAACTTGAACGTCGACGACCTTTCATCGTTCCTGGCACGTTTTGAACAGACTTGCAAATCTAACCATTTGCCTGAAGAGTCATGGGTACTCAAGTTAAATGAATTCTTGGTTGGAGAACCACTGACAGCTTCTCAAAATGCTGACCCATCAATAGCAAATAACTACGGTGCTATTAAGTCCTTGCTTTTACGAAGGTTTCACCTGGACGAGGAACACTGTAGGTTGAAATTTAAGGGAATTTTACCTGAATCTCCAAGGGATTTTGCAGGATTCATTGCGAACATACGCAATACATTTAATAGATGGGTTGAACTGGCAGAAGTCAACAAATCATACGACAAATTAGTTGATTTACTACTGCGGGATAAGGTATTATCTTCGGTTAGCCAGCCATTTTTTGCATATTTGCAGGAGCGTAAACCAGGTACTATGGATGAGTTAGAAAAAATTTCTTTAAACTACTGTTCGGCACATCCGAATGCAACCATTTCTAACTCCTCATTAAGAGAACCTCTACCTGTGGCGTCTAATATGGCCTACAATCATAATAACAAACAAAGACATCACAGTGTAGACAGAAGCAGGTTCCAAAGAAATCACAATGTTAACTTTCAGAAGGGACATAATAATGATTTCAACAATAAAAATGAGTTCAACAGAGGTAGATCACGAGATAGAAATTATTCACCTCAAACAAACTACCACAATGGTCAACATAACACTCATTATAATCGATCACATACTCCCAATAATAATAGTAACTGGAATGGTAATAATCATGGCTCGAGACATCGAGATAATAGTTACTATAGAGGACGACGAGATAATTCTAACAATTATACTCGGAATCGATCTCATTCTCGGGGATCATCTCATTACAACCATAATACAGGGGCGGCAGTTACAAATAATACTACCCCTATAGCTCAGGTCCCACTTGACAATAATACAACACAGTCTTCTGCTGCATGTTTTGCTATTAATTATAATGTGGCAAATAGTTGCCAGCAATGCAATCTTATTTTTCAGAAGGCGAAAGAAACAGTGCTTAACTGCGGACATATTATACCACAGGTAGGTCTTGCAGTCAACGATGGAACAGGCCTACTAATTTTTAACAGGGGATTAGTTAATGGATCCGTCGTCTCAGTGTTGAGGGATTCGGGATCCACAACGATTGGTGTACGACAGTCGCTGGTACATCCTAGCTGTGCAACGGGGGAATATGTCCGTTGCATGACTTTTGGTGGAACAATAGAGTTTTACCCCACAGCTATTATTCATGTTAACACTCCTTTTTTCACAGGGAACGTAAAAGTATGTATGCTAAAAAAGCCTATAGCTGATTTGATGGTTGGTCGTATACACGGCAGTAAAGATTGTACTCCAGATGAGATTATAGAATGGGAGAAACATAACCTATGCACTGGAAACGCCGTGACGACTAGAGCGCAGACTCAACTCATGGAGAAAGTTGATGATAATAAAATGGATGCAGACAACCAAGAGGAATTTGTAGTCAATTCACCTATTGACAGGGAAACATTTGCAACCAAACAAAAAGAGGATAAATCTTTAAAAAAATTTTTTAAGTTGGTTGATAAAGTTGACAATCTATCCTCAGGTAATAATAACAAACATTGTTTTGTTATTAAAAATGACATATTGATTAGATGTTTTAATGACAAATCACAAATGAAACAACAAGTTATGGTCCCATATACTTTTAGACGGTACATTCTTCAACATGCACATGACTCACATTGTGCTGGACATATGGGATATACTCGAACACGATCTCGAGTACTGTCTTCATTCTTTTGGCCAGGGGTGTCAAGAGATATTTCGCAGTATGTACGTTCCTGTACTACATGCCAAGAAGTGAAAGCACGTGGAGCTTTTCACACGGCGCCTATTCAGGCTTGCGATATCTCAGTGAGACCTTTTGACAAGATGGCAATAGACATTATTGGTCCATTGCTACCATCGGCCAGAGGACATAGATTCGTCCTTACGTGCATTGATTTGTGCACACGATGGCCAGAAGCTATCCCATTAAAGACCACCACTACCACAGATGTAGCTGATGCACTACATCTCATCTTTTCTAGAATAGGGTTTCCTAGAAAACTTTTATCAGACCATGGGTCACAGTTTATATCTGACACCATGAAGGAAGTCATGAAAACTTGGGACATTGATAGGAATTTAAGTAGTATTTATCATCCGATGAGTAATGGTGCGGTTGAAAGACTTAACCGTACACTTAAACAACTACTACATAAGGTTACTGCTAAGCACCCTCATGACTGGGACAGAGCACTCCCAGCTGTTCTATTTGCTTATCGGGAGGTACCGCATGAACAAACTGGCTTCTCTCCCTTTGAATTAGTTTTTGGTGCTCCCCCAAGAGGTCCTATGGGACTAATAAAAGACTTATTAATTGACGACGAGATGACTCAGGACACTCAGTCATCTTACGAGTACGTGATTAATCTTCGGAAGAACATTATTGAGTCTTGCCAGTTGGCAACAGCTTCTTCTGAGGCTGCAAAAGCTAAGGCTCGATCTCTACAAAATAGGTCTCGACGATTACGCCAATTATTCCCAGGCGACGAGGCTTATGTGTTACTTCCTCACAATAACAATAAATTATTGATATCTTGGAATGGTCCTTACAAAGTCATTGATAAAATTTCCGACGTTGATTACGTCTTAGATATCAAGGGACACAAAAAGATATTTCATATTAACATGCTCAAGCAATTTCATACACGTCCTGAACACTTACAGTCAATTTTTCATGAACTAGATGACAACACAGTATCCACTTGTCATTATTCTAACTTATCTGTCATCCAGGAAGAAGAATCTTCTTTTCCTGAGGTACAGTTACCGTTACCTGTACCAGTAGTTCAACCTACTGAATCTTGGCGGGATGTAACCATCTCTTCAACGGTTACACCGCAACAGCGTCTACAGATTGCTAATCTATTACAATCTTATCCCGATGTGTTGACCGACGTCCCGGGTCGCACATCGGCTATCAGTCATGACATTACTCTCAATGATGATACACCTATTCGTGTACATCCCTATTCTGTTCCTTTACATTTCCTTGCTAAAACTACTAAGGAACTTGAACAGATGTTGTCTCTGGGAATCATTGAGACTAGTAATTCGCCATTCTCTTCTCCATTAGTGATTGTCCGGAAGAAGGACAATAACATCAGACTATGTGTTGATTATAGAAAATTAAATGCTAAGACTATAGTTGACAGCGAACCACATCCACTTATCGACGACTTACTGCCACGTCTATCCAACGCAACTATATTTAGTAAGATAGACTTAACTAAAGGTTATTGGCAGATACCACTGACCGAAAAGGCTAAGTACTACACCGCATTTTCCACTCCACAAGGTCTATACCAGTGGAATGTGATGCCTTTTGGGCTTGTTAATGCGCCAGCTACCTTCATTCGCCTGATGCGACAAATTTTATCAGGTAGACCAGACGTTATTACATATATTGACGACATATGCTTGTTTAGTTCGTCGTTTGAGGAACATGTTTCGGGACTTAGATATGTTTTTGACACTCTAAGGAATTATCATCTAACTGCTAAACCTACAAAGGTGCAAATCGCGTGTAATGAGATAACCTTTTTGGGACATATCATTGGATCGGGATATATCCGAACGTTACCTAGTACAGTCTCCCAAATTCTAAACATAGCAGTTCCTCAGACGAAGAAACAGGTCAGGAGTTTGTTAGGACTTGTTCAATATTACAGTAGATTCATACCAAACTTGTCATCCATCACGGCTGTATTGTCTTCATTGTTAAAAAAAGATATGCCGGTGAAGGTGACATGGACTGGTACATGCAATGAAACTTTCAACAAAATTATAAATTTGTTCTCGCATGAACCAATTTTAAGACTTCCCGATGCTTCCAAAAGATTTTTCTTACGAACAGATGCGAGTAACTACGGCATTGGTGCATGCCTGCTCCAGAACCATGATGGCATTCTACGTCCTACCTTATATATTTCAAGAAAGCTAAAGCCGGCAGAAACAAAGTATTCAACAGTCGACAAGGAACTTTTATCTGTGATCTGGGCAATAACGAAGCTTGAAAAGTTTCTTGCTCGGTGCTCCCTTCACCATACAGACGGACCAACGTGCTGTAGCATCCTTGCGTCGATCAAATCATACAAGCCAGAAACTTGCCAGATATTCAATCATCCTACAGCCATTCGAGTTCTCCATTGAACATATTCCTGGCACTGAAAATTGTGTGGCAGATGCATTGTCACGTAATCCTATTGACGACGAATAATCAACATTGACACTCTTAAACTACATCAATCAGAACTACATTGGATTGAACGAAGTATCAACTATAAAGGAACTAACCTTGCCTTCAATTTAAACTTTATAAACACTATATGCATCACAGAATTGAACTAAAAGACAATCAAGGTATACATATTGACATTCAAACTTCGTCTAACGTCCATACACGATATATGAATATTCGTTGAACAATCATGGAACAATATCTGACGACAAGTCGAACTTATTATCCTATGTATACTTAATTCTTGGATGCTGGGATAAATGACATTTCTTTCCAACGTAAACGTTTGAACATTTTTGCCTAAAAGAATTCATCAGGATCAAGACTACGGATGGATCATCATATCCTATACTAATTAATTAGTTAACTTAACTTCTTAATTGAATTATTATCAATAAAATGAAATGTGAGAAAAAAAATGAAATGAAAGAACAAAAAAAAAAAAGAGAACGAAATACTAAAAGAAGAAATTATGAAAAGAGAAAATAAATCTCACACAAGTATTAGATTAATAATTTTTTTTTTAATGTACCTATACATTATTTAGTTAGTTAAATTAGATAGTTATTATTCACTAACACTTAACACACACAATTAAGTTAAAACTTATATTCGAATTTCTTTCTATTTCTTCTCACTTATTTTGTCTTTTCTTCTCTCATAACATCGCGTTACATTAGAACCTTAATAATTTAACTCTTAGTTTAATTAATTAATTTAATTTTAATTAGTCAAATTAATTCCTATATGACATACTAATACGACAGACCTTACTTTAATTTAATTTTATCATTCACTATTAACATTGGACATTTATTTAGTTGATATAATAATATGTATAATATTGATATATAATGTGATTTATGATTAGATGACTATGACAAATAGTTAGTTGACACGACCGCAACACGGTTCTACTCAGAACATCGTCGGCCATATGTCACAATTGTGTTAAATTTTTTTGAAAAATTGTTAAGTCGGATAGATATTGAAAAAAAATCTATCGATTTTTTTTTCCCCGGTGTACAGGGAATTGTTACGGTATATGATATTAACGCCGTCTGCTAAAGGTTACCAGACGTGCAATTGTAAAGGTTAAGACATTTAATATATTGCGATAGATGTTTCAATTAATGAACGCTTTATACACGATCGATTATGACGTGTATAGCGTTGTTTAGGACACAGTCGGTAACTAAGAAACGCTACCCTTTTCACATTGACCGTCAAGCTGTTAAGACGCGTCTGACTCTCCTTCCAATGTTGGGCATGGTATTGCCATACAGATATATTTTATGCAAGTACGGACATGGGTCAGTCCATTGCTATTACGAAGATTTGAAATGATTAAAGGTCAGTACGAAAGTGAAAATTAAGGAAGGATGAATTACAGTCCATAGTATTTGATTTTGCCAGACTCATAGACTCACTGTCGGCCGTTGGAAAACCCAACCGCGCGTGCATACAGCTATGACAATCTGCATACAGTAATTTGATTATTGGACAAGGACTGATAGGATATCTGCATATCTATGCCATATATTTTCAAGTTATAATATGTACCTTTGTGATCAACATGCATGAATCGTTTTGACGTGTAAACTGTATTAAATGTTGGTGGACTCAATGGAACCGACTTGTCACATCAATCGTATTCCAAGTCATTCAATTATTGTTCAGAATCTTCCACCCCTGCATTCGCGTAATCTTACATAGAAGGCACGATACACGATCACTCAAGAATATCAAGAAGATAAAACAATGGCCAGACATTTATAACTGTTTTATTAATATCACATGGAACATTATTCAGAGCTAACCAAACCACGCCTTGCAACAGACCACTTCCACTTGCAACACCAGTGTTCTGCCTAGAATACACGTACACTGGATTGGTAAACCAGATATTAACTGACTTTATGATCTAACTGACATCTTGTACGTAAGCGACCGACCATTAGCCCATCATATCCTCTACAAATTGTTCGCACACATTTGAAGCTTGCCGCATCAAAAGATTCAGAAATGTAGTCTAACATGACTGGTGGCTCCTGATTTTTTTTTTTTTTTTTTGGAAAAAGTGTTCGGATAATTGGATGTTCGGATAATTGGGGTTCGGATAAATGGAGTTCTACTGTATATATATTTATTCCTTAAGTCAACGGACAATGTTTGGCAGTCATAGACTGGGAGTGATTACACCATCCCAACAGCATATCTAGTAATAAGTTCTCCTGTGACTATCTGAATATAATTATTATTAACCAGTCATTTGAAATAATTAAGTACACATTTTCCATTTTATTATGTTATGATTATGCATTTCATTTATAACTCCATAATATTTCTTATGTTCTGACCAACTAAACATTTGGTTCAGAACAAAATAAATTTATCAAAAGATTTAACTTTAAAAACTAAAACAGCTGAGTTAGTTCAGTGTGTTATAAATTTTATTAATATTATTAGACTTCTTAAATATCTGTGTGTGTGTGTGTGTAATCTACCACAACACATTACATATCAGTACCCTAGATTTTTAACGTAGCCACATTCATTAGTAAAAAGGATATGTGTGAGGTCGTAAGTGGTAGTAAGAAGGGCCTTCTGTAATTCACATCTACATTTATCTCAGGAGCCTTCACAGCTGACCTCATACATCACACTAGGTGACATCAACCATACAATACCATCAAAATCCACTACATATATTGGGGTCTTGTCCTGGGAAAATTAGCTTATCAGTAATATTAGGATCTCCTGGTGGGAGAATTAAATCAGGGGAACAAATTGTAAAAATTAAAATTGTCCCTTAAAATTGAAAGTGAAAATAAAAGTTGGTGAATCTTCACAGCCAGTGGTAATTGATTAGTTAACTAGCTAATTAGAATTACCTTAGTCTATAGTAATTAGAATTACTTTAGTTATTTATTGGTTGGATTTTTACCCTGATCATTGTTATTTTGTGTGATGGCTGAGCTAGCAAAGTTCAGATCAGCTGCTGTGCTAACGGCGAAGGATATGGGAATGGATGGTCAGGCTTTAATTCAGTATGTAACTGCTGAATGTGACAAGTATATTGAATGGGAAGAAAGAAGATTAGAAAAAGAGGCTGAAAGAAAATTATAATCTGAAAGGTTGGCTGAAGAGAAGAGGTTACAAATTGAGGCTGATAGAGAACTTAAGAGGCTGCAGATTGAGGCAGAAGAAAAACGACAGCAAAGGGAAGCAGAAGATAAAAGATTGACTGCCGAAAGGGAGGCAGAAGATAAAAAGGCCGAAAGGGAGGCAGAAGATAGAAGGTTGCAAAGGGAGCACGAATTACGACTAAGGGAGCTGGAGTTACAAGGCCAGGCTCCTGAAAATGGTGCCAGCCCTTTTGCCTCAGATGCTGCAGCTAGTCAGGGTGCCTCAACATCAGCTATGGGGTTTCATTTAGACCATTTTGTTGAAAAAGACGATGACATCGAGGGGTACCTCAGTCGTTTTGAATTATTAGCTACTACATATGGGTTAGAGAGAGAGAGGTGGAGTTTAAAGTTATCACAGGGACTGAGAGGTACTTCTTATGAAGTCTTCGCAAAAATGAACAGAGAAGACCAAGACAATTATGACATGTTAAAGCAGGCTTTGTTATTGAGGTACGAAAAAAATGGTGAATTTTATCGTAAGAAATTTAGAAATGCCAAACTGTTGTCTGGGGAGACATACCACCAATTCTCTGCCAGACTGGAAACCTATTTGGAGAAATGGACTGCTCTGGGGAAGACCCAAGATCTTAAAGAGATGATCATGATAGAGCAATTGAGAGAGTCCATGGCTCCAGACATGAGAAAATTTCTCATGGAACAAGGTGCAGAGAAGTTGGGGGAGGTTTTAAATGTCGCTGAGAGGTATCAGGCAGCCCAGGCAGAGGTAAGTGGCAATAAAAAGAAGCACATAGAAACTTTTAAAGCTCCACAGCCATTTAATAAATTTGAAAATAGAGAACAGGGTAATAAGGGCAGGACAAACTTTGAACGGCCAAGAAATGACTATCGAGACAGAAACTCACAGTTCAATGACCAAAAATACAATGAAAGAAAACCGTTTAACCAAGGAAAAAAGATGGTGCAAGAAAGATAACCATAACACCGAATTTTGTAGAAGGAAACCTTCAAACATTGCTGCAATGAAGTCGGGGACTCAAAGATTAAAGGTTAATCCTAATGGACAGCAGGAACCTTATCACCCCCAGTTTGTGAGGATGTTATTTGTAATGGGGTCACCATAAGGTGCCTTTATGATACAGGTTTGGATTATGATTCAGTTGTGAAGTCTAGCCTAGTGGACCCAAGTCAGTATACCACAGAAACAGTGGAAATACAAGGGGCGACTAAGGACATACCACTCATGACACTTCCCATCGCAAGGATAACGGTGAAAACTCGCTATGTGGAAGGAGAAATCAGAGCAGCAGTGATAGATGAACCAATCTACCCTCTGATATTGGGGTGTAGATACGTCTTCTTGGGGAATCCCGAGAGACCTGTGATCATGGCGACAGTGCAGACCAGGTCACAGAAAAAGGAGGAAGAAGGTGAACCTATAAATGCTCATCCAGAGGAGATGAGGAAGGCGCAGGCTGAGGATAGGACACTCAAGCCATGTTTTAAAAAATTGCCCAAATGCCACACCCCTCCAAGCAAGGGATAATATTTTATGAAGGACAGACTATTATATAGGAAGACAGGAACTAGATCCACTGGTCACGGACAGTTGGTTCTTCCCAAGATATATAGGGCAAATTTAATAAGGAGCTTACATGTTGGACAAGATGGTGACCATGAGAAAGTCGGTACCATCTGCCAAAAGGTTGCTCGAAAATACTATTGGCCCGACATAAATGTCGATATTGAAAACTTTGTAGAAGCATGTGGCGTATTTCATGAGGGAACACCCACAAAGGGAAAATATGTGCAGGACCTAGAAACGCCACGGGGCAAATTTAGGCCTGGAAGGAAAACTAATTATACTCAGGTAGACAAAGTGCAATGGGAGCCGCCTTTTCACACCCAGTCTTCACTTGAATGGATTAACATGGCCACTATGCGACGAGTACAAAGAAGAAATTTAACCCAGAATAAACTGACAATCCCTCGGTCAGAGTTATATAAACTGGATGAAACTAAAAGAGAGCGAAGATCTCTCACAAGCAATCTAAAGTGGGGAGATAAACCCAAGAAAAAAAATGGTAGTGGTCGATTTGTGAATGATGATTCTAGGAAGAAAAGTCCTCATTATAAAGCTTCTAATGGAAGGGACCCGGCGGGTTCCATGAAAAATAAGTATGAAAATGTAAAGGTCCAGATGTAGCTTATTAAGGACCTGGACAGATGAGAAGGCAGAAGAGACTGTTACCTCATCTTATCAATACGTGAACGAACTGACCACTCGTCTGAAAGCTGGATGGAAACTGGCAAATGATAATTTGAGACAAGCCAGGAAGAAACATGCAGCATATTTTAATAGGAAGGCAAAGGACCGAGAACTAGCTGTGGGAGAGAAGGTGCTTCTTCTACTACCCGGCAGCCAGAATAAATTACAAATTGGATGGCAAGGTCCATATACGGTTCTAGAGAAGGTGTCTAAAACAAACTATAAAATTGACAAAAAGGGGAAGGAGAAAGTTTATCATGTAAACCTTTTAAAGAAGTATCTGGACAGACCACTCCAGGAAAGCACCCCCTTACTGACCTTGGCTATCGCAACTCAAATGCAAAAGGAACCACTCACCTCGCATGAATACCCATTACATCCTTGTGAAACAGCCGCACAGGTTAAAGTCAGTAAGCACCTGACTAAAAATCAGAGGGAGAGAGTTCAACAGGTTCTGGAGGAACATACAGATGTATTAACAGATAAACCAGGACATACAAATTTGCTACAGTATGACATGAAACTGGTAGACTCAAACCCAATCTGTATGAGAGCCTATTCTATTCCGTTCGCGAAGGAGAAGGCATTGAAGGAAGAAATAGATTATTTGTTGAAGGAGGGGATTATTTCACACAGTGAATCATCTTTTAGCTCCAGTGTCGTTTTGTTGAGAAAACCGTCTGGGGAACACAGACTGTGCATAGATTACAGGAAACTGAATGCTGTCACAGAAGGACAAGTGGATCCATTACCAGACTGTAGTGAAATTGACAGAGATACAACGGCAAAATACTCAAAAGATAACATTTAAGGATAAAAACATAATGCGTAGGCTGCTGATGTACATGATCGCCTAGACCGCGGGTCATCACCCTCCATAAAATTGACTTGCTAGACAGGAGGGGAACGGCGGATCAAAAGAAAAAAAAAAAATATGACTGGAAAGGCTAAGGAGACGCAATGGGGGGGAAATGGATGAAAGTAAAAAAATTCAAGTCCCCCAAATTGACACGAGGTACGGAATTGGACGTTTTGCGATACCAAGCGCTTGATTTGAATTTGAGCGGAAGAACGCAGATGTTAGGAATATTACAAAAATTTAAAAAGTAATTTTTCTTAATATTAATGTTAGGAATATAAAAATTAGCTGGCCGGATGGCCTATTCTGAGCAATGAAATAATATGGTCTTAATTTTACAAACGGATAGATAATATTGAAGATAATGACAAAAGACAGTGTAGTTCACATCATCGCTAGACTATATTGAATCTAAAAGTGTCACAATTTGCACACAAAAACACGACCTTGGGAACAGGTGTTCAAAGTTACTTATTATGGAGGAGAGGGTTTTTGAGCGGTAGCTGTGTCTAAATATAACTTTTTACGACAAAATTTTAAGGGGAGAGAAAGGTTGCTTCAAAAATCAAGCACATTTTTTTAGAAACACAAGTAGAGACGGACAGACTAACAGATAACCATCCATACTTGACTGAAGCATGACTGAAATGACTTTAGTGTAGAAATTTGAAATTTAAAGTACAACTAGGCAGTGATTGGCCACAGACAATCATATCATTAGCGCTCAGACGCGAAAGTGGGGTCATTCTTCAATAATTGTTCAGTGTTAGACACAGATTTTAAAGTGTGGAGTTTTCCCATATGAAAGACAGTGAATAAATTTAGGGACGCCATACTATAGCCAGCAGCTCAGCTGAGTTTTGCTAGCAATTCTGTGTTATGTATTCATAATCTGGTAAGATTGAAATTATTTCTTTATATATTTTGAATATTGTTTCATGTTCGAGTGATTTGATACTGCCATATCAAAATCTAGCCTTACAAACAAGTAGGGATTTTGCTCTAGACCCCCGCCCAAGTCAGGGTCTAGGGACTAACAGTGTACATAAACTACAGCAAGGATTATGCAAAATAAATCAAGCGTTGAAACAGATTACCTATCTTCTTTTAGGGCCGACAACTAATAATTATTTTTCAGAATCTATAGTCTGGGAGGATCTATCGGATGTAAACCCACCATGGTAACTGTGCTGTTTGGTCAGAGAGATCTGACCTGTCTGTATGATGTGGTTGTTGTGTCAGTGTGGTGTCCAGACGTGGGTATAGAATAGATTTTGACACATAGCCCATACTTTGATTGCAGAGCTGTGAGTTTTCTATCGACAACAAAGCAGAGTCTATTCGGTGGGTGACTTTACTCGAGTGTATCTGTGCAGTTCTTGTGACAGAGACCACCATTATTGCCCGCCAGCACGGAGAGGTGGGACCGCAAGTTTTCAGCACCAGAGCTACAAAAAGATGAGTGAGCCTCTGGTCTGCTGGACATTCACCAACTATTGGTAGTGACTAATATCCCCATAAACATTCCCACCATTTTCTGGACAATGTGTAGTCAATATAGACAGGTGTGATGAGGCCACCCCAACAGCACAAACAGTAACTATCCTCCCAAAGAGATGACTACTCGAACTTTTTTTAATAAAACTAACTAGTCTAGTACTTAAATAGGTACGCTCTTGCATTTATTATGTAACATTCCATGCATTTTTTTCATAAATTTTCAATCCTTCTTTTAAAACAAGTTCTGGTCAAAATAAAACTTGATCCAGAACAAATAAATGTAATATAATTATATCAAAAACTTTATACACGTGAGTTAGTTCAGTGTATTTTAACACTTGTTAATCTTATTAGTCTTCTTAAATGTCTGTGGGTGTATTTATAACTAACACACCACATTACACATCATTACCCTAGACACTTTACGTAGCCACATTCATTAAGAAAAAAAAAATTAAGTGTGAGGTCGTAGTGGTAGCAAGAAAGGCCTTCTGATAATTCTCAACTACATTTTATCTCAGGAGCCTTCACAGCTGGCCTCATACAAGTTACAGGTAGTAATAACACCATCATACAATACCACTACACAGACACAAAACAGTTATTTGCCAGATTAAACAAGGCAAAATACTTTTCAAAGGTGGATCTTAGTAAAGGCTATTACCAGATTCCAGCGAAGCCTGAAGTGAGACCTTATTTAGCGTTTAGCACATCGGAAGGACATTATGAATTCAACATGCAACCATTCGGATTGAAAAATGCTCCTAGTGTATTTTCAAGGATGATGCGCAAATTGTTGGATCCCCTGAATAACCCATGTATCACGAATTTCATGGATGATATTCTCGTCGCCACAGAGACATTTGAAGAACACATTGACGCTCTAAAAATGTTATTTGATAGGCTTAGGGAGGCGAACTTAACTGCTAGGCCAACAAAATGTTGTATTGGATGCAAAGAGTTGGAATTCTTGGGACACACTGTATATCAGGGTAACATGACCCCTGATCCCAAGAACTTGGAAAAACTGCAGAGAGCACCTAGACCACAAACAAAAAAGGACGTGCGATCATTCGTGTCGTTATGCGGATTTTATCAAAAATATATCAAAAATTTTAACTCTATTTGTGCTCCTCTGACTGATCTGACTCGCAAGGGACTTCCAGATAAAATTATTTGGACTGCGCAATGTGAAGTAGCTTTCCAGGAATTAAAGGAAAAACTCACTAGCAAACCTATTCTTAAATTGCCTGATTTGACACAGGACTTTGTGGTGAGAACAGATGCAAGTAATGTAGGCCTCGGGGTGGCCTTGTTGCAGAGGTCATCTTCACCTGATGGAGAACTGAACCCAGTTGCTTATGCAAGCCGCAAATTGAATAAAGCGGAACAAGGATATTCTACAAGCGAAAAGGAATGTTTAGCGTTAATCTGGGCAGTAAAGAAGTTTCAAATCTATCTGTATGGTAGGACTTTTGTGGTCCAGACGGATCATCAGCCCCTCGTATTCTTATCTCAGGCTAAGCATGAAAACGCAAGATTGTTGAGGTGGTCTTTATTGTTGCAACCTTATCAGTTTATTATCCAATACATCCCAGGGTCATTGAATGTCGGTGCAGATTTCCTCAGTCGGCACCCCTGTGATCAAGATTAGATAGTGGCAGGCGTGAGGAGAGATTTTATCTATGTGTATCACTGGTTTTGGAACTTGCCGTAGTGCATGTTCTCAGGTGGGGACATGTGTGATGATGTCACCATGATACAACGTTAAAATATCTCCAAAATTAACGATGAAATGTAGGGTTCAAACTAATGCGTAAGATACTAGGAGACATGCTCGCCCATGCCAGCCTTTCCCACCGCCATTTAAAACTAACGAGTTAGAAGTGCAGATGAAACGTTTACCCTTTGAAGACGGGAGAGAACGGAGGACACAAAAAAGGAAAAATATGACTGAACACGTGTTTGAAGTTCGAACGGCAAAAAGACGCAATTGGGGGTGAAAGGAAAAAAATTCACGTCCCTAGTTGACATAAAGTAAGGAAATGGACAAGAAAAGGACATTAGCTCTTGATCGAGACAGTCATTTCTTGGACGTTTTTCGATACTTGGTCTGTATTTGAATGCCGCGGCAAAACACATGAGGGAAGGTTCTCGAACAAATTTCAAAATTTAAACTTGAGAAAAAAATATGTTTTTTCTTAATAATAGAGTTATGAAAATAAAACCTAGCTAGTTTGATAGCCCATCTTGAGCAGAGAAATAATATGCTTTCATTTATACAGACGGATAGATAATAAAGAAGATATTGACAAAAGACTGTATTGTTCATATCATACAAGCGAATGCACTGTTAACCCATGTCACTAAAAGTTTCCAAAATCTTGGCCTTGAGTCTGCAAACGTAAAAATCGAGCTGTAATTAAAGAGAGGGAATGTGGTGGAGAATTGTAGCTAAAAATAACTTAGGCAACAGATTCGTGTAGGAAATACATGTAAAACCAAGTGTGTTTTTATGAAAAAACAAGTAGAGGCAGACGGACTAACAGACCGTAATACATACTTGACTGAGATTTGACTGAAGTGACTTTTGGTTGAAGATTTGAAAGCAAGGGGGGAAGTCGGCGATTGGCCAACGCATTTTATAGTAGCGGGATAGAGAGGTGAAAGTTTGCCATTCGACATAAGTCTGTTCAGAGACGCAGTTTGAATCCATGGTGGTGTTGATTCCATAAGAATATAACTATATAGTGGGACGCCATCATACGGCCAGCAGCTCAGCTGAGTTTTGCTAGCAAACTTTAACTGTGTTCTCAATTCTGAATTCTGGTAAGAATGAACAATATTTATTCTGTATATTTTAATAATTCGAGTGATTGATACTGCCATATCATAAAAATGATTACGACAAGTAAGTGTTCGCTCTAGATCCCCAGCCCAAGTTCAGGGTCTAGAGACATACATACAAAGAAAATATATAGGCACGCCTAATTGAAACTATGAAAAAGGATCTAGTGTTGAGATCAGTGGAACATATCACCTATCTTATTTAATAGCAGGAAGCTATTGAACATATCTCAGATGCAATGTAGTCTTGGGGAACTAATACTATGTGAAACCAACTTGGTAAGATGTGCTGTGTGGTCAGAGAGATCTGACCCAGTCTATGTGGTGTTGTTGTGTAGTGTTGTGTGCAGAAGTGGTTCAGGAAGTAGAGTTCTGACACATGACCAATACTTTTGTTTCAGAACTGTGAGTTTCTATTTGGCACCAAAGCGGTGTCAAATGCTGTAGTAATATATACAAGTGTGGACCAGAGCAGTCTATCATTGTGTCAGAGCAGCCGTATATTGCCCCCAGCACGGAGAGGTGGGGCCACAAGACTTTTGTACAGGATCGACGCAGGCGAGATAAGTTATATCTGGCCTGCTGGACTTTCACCAACGAAATTTTCAACTAAATTATCCCTAATTCACCATTAAAGAAAGCCATGACATTGGGGAAATTAAACTATATATATTTATTCCTTAAGTCAACGGACAATGTTTGGCAGTCATAGACTGGGAGTGATTACACCATCCCAACAGCATATCTAGTAATAAGTTCTCCTGTGACTATCTGAATATAATTATTATTAACCAGTCATTTGAAATAATTAAGTACACATTTTCCATTTTATTATGTTATAATTATGCATTTCATTTATAACTCCATAATATTTCTTATGTTCTGACCAACTAAACATTTGGTTCAGAACAAAATAAATTTATCAAAAGATTTAACTTTAAAAACTAAAACAGCCTGAGTTAGTTCAGTGTGTTATAAATTTTATTAATATTATTAGACTTCTTAAATATCTGTGTGTGTGTGTGTAATCTACCACAACACATTACATATCAGTACCCTAGATTTTTAACGTAGCCACATTCATTAGTAAAAAAGATATGTGTGAGGTCGTAAGTGGTAGTAAGAAGGGCCTTCTGTAATTCACATCTACATTTATCTCAGGAGCCTTCACAGCTGACCTCATACATCACACTAGGTGACATCAACCATACAATACCATCAAAATCCACTACATATATTGGGGTCTTGTCCAGGGATAATTAGCTTATCAGTAATATTAGGATCTCCTGGTGGGAGAATTAAATCAGGGGAACAAATTGTAAAAATTAAAATTGTCCCTTAAAATTGAAAGTGAAAATAAAAGTTGGTGAATCTTCACAGCCAGTGGTAATTAATTAGTTAACTGGCTAATTAGAATTACCTTAGTCTATAGTAATTAGAATTACTTTAGTTATTTATTGGTTGGATTTTTACCCTGATCATTGTTATTTTGTGTGATGGCTGAGCTAGCAAAGTTCAGATCAGCTGCTGTGCTAACGGCGAAGGATATGGGAATGGATGGTCAGGCTTTAATTCAGTATGTAACTGCTGAATGTGACAAGTATATTGAACGGGAAGAAAGAAGATTAGAAAAAGAGGCTGAAAGAAAATTATAATCTGAAAGGTTGGCTGAAGAGAAGAGGTTACAAATTGAGGCTGATAGAGAACTTAATAGGCTGCAGATTGAGGCAGAAGAAAAACGACAGCAAAGGGAAGCAGAAGATAAAAGATTGACTGCCGAAAGGGAGGCAGAAGATAAAAAGGCCGAAAGGGAGGCAGAAGATAGAAGGTTGCAAAGGGAGCACGAATTACGACTAAGGGAGCTGGAGTTACAAGGCCAGGCTCCTGAAAATGGTGCCAGCCCTTTTGCCTCAGATGCTGCAGCTAGTCAGGGTGCCTCAACATCAGCTATGGGGTTTCATTTAGACCATTTTGTTGAAAAAGACGATGACATCGAGGGGTACCTCAGTCGTTTTGAATTATTAGCTACTACATATGGGTTAGAGAGAGAGAGGTGGAGTTTAAAGTTATCACAGGGACTGAGAGGTACTTCTTATGAAGTCTTCGCAAAAATGAACAGAGAAGACCAAGACAATTATGACATGTTAAAGCAGGCTTTGTTATTGAGGTACGAAAAAAATGGTGAATTTTATCGTAAGAAATTTAGAAATGCCAAACTGTTGTCTGGGGAGACATACCACCAATTCTCTGCCAGACTGGAAACCTATTTGGAGAAATGGACTGCTCTGGGGAAGACCCAAGATCTTAAAGAGATGATCATGATAGAGCAATTGAGAGAGTCCATGGCTCCAGACATGAGAAAATTTCTCATGGAACAAGGTGCAGAGAAGTTGGGGGAGGTTTTAAATGTCGCTGAGAGGTATCAGGCAGCCCAGGCAGAGGTAAGTGGCTCAAAAAAGAAGCACATAGAAACTTTTAAAGCTCCACAGCCATTTAATAAATTTGAAAATAGAGAACAGGGTAATAAGGGCAGGACAAACTTTGAACGGCCAAGAAATGACTATCGAGACAGAAACTCACAGTTCAATGACCAAAAATACAATGAAAGAAAACCGTTTAACCAAGGAAAAAGATGGTGCAAATGGTGCAAGAAAGATAACCATAACACCGAATTTTGTAGAAGGAAACCTTCAAACATTGCTGCAATGAAGTCGGGGACTCAAAGATTAAAGGTTAATCCTAATGGACAGCAGGAACCTTATCACCCCCCAGTTTGTGAGGATGTTATTTGTAATGGGGTCACCATAAGGTGCCTTTATGATACAGGTTTGGATTATGATTCAGTTGTGAAGTCTAGCCTAGTGGACCCAAGTCAGTATACCACAGAAACAGTGGAAATACAAGGGGCGACTAAGGACATACCACTCATGACACTTCCCATCGCAAGGATAACGGTGAAAACTCGCTATGTGGAAGGAGAAATCAGAGCAGCAGTGATAGATGAACCAATCTACCCTCTGATATTGGGGTGTAGATACGTCTTCTTGGGGAATCCCGAGAGACCTGTGATCATGGCGACAGTGCAGACCAGGTCACAGAAAAAGGAGGAAGAAGGTGAACCTATAAATGCTCATCCAGAGGAGATGAGGAAGGCGCAGGCTGAGGATAGGACACTCAAGCCATGTTTTAAAAAATTGCCCAAATGCCACACCCCTCCAAGCAAGGGAGAATATTTTATGAAGGACAGACTATTATATAGGAAGACAGGAACTAGATCCACTGGTCACGGACAGTTGGTTCTTCCCAAGATATATAGGGCAAATTTAATAAGGAGCTTACATGTTGGAAAAGATGGTGACCATGAGAAAGTCGGTACCATCTGCCAAAAGGTTGCTCGAAAATACTATTGGCCCGACATGAATGTCGATATTGAAAACTTTGTAGAAGCATGTGGCGTATTTCATGAGGGAACACCCACAAAGGGAAAATATGTGCAGGACCTAGAAACGCCACGGGGCAAATTTAGGCCTGGAAGGAAAACTAATTATACTCAGGTAGACAAAGTGCAATGGGAGCCGCCTTTTCACACCCAGTCTTCACTTGAATGGATTAACATGGCCACTATGCGACGAGTACAAAGAAGAAATTTAACCCAGAATAAACTGACAATCCCTCGGTCAGAGTTATATAAACTGGATGAAACTAAAAGAGAGCGAAGATCTCTCACAAGCAATCTAAAGTGGGGAGATAAACCCAAGAAAAAAATTGGTAGTGGTCGATTTGTGAGTGATGATTCTAGGAAGAAAAGTCCTCATTATAAAGCTTCTAATGGAAGGGACCCGGCGGGTTCCATGAAAAATAAGTATGAAAATGTAAAGGTCCAGATGTAGCTTATTAAGGACCTGGACAGATGAGAAGGCAGAAGAGACTGTTACCTCATCTTATCAATACGTGAACGAACTGACCACTCGTCTGAAAGCTGGATGGAAACTGGCAAATGATAATTTGAGACAAGCCAGGAAGAAACATGCAGCATATTTTAATAGGAAGGCAAAGGACAGAGAACTAGCTGTGGGAGAGAAGGTGCTTCTTCTACTACCCGGCAGCCAGAATAAATTACAAATTGGATGGCAAGGTCCATATACGGTTCTAGAGAAGGTGTCTAGAACAAACTATAAAATTGACAAAAAGGGGAAGGAGAAAGTTTATCATGTAAACCTTTTAAAGAAGTATCTGGACAGACCACTCCAGGAAAGCACCCCCTTACTGACCTTGGCTATCGCAACTCAAATGCAAAAGGAACCACTCACCTCGCATGAATACCCATTACATCCTTGTGAAACAGCCGCACAGGTAAAAGTCAGTAAGCACCTGACTAAAAATCAGAGGGAGAGAGTTCAACAGGTTCTGGAGGAACATACAGATGTATTAACAGATAAACCAGGACATACAAATTTGCTACAGTATGACATGAAACTGGTAGACTCAAACCCAATCTGTATGAGAGCCTATTCTATTCCGTTCGCGAAGGAGAAGGCATTGAAGGAAGAAATAGATTATTTGTTGAAGGAGGGGATTATTTCACACAGTGAATCATCTTTTAGCTCCAGTGTCGTTTTGTTGAGAAAACCGTCTGGGGAACACAGACTGTGCATAGATTACAGGAAACTGAATGCTGTCACAGAAGGACAAGTGGATCCATTACCAGACACAAAACAGTTATTTGCCAGATTAAACAAGGCAAAATACTTTTCAAAGGTGGATCTTAGTAAAGGCTATTACCAGATTCCAGTGAAGCCTGAAGTGAGACCTTATTTAGCGTTTAGCACATCGGAAGGACATTATGAATTCAACATGCTACCATTCGGATTGAAAAATGCTCCGAGTGTATTTTCAAGGATGATGCGCAAATTGTTGGATCCCCTGAATAACCCATGTATCACGAATTTCATGGATGATATTCTCGTCGCCACAGAGACATTTGAAGAACACATTGACGCTCTAAAAATGTTATTTGATAGGCTTAGGGAGGCGAACTTAACTGCTAGGCCAACAAAATGTTGTATTGGATGCAAAGAGTTGGAATTCTTGGGACACACTGTATATCAGGGTAACATGACCCCTGATCCCAAGAACTTGGAAAAACTGCAGAGAGCACCTAGACCACAAACAAAAAAGGACGTGCGATCATTCGTGTCGTTATGCGGATTTTATCAAAAATATATCAAAAATTTTAACTCTATTTGTGCTCCTCTGACTGATCTGACTCGCAAGGGACTTCCAGATAAAATTATTTGGACTGCGCAATGTGAATTAGCTTTCCAAGAATTAAAGGAAAAACTCACTAGCAAACCTATTCTCAAATTGCCTGATTTGACACAGGACTTTGTGGTGAGAACAGATGCAAGTAATGTAGGCCTCGGGGCGGCCTTGTTGCAGAGGTCATCTTCACCCGATGGGGAACTGAACCCAGTCGCTTATGCAAGCCGCAAATTGAATAAAGCGGAACAAGGATATTCTACAAGCGAAAAGGAATGTTTAGCGTTAATCTGGGCAATAAAGAAGTTTCAAATCTATCTGTATGGTAGGACTTTTGTGGTCCAGACGGATCATCAGCCCCTCGTATTCTTATCTCAGGCTAAGCATGAAAACGCAAGATTGTTGAGGTGGTCTTTATTGTTGCAACCTTATCAGTTTATTATCCAATACATCCCAGGGTCATTGAATGTCGGTGCAGATTTCCTCAGTCGGCACCCCTGTGATCAAGATTAGATAGTGGCAGGCGTGAGGAGAGATTTTATCTATGTGTATCACTGGTTTTGGAACTTGCCGTAGTGCATGTTCTCAGGTGGGGACATGTGTGATGATGTCACCATGATACAACGTTAAAATATCTCCAAAATTAACGATGAAATGTAGGGTTAAAAATAATGCGTAAGATACTAGGAGACATGCTCGCCCATGCCAGCCTTTCCCACCGCCATTTAAAACTAACGAGTTAGAAGTGCAGACGAAACGTTTACCCTTTGTAGACGGGAGAGAACGGAGGACACAAAAAAGGAAAAATATGACTGAACACGTGTTTGAAGTTCTAACGGCAAAAAGACGCAATTGGGGGGAAAGGAAAAAAATTCACGTCCCTAGTTGACATAAAGTAAGGAAATGGACAAGAAAAGGACATTAGCTCTTGATCGAGACAGTCATTTCTTGGACGTTTTTCGATACTTGGTCTGTATTTGAATGCCGCGGCAAAACACATGAGGGAAGGTTCTCGAACAAATTTCAAAATTTAAACTTGAGAAAAAAATATGTTTTTTCTTAATAATAGAGTTATGAAAATAAAACCTAGCTAGTTTGATAGCCCATCTTGAGCAGATAAATAATATGCTTTCATTTATACAGACGGATAGATAATAAAGAAGATATTGACAAAAGACTGTATTGTTCATATCATACAAGCGAATGCACTGTTAACCCATGTCACCAAAAGTTTCCAAAATCTTGGCCTTGAGTCTGCAAACGTAAAAATCGAGCTGTAATTAAAGAGAGGGAATGTGGTGGAGAATTGTAGCTAAAAATAACTTAGGCAGCAGATTCGTGTAGGAAATACATGTAAAACCAAGTGTGTTTTTATGAAAAAACAAGTAGAGGCAGACGGACTAACAGACCGTAATACATACTTGACTGAGATTTGACTGAAGTGACTTTTGGTTGAAGATTTGAAAGCAAGGGGGGAAGTCGGCGATTGGCCAACGCATTTTATAGTAGCGGGATAGAGAGGTGAAAGTTTGCCATTCGACATAAGTCTGTTCAGAGACGCAGTTTGAATCCATGGTGGTGTTGATTCCATAAGAATATAACTATATAGTGGGACGCCATCATACGGCCAGCAGCTCAGCTGAGTTTTGCTAGCAAACTTTAACTGTGTTCTCAATTCTGAATTCTGGTAAGAATGAACAATATTTATTCTGTATATTTTAATAATTCGAGTGATTGATACTGCCATATCATAAAAATGATTACGACAAGTAAGTGTTCGCTCTAGATCCCCAGCCCAAGTTCAGGGTCTAGAGACATACATACAAAGAAAATATATAGGCACGCCTAATTGAAACTATGAAAAAGGATCTAGTGTTGAGATCAGTGGAACATATCACCTATCTTATTTAATAGCAGGAAGCTATTGAACATATCTCAGATGCAATGTAGTCTTGGGGAACTAATACTATGTGAAACCAACTTGGTAAGATGTGCTGTGTGGTCAGAGAGATCTGACCCAGTCTATGTGGTGTTGTTGTGTAGTGTTGTGTGCAGAAGTGGTTCAGGAAGTAGAGTTCTGACACATGATCAATACTTTTGTTTCAGAACTGTGAGTTTCTATTTGGCACCAAAGCGGTGTCAAATGCTGTAGTAATATATACAAGTGTGGACCAGAGCAGTCTATCATTGTGTCAGAGCAGCCGTATATTGCCCCCAGCACGGAGAGGTGGGGCCACAAGACTTTTGTACAGGATCGACGCAGGCGAGATAAGTTATATCTGGCCTGCTGGACTTTCACCAACGAAATTTTCAACTAAATTATCCCTAATTCACCATTAAAGAAAGCCATGACATTGGGGAAATTAAACTATATATATTTATTCCTTAAGTCAACGGACAATGTTTGGCAGTCATAGACTGGGAGTGATTACACCATCCCAACAGCATATCTAGTAATAAGTTCTCTTGTGACTATCTGAATATAATTATTATTAACCAGTCATTTGAAATAATTAAGTACACATTTTCCATTTTATTATGTTATGATTATGCATTTCATTTATAACTCCATAATATTTCTTATGTTCTGACCAACTAAACATTTGGTTCAGAACAAAATAAATTTATCAAAAGATTTAACTTTAAAAACTAAATCAGCTGAGTTAGTTCAGTGTGTTATAAATTTTATTAATATTATTATACTTCTTAAATATCTGTGTGTGTGTGTGTGTGTAATCTACCACAACACATTACATATCAGTACCCTAGATTTTTAACGTAGCCACATTCATTAGTAAAAAGGATATGTGTGAGGTCGTAAGTGGTAGTAAGAAGGGCCTTCTGTAATTCACATCTACATTTATCTCAGGAGCCTTCACAGCTGACCTCATACATCACACTAGGTGACATCAACCATACAATACCATCAAAATCCACTACACTCTCTTGGGATGAGTCTTAATGCACTTTCCTAAATTTATTTTTCAAGAATGAAAAACACTAAAGTGACATCAAGATCGTCAACATTAACCTGGAATCTTTTGAGTGGACAACTCACAGCTACTGAGCGTTTTACGCCTAACTGACAGTCTATGACAGATCAGTACACCTCTTGCATGTGTGTCAAAATTTACTTGGTGACTGTTGCCGTCGTTTTGACGGTTTCATAAGACGTAAATCTATTTAATACTTTTGACGATCGAAGGTAGAGAACTGTATGTTAACTCTCTGGGACCGGTTGATTTGGGGTTATCTTCCCTGTGTTTATTCTTTGTGGTTGATCTGTCTTAAGACGGGCCGGTTAACTGTTCTCAAATCTGTTCTGTCTATGCATGCGCTAGTTTTTATCGCGAACCGAGAAGACTTCCGTCTGGGAGTGATGAGCTGTTTTTCTGACCGGACAAGATGTCCGTTGTTCTTCTCTGCATTAACTGGGGGAAAGAGAGTCTTCAGTATAACTGTGATCTTAGTGATTCTCCCCAGAGTTATTCTGTTCATCTAGAATGACGACAGTGGTTATTTGTGTATTTCTCTGATTCTGTCCAAGGTAAAATAAACTTTATTATTATGCCAAGATTGCAGAACATTTAGTATCAACGTACTATTGCTGTAATAAATGTTGAAGAGAAAGTCATCTGCATTAACCACATCTGTGACTTCTACGTGTGGTGGAGTGAGTTTGTGTGTCCCTAAATAAGAGCCTACACGACTTCGTGTCCTCGATCTGCTGATTACACACACCATTACTCACTACAACATCTTACTACTTGTTCTACACACCTGAGAACCAGGTATGCTGTTATGTGTGAGTGTCTGCATTACACCTTGGCTGTGCCTCACGCTGTTGACCTAGATACACTCAACATTACACTGTCCAGGTGATCAACGACACGCCTACTCAGCGACACTCCAACACGGTACAAATACCAGATTTCACACGAGCAAACAGACTTTAACATCTGGTAATAAACAGTCGGCAAAACAGTAGGTTACAGTGACAGAACAAAGCTCCAGTGCGAAAGCTAGTACATGAATACAACTAAAGAGTACAAGCCAAAAGATTTTACCCCAGAATTTCACTCAGATCTTTATTTTAAGCTTTAAACAGAATTCCCAACATAATTTCCATCAATCACAGAACCTTGTTCAAAGTGTACTTCAGACTGTTACCACGTGAACTCTTCACCCTATAACGTTCAACACGAGTACACCTTGAAACTTCCAAATAGTTACACCAGTACCCATGATGTTATTGTTATACAAAATCTACATCATTGCATCACATCACGCAGGTCTTGTTGGGATTGACTTTAGAGCTAATTTCCTCGTCCCATTTAATCACCTCCTGTAGTGTCCCATGAATGGTACTAACCCTTTCTTGTCAGTCAGTCATAATGAATGCTTACTACCTTATAGTTATTATTCAATTGGTGATATTACCATTTCTACCATTTATTATGATTATTACATTTGCTATATATATCTGATAAATTAATGAAATATATTTACAGATATTTATAAATTTTCACCAAAAGGAGAGATAATTTTTTTACCTGCACCGTTTGTACATCCATATAAGCGGTATTTCTTTCATAGAGGAGTCAGGGCTTACCTATTAACAATATTTAATAATAACCATAATATCAAGTAAAGATAATAGGGAATGACAAGTCACAGGGAGACTGAACTCATTTGCCATGGTCCTTTTGAGATAATATCTCTGAGATTGTTCACCTTCAACTTTCTCACTATATCTGTATAGGATACACCCTTTCATGAGCCACTTCATGTGATCCCATACACTCTTCTCATATTCCATAATTCTTATCTAACAATGAAAGACAAGTCACTGCTGACTTTTGCCAGGAAAAAAAAAGTGGTATCTACAGCATTCATGCAAAAGTAACTGAATGAACACATATATGGTATGGAAATGACCTGTAGTCACACACAGCAATTACACAATACAATCATACGCTCCTAGTAACTGTGTTCTTATTATGACCACTTACCTTGATTTAAATAATATAAAAAAAGAAATTAGAAGAGATTCCACATAAATTTGTTTAGCTAAGTTTTATTAATCATGGTGAAAGATAACAAATTTCAAAATATTCAACATAATTAAAAATGGAAATGGTATTGTTCTTCAAAGACCTGGGTAAACTGTAACTTTGCTGCTCTTAACCAGAACAAAATTACTTTATTATTTGAAAATATATGAGTCTTCAGTATTCACAAAACCATTTACTTATCCACCACAAGGGCAATTTAAAACACACGTCATCGCTGTTTCTGATGATGCTTTACAAACTGCATTTTGTTGCTAAACTTCAAAATTTGAAAGCAAAATAAAATTATATTCTGAAAACCAAACATATAGATATCAAGCTTCCATCTTGATTATTGATGTTGAATTTCCTGAAGCAGAATTGGCAGTAGCTGCTGATGTAGATGATGATGAAGTTGATGTATTAATGTCACCACCATCAATATCTGGTGCTACACACTTCCACAAGCCATATGTGGTTCCAACAGTGGTTTGCCAAAGACGAAGAGTGCCATCTTCACTACCACTTGCATACAACTCACCATCAGGAGAAAAGCGAACACAATGGACCGGTCCAAAATGACCTTTAAAAGACTCTGAAATAAATTACACAACTAAGTAACGGTGGCAAGGAAAAACATAATAATAACTTGCACAAATTCCAGCAGGAAGAAACATGATGTTTAATTACCTACTATTTTTAGGGAGTTTTTTTTTTTGCCTTTCTTCTCTTCAAAACATATCTTTGACAATTTGCGCCAGTTTTTTCCATTTCTTCTTTGTCAATCTTATTCATGCTTTCAGTTCTCTTCACCTTGTGTTTTGGATTAATCTATTTCTGCTAGTAAATGAATTTCTTAATGTGCGCTTGCTCTAACCACTTTCAGTGTTGTTTTTCCCTCATCTCTTTCTCCATTGGTTGTTTGTCAGTTTTTCCTCCATCACACACTAGTGTGTTTGTCACAATAATTTAATCTTATTCTACAGAAGCATCCTTTTAAGAACATTTGTAACTCCCTGATTACCGTATTTGTTGTCTTCCATGTTTCTTGCAGTAAAATTTCAAAGAGAAGAATAACTTACACTGCAGTATTTTATTTTAAATAAACCAAAAAAATGTTACTTGAAGAAATTTTTAATGTTTTAAACATTGTTTAAATGTGTGGCATTATACAAAACATTACAAGAAGAATTAACCTGATCACCAGAAGTGGTTCAAAACTTACTATAACATTGTAATGTCAACATATAAAATGGAGCAGACAAGAACATACCTATTTCAGCTCCTGTGAAGTAGTCAAATTTATACATCTTGAAGTCTTCACCACCACATACAAAATAATTTTTTGATGGATGAAGAGAAGCTGTATTAACAGGAGCTGGAGCCTTGATTTCTTTGATTTTCTCAAAACTGAAACAGATAAGATTAAATATATTAATTCATTCATTACCATTTAGCTCCTGGACATAGACATTGGCCTTCAATAAATTCAAGCTAAGTTCTCTTATCTTGTGCCATCCGCTCAAGGTTTTTCTTTGTCTCCTTTATCCCTTGCATTTCTGTCTCCAGTTCTCCTCTCTGTGTGTTTTTCCATCTCCCATTGTCTCCCTTACCCTGGGGATTCTATATCAAGGACTGGCTGGTAATGCTATCAACAGGTTTCCTAAATGTATGTCCTATCCATTATCTCTTGTTCCATGGCACATGTCTGGCTCTTGTCATCAGCTTCACACTGGTGATTTGTCATACCATTTCAATCCTTCTATTCTACGCACGCACCCAATAACAAAATACAGCATCTTCTGGGATGAGGAATTAGAACACCTTGTGCAACCGAGATGTAAGGCAAGAAAAATAGCTCAGAAAAATAAAAGCCCTGAAAACAAAACCCCAAACAAGAGATTCACCGTGCAGGTTAAGCTAGTGAGTAAAAAAGCCAAAATGGGAACCTGGAAAGAAAAATGTGAAAACCTTGAACTCAATAACGCAGGGAATAAAGCATGGAAACTCATTGACAGCATGGCAGGGACATCCCAGAGGGCAAACCAACCACCTATTAAACTTCCAAACAAAAACACAGCTAACTCCAACAGAGAAAAGGCCCGAGCCAAAATTGATTTTTTGCTGAAGTCAATAAAACGCATATAAGAGCCAACCTAGATAAAGCCATCAAGACACTTACAAAACGCATGCTGAAAGCACATATGGCTGTGGACAGTATCTTTGATCAGGAATTCACTCTAGCTGAATCCAGCCTCTTAAAAAAAATGCACTAGGGCCAGACCAGGTTACCAAATGACTGTTAAAGAAGATTATAATGTATTTTACATGTTGACCACCCTTAGTTTTGTTAGCAGTTTAATATACGTGGTAACATTTCTATCTGGGGCCAACATGATATATTTTATGCACTAATATGTATTGTAATTGAACGCGATATAGATATTACGTCACACGGTGATGATGACACGTTAGGTGCTGCGCTAATTAATGCAGACCATTAGCCGGGGCCTTCAATGAGAATCTTCCGTCCTAGTCAGACGTGTTTTTACAAGCTCCCGTGATTCGGTTGAGAAGTCAAGTATTTTGTCAGTGGCATGTATGTAGGAGGCCGCCACTTTTATTATAATGACTCCGGACTCAAGTAGAAGTTCCGTGGATATTATAGAAGTAAGTCTTCTATGAATTTTTAAGCATCGTCATATTCCTGTCCACATTACTTGAATGTTAACCTGTTCAAGGCATTCCTAGTACAGAGGCGAGATGTGTACAGATGGACTGACTGACTAAGATGTTCTATGCCTTTATGATGTTTTAACCATGCATGTTAAATTTCAATGAAGAACTATCGTTTGTCTACAATAAACGTGCCATGTTCGTGGACCCAACCACGAAGATCGTTCTGAACTTCATTAACGTTCATGCACTGCCTTGACACCCACTACATTTCTGTTGTCGTGTCAGCACAGCTCACACTCTCTATTACATCTACAAAATGTAACGTAACAGAGAGATGATAGTAAAACTTGGTGAAAAGGGTCTACTGACGATCTTGGAATTCATAAACATGATGTGGAGAAATAACACTGTACCTACAGGATGGAAAACAGCTAACATTATCCCAATTCTCTGAAAAGATAAATCACCAGGCGAAGTGAGTAGCTACCAGCCCATTTCCCTGACCTCTTGCATTGGGAAGATTGTGGAGCGTATAATAAATGCATGCCTCTACAGGAGGCTAGAGAAATGGAAAGCCTTCCTTCCCAATCAAGCGGGATTTAGAAGAGGAAGACAGACTACTGACCAGATAATCCGATTGGTGCAGGAAATTGATGATGCTTTCCAGGATAAAACCATGTGATTGTAGTCTTCGTAGACCTCAAGCAGGCATACGACCGAGTATGGAGAGATGGTCTATTCTTCAAGATGCAGAAGATGGGATAGAAGGAAGAATGTTTCGGCCCTATACCGCACCCTTTTCCTCAAATACATCAACGACCTGGCAGACCACCTTGAAATACCCAGCACCTTGTTTGCTGATGACCTGGTCTTATGGGCAGAAGGAAAGTTCCTTTTGCAACTGCAAAAGAAACAAAACCATGCACTGGCTGCTATAACAATCTACTGCAGCTTGTGGAAAATGGTAATCAACCTAAACAGGACAGTCTACACTATATTCACACTCATCAACAAGATTGTAAGAAGAGAACTGAATTTAAAACTTGATAATACAAAGCTAGCTAAAGAGAACAATCCGACTTAATCTGGGAATAAATACAGCTAGATATTACTCACATACAAAACACATGTTGACTCCCTGGTGTCTCTAGAAGACTGAACCTCTAAAAGCGGTTGGCAAGCACTAATTGGGGAGCCAACCAGTGCACCCTATGCCAACTGTACCTGGGATATGTGCGCTCCATTATGGATTGCTCTCCCAACACTTAGACTGAAACTAGATCACATACAAAACCAGGCACTCAGATTCATCTGTGAAGGCTTGCGAACTACCCTGACCAGCGCATGTGAGATTTCTGCCAATGTGGAACCCTTAGAACTTAAGGAGAGAGAAATCAGTTATTTTAACAGCAGAAAAGTTCTTGAAAGTTGACAAGGATGCCGCGTGCAGAAATACTATCAGCGACCACAACTCCAAGTACCAAATTAAAAAGACCTCCTTCACTCGAACGTAACAAGACCTTTCAGGGAAGCCCCACATACCAGAAACTAGACTGCCCACTCAAGCCGTGCCTGACTTACTACCTCATATAAAACTAAAAAAACCAATAATATGTACAAACCTTCTGCAACCCACAAATAAAAGCCTCCTACCTACCCTGCTGGAAACACTTGCCATGGAAACCAACTGTCAATATGAAGAAGATATTATCCATACTTACACAGATGGATCAGCTTTTAAAGCAGCCATAAATGCAGGATATGGGGCCATAATCATCTCACCCAATACAGAAGAACCAATAAAAATTGCAGGCCCCTCCTGTACATGGTGTACAAACTATAAAGCAGAAGTAGTTTCCATCCAGAAAACTTTAACTAGAATCTTTGAACTATTTGAATTAAATGAAATAGAACTAAATGACATTGTAGTCTTCTCAGACTCTTTGCACTCTTGGCAATAGAAAACTGGAAAACTAACTCAATTAATACTATCCAGAAGGTTCAAGAAATACACCCACAAAATTATGAACTTGTATGGCACAGAAATCTACATACAATCGATACCTGGCCACATAGACATCACACTGAATGAAGCAGCTGATAAACTAGCAAAGAAGGAAGCGCAAATGCCACAAATTGACCAATCACTGAGTATGCTAACAATAAAACAAATAATAAAAAAACAACTCCAAAGAAGATTGGCTGAACATGTGTGTACAAGCTAAACAGGAAGAAAACTCTTCATACACCTAACAGCCCCGAATAAAGAAAATGCCATCAACCATATTGAATGAAAATATCAAACCACAATCTTCAGATTGAGAACAGGTCACTCTACACCTAATGGCCACAGAAACAGGATATGCTCACAAAATTTAGCAAAATGTAGACACTGCTAGCCGTGGCACTGCCAGGCAGTATAGCACCATCTACTACTGTGCTCTGCACTCCAAGGAATGCGACAACTACTCCTGCCACACAACCCATCGATAGACAATACACTTTATGACAACCCAAAACAGCTTATATGAACTGCGCAGTACCACATAATGGCATCCCGGTCACCAAGAACTGACACTCAGTGACAGGAGATCAAAGTGTTTTGTCATATCATTTCAATCCTTCTATTCTACAGGGACCCATTTATGAAAGTCTGTAACTTGCTAGCTGTCAATTTTGTCATTCTCTGTGTTCCAGAGTCATACAATAAAACTGCCTTGACATATGATTAGAAGATTCATATTTTTGTGTATTAAAGATAATTCTGTTCTCAAATATCCATTTAGGATCCATATTCACAAGTGTATGTATTTGAAACGCATACTTTCATTCTCTGAGAAAAAACTGTTCTCAAAATTTATTGTAAAAAAAGGACCACGTGTCACAGACAGAATCAACAATAATTTCAACAAATGTACCTCTTATTGAACCTATCCTTACCTGCTCAAATCTCCACCCAGGTAACAATTCTTTGTTCACTTTTATACAACCACATCTATTTCTCTCATAATGCTGGCAGTCCATTTCAGGGTTCTCACATCATCATAAAGTATTTCCATCCACAGGCTGGTGAAGGCCATGCTGTCAATCTGTTCCTCTCAATATGCTGACATTCTTGGAGGACATGTTCTGCTGGTTGCTGGTCTTCCCCACAATAACACATATGACTGCTCACAATTTTTAATTTGTTGAACAGATTTCTACAGGGAAATTAGAGTCTGTAGTGGTCAGTTCTTAGCCTGAAAATTATCAGCTGATCTCTTATTGGCGAAGAGTAATATGCTTCTGGTATATTTAACTCTTTGTGTTCTCTAAGCAATTTTTCTTACAAACTATTTCTCATTACTGCTTTTCTCAACTAGCTGTGCTACAGGAACAATCATCATTCATACCCATCAACATTTCCTGAGGGAGACTACTCAGTGTCCAATAAACTGCTGTTCTCTTCATTTGTTGTCTTGACCTCAAATGCATTTCATTTCCATATATCTTGAGTAGGCAGTGATCCATCGTACTTTCGATCTTTTGAATTTATAGCTGGTTTCCATTAGTGCTTCTGTGAGTCTAATTCATTGCTATTATAGTTCTTCAAGGCAGTTATGATTGACAGTAACTTGACTTAAGTATGTTCCCTGTTTTAAGCGATTGTTTTGCAGCTGTTTTTAGTGCTTCTGCCTCAGATTTAAAGTTATCTGAATATTTTCCACTGAGATATGGATTTCCTGTTCATTCTTTAGTTTTGTGTATATGCCTTCTACTCCTATTTTTATTGCTCCTGTTGCTGATCCGTCTGTAAGGGTTCAATCTGTGGTTGGGTATGCCTTTTTGTGTATATTTCATATCTCTTTGCTTCTTCCTTTCTGCATCTATCTGGCTGCCTTTTTTAGCTACTTCTTGTATGTTGTCAACCAACTCTAGGAATCTTGTTCTGCTCCTTGGAAGGAATATGCTGCCTTTTGTTAGGAGCTCAGCCTTTATTTGGGTGAGGTCTGGTGAAACTGGGGTGAGTTCTTTATGTTTTTTGTGTAAAACAGCTTCTCTGTGGTCTACCCCAGCCATATTATTTCAGTCTGCCATTCATTGGGTGATCTACGTGTCTTTAAAATGTTTCTGCCTGTTGCAGTACTCTGTTATCTGTTCTGTCATTCACAAACTGCAGTTCACTCTGAAGGCGTTTCACATCACTGCAGCTAAAACAAACATGACGAACCTGTACAACAGTATAAAGAAACTGACAGGGAAATGTAAACACTCAAATGGCCTTATCTAGGGTAATAAAGTAAAATTGCTTTGCAAAAGAAAATAGCAAATGAAGAGATAAGCATAATACTTTGAGAAACTGCTAATCAGATCAACATCACAAGACATCCAGCCAGTGGAAAAACAGTTACAAGTTAACTGCGAACATCAAATGCAGAAGAAATAAAGAAAACCATAAAGTTTCTGACAGATGGAAAAGCTGCTGGCCTAGATAGCATTCCAGCACAAGTCACTGAACCTTTAAAGAGATGTTATACAAATTGCTTATGTCAACACAGAGAGAAACCTGAGGCCTGTGAGTGGTAAATTATTAAAGAAAATAAATAAATGGAAGGCACTCATTAAAAAGAAAACAAACAAGGAGGACATTAGACAACTGAAAAGCAAGAGATATGATAAATACTCTGGGGATTTGAATCAGGGGCCATCTGAAAGGCACCAATGCCTCGCTATGAGAATTGTGACAGGACACATGACCAGTTAAACCTTGCTCTTGTCTCCATTTCTTTTCTTACTAGCAATAGATTGGGTTATGAAAACATCGACATCACACAACAGAAATGGAATCCAGTGGAATCTGACTAAACAGCTTGATGATCTGGATTTTGCAGATGACTTGGCTCTTCTGTCCCATAACCATAATCAGATGCAAGAGAAAATGAAAATTCTCGATGAGAGGTCACAACAAGTGGGCCTGAAAATACACAGGGAAAAGACAAAGATTACACTGACAAACAACATTTTTCTTTCTTATATAAGAATAAGTGTTCTTAGGTCAGTTTCTTGCACTGATTTCAAATCTGAAATCCGTTTATCTCTATCACGTCAGGTTCTTAAGATATTTGTGAATAAATATATTTTTGGGAAACCGTTATTTGCTCCATTTCATTTTTACTATATAACTTATTAAAAATTAATAAAAAGCAACATAATTCTACTTTTTATACTGCTAAAAGATGCATGACATATGTTACGCTACTTTTTCAAATAGTTACTGTATTTTGAAATAATTCTGAGCAAAATATGGCTTCTAGAAGTTGTAGAAATTCGGCTGATCTGTTCTGTTACGTGTGCGGATATTTTACCGATCGTGTTCACCAGAAAAACTTTACACCATTACTAAAGAAAGCATATGAACTTTATTTCGATTCGAAAGTTGAAGATGCAAATAAATCTTGGAAGCCAAATGCAGTTTGTTCGACTTGTGCAAATACATTGGCAGGTTGGTTACGAAAATCGCCGAAGCATAAGTCGATGCCTTTTGGAGTGCCAGTAATATGGCGTGAACATACAAATCACACTACTGATTGTTACTTCTGCTTGACAAATATCCATGGTTTCACTTTTAAAACTAGAAAGTCTGTGGTTTATCCAAATATTGAATCGGTTTCGAAACCAGTGCCTCGTGATCCAATCACGTGTCTGATCCAAGTACCACCAGAACAATATCCGCTGGATGTGAATGAACCATCAGAAAGTGATAGTTTACCTGCTTTAGAAACTAATTCTTACTCAGATTACATACCGTTGAATGATGGTGTTTACTTAATTAACCATTCAGAACTTTCAGATCTAATACGTGATCTCGCTCTTACCAAAGGACACGCGGAATTACTCGGTTCGCGACTCAAAGAATGGAATCTTTTAGCGCCCAATACTCCGATATCTAAATTTTGTCATAGACACAGAGAACTTGTTCAATACTTTGAGATGGATGATGACATTTGCTATTGCAAAGATGTAAATGGTCATGAGCACATAGTCAACGAATGGCGATTTTTCATCGATTCTTCCAAGACTAGTCTAAAAGCCGTGTTATTGCATAACAGAAATTTATTTTCATCAATTCCAGTCGCCTACTCTGTTCATATGAAAGAAACTTATGACAATATGGCTATACGTTTGGAAAAAATAAAGTACAATGACTACCAATGGCGGATTTGTGGAGACCTAAAGGTCATTGCAATTCTCACGGGCATGCAGACTGGGTATACTAAATTTTGTTGCTTCCGATGTGAATGGGACAGTCGCAACAGACAGGAACATTATGCAAGAAAGGTGTGGCCTATCCGGGATCGTATGCAGCTCGGGCATAAAAATGTAATACACGAGCCATTAGTTAACAAAGACAGCTTCATTTTACCACTGTTACATATAAAGTTGGGGCTCATGATAAAACGAGCAAAGCTTTCACTTATCTTCGAGAAAATTATGACGGTGGAGTGTGAACATGCTTGCCGATTATTGTTGGATGCTTCATCGTGATGTATCACATGCGATTCACCGATGAAAGTCGATTGCAAAGAAATTCAAGCCTACATAACTGTTATACTTATTGTACGAATGATGTTGTAATACTGTATGCGTTGTTAAAAAACTTCAATTGCGTATTTCTAGAGATCCCGACCTGATAGAGAAAAACGGTTTGCAGATTTAAAAACAGCGCATTAAAATTGACCAGAAAAACATAGAAATGTTAGAGAAAGAAAAAAAAAGTTTTTTTTTGTTAGTCAGTGTTATGGGAATAAATGCAAGAAATGATAACAAGATTGAACTTGAAGAAACACCACTAAAGGATGTAGAATCGTACACATATCTTGGTAGTAATATAGACAAAGTTGGAGGGACAGACAATGATATCAAAATAAGAATACAAAAAGTAAGAGGCATTTACACTGCATTGGGAAACATATGGAGAACAAGAGAAATCAAGTCCAACATGAAAATTAGAATCTTCAACTCAAATGTCAAGTCAGTCCTATTGTATGGCTCTGAGACATGGAAAGCAACAAAGACAACAACCAAAAAGCTACAGACTTTTATAAACGGGTGCTTGCGTAGAATATAAGGACTGAAATGGTATGACAAAGTCATAAATGTGGAATTGATGACAAGAACCAGACAAGTGCCAGTGGAACAACAGCTAAGAAGAAGACGCTGGCGATGGATAGGACACACATTGAGGAAACATGTTGATTGCATTACAAGGCAGTCCTTGTTCTGGAATCCACAGGGAAAGAGAGGCAGAGGTAGAACAAAAAACACATGGAGAAGAGAGCTGGATACAGAGGTGAAAATGATAAGGAAAACATGGAAAGAACTTGAGTGGATGGCACGGGACAGGAAGACTTGGCATGAGTTTGTTGAAGGCCTATGCTCCTCTGGGAGCTAAAGAATATTGATTGATTGATTGACATGACAAGTTAAGCATGCCAAAAAAAATAAGCATCACCAGGGTTTGTCCCTTTTATGTCAGATATAAACTCATAATTTTATACTGGATTTGTGAACTAAGAAAAGGCTCTCAATAGACAGAGAAAGAATCACTTTGGAAACTGACAATGTATAATGGAATTCCCTTTAAGTTCATTAACTTAATAAACAGAACATACGAATATGCACAATGCAGAATTCTTCATGAAGGACAGCTTATCAAAAACAAATTGAAATAAGAAATGGAGTGCGGCAAGGATGCCTCTTATCACCATTTCTATTCTTAGTGGTTATAGACTGAATTATGAAAATGAGGATATCGACCAGCAGATATGGAATTCAGTGGACTGAACAGTAGAACAAGAGGTGAGGAAATGACACTGGCATTGGACAGGACACACACTGAGGAAACCAGTCAAAAGCAGTCCTTGTTCTGGTATCCCCAGAGTAAAAAAATATAGGGAAGTCACACCTTAACAAGTACCACAACATGAGACGACAAGCAAGAACAGGATAATGAAGATGTGTAAAGACCTTCTGTACAAACAGTAAAGGATTGAGATGTGAATCTGCTGAAGACCTATGGCCCCACAAAGGATGGAAGGCTAGTGAATTGTATCATTCAGATATCAGATATACCAAGTTGTCACTATTACTTCCTCCAGTTAACATCTCTTCTTCATTATTTCCAACACTGTTTGTCTAATAGTCTGGTACAGCTACTAAAGCTTGGAAATGCATGTATATTACTTCTGTTCCTAGCTTTAATCAAGGAATTTTTTATAGGGGAAATTTCATATTGTTCCATCTCCCTCTTCAACACACTGAGCTATCTTTGGTATGGTCGTTGCACACATTTAGAAGATGATAATAAAAAAAGATATTATTTGCGGTGTTTTCACACTTGCATTAGAGATCAGATACAAAACTTGCATATTGTCACATCCCATAAAGATTATGTAAAACCTATTTGAATCATTTACTGTTCCACTCCCTCAATGCTAATAACATAAGATAAGAGCAGCAAACTATATTTATTGCTTATCTAAATGTACTTGCTGAACACTTAAAAAAACCATGCCAATCAGACAGACTACATGTGACATTTAGTCTGCATTTGTGCATTATACATTATGAGTGCATGAAATGATTTAAGGTACAAACACCTGATATCTATAAAAGATTAAAAAAAAATGGTAATGAATTCTAGTACAGAACAATGTCAAAAATGTAAGGGACTGAGAATGTGGAAAATAAAAGCAATATTTAAATATCAAAATTGAACATAATGTTTTTAATATACAAACAGAAATAAGCAATCCCACATGGAAAACAAGGAAACATCAAAGAAAAAAAAAAGAAAAAAACAATATAGAGAATGCAGTAAGACCATCACTATAGTGGGAATCTGCAGTGAATGTGCAAGATCACAATCTGTGACTGACAAGTAAGCAATAAAACAAAAAAATACTAAAGTATAAATTTAGTAATTAAAATGTCTAAATACTAGGTCCATTTGTACTTACGTTTCAGCATTATAAAATGCTGTAAAATGTCCATAAGTTACTGTAAAGATTGACCCATCTGATGTCAATTCAAGACTGCCTGGTGGGGATGGAACATCAATATGATGTATCTCTTTAGCTGTGTTCACATCCCATATCCTAAAGCAATCAGAATGCAATAGATATGATTCAGATCCTTACTTTGGGAACTAATCAGGTACTATGAAGTCCCCAAAAGTTCATTAACTTACTTTTTTTTTTTAAACATATGATAACATGAAAAGCAGTTCTCCATGGAAATAAAACATTTCAGAACCATCTAAGATAAGAAATGCAGTGTCGCTTCTTGTCACTATTTACTAGCTACAGACTGAATTATGAAAACATCAACCACCAGTGATGGATTCAGCAGGCTTTGACTATCAAGATTTTGCCACTTACTGTGCCCTTTTATTCCATAACGAAGACAAGATAAAATGATAATATTTGATGAGAAATCACAGCAGTTGGGTCTAAAAATCCATTGATTATGAAAATAAATATTGCAAATCATTACCAAACTACCCTTGGAGAAACAACCCTACAAGATATGGACTCATATATGATAGGAAGTAGAGACAGACAGAACCTTTTTTTCTACCTTGTCTCTGAAAACTGACCCAAACAAATTTAGATGTTGCAACCCTGCGTCCATGTAAACAAGGACATGCATTTTTTTGTTGTACGCACTTCCTTATTTTAATTTTCTGTGGTGAGTACTGAAATAAAATGATTAATTTATGTGATATTTTTAGCACCACTTAAGCTTTATCAGGAAGCAAGTCTCCACATGCAAGCAATATGTCCTAATTACAGGACAGAAAATCAGACTGATCATATATGCATAAGGAAGAAGTTCAGATTTATCACTTCATCAAGTAAAAGTGTATAGTGAAGCAGACAGTGCATTAGATCACCATCTCCTGTTAACTAAAAATAAAGGTGACACAAAAGATATACAACACATGGATACAGACAGCAGTTTAATGTGAGATATCTCATAATCAAGAAACCAATTTAAAAAAAAAATACTATATGGTTTACAATATCCAATAAGTACCAAGTGCTACAACAGCTAGAAGATGTAGAAAATATGGAAGATTTAAACAAATGCACACTACCAGCTCAATAGAAGAGAACACATAAGTGGTAATCTTCAGACTCTGCACGGACCAAGACAGATTGGTCAATAAGCTAAAGAACTACCATAAGTGTAACTGCGGCACTGAAGAAGAAGAAGAAAATATGGAAGACCAATGGCAACATAAAAAATATATGGAAAGAAACATGTGGAGAAGTTCTAAGAAAAAAGAGAACACCAGTAGAAAGAACAGATAACAACAATAAGGTAAAGGAAAGAGGAATCAAGAAAAAAAAGTAAAGGACTCAAATATCGGAAAAGACAAAAGCTACTTTGAAGAAATCAAGGGAAAACAGACAATGAACAAAAATTGAGAACAATTCATAAACTTCTATGCTTCAAATCAACTGGCTATAGGAGGAAGATTGTTTCCACATAAAAGAATACATAATGCCAACTGGATATCACCAGACCACAGAACAGAAAATCACATTGATCATATATGAATAAACAAGAAGTTTAGATCACCAACACATGATGTAAAAGTGTGTAGAGGAGCAGACGTGGCATCAGATCATCATCTTCTGTTAGCCAAAATAAAGATGGCACTCAAAAGATATCCAACAATACACAGCTACAGACAACAGTTCAGTGTAGGATATCTAGGAAATAAGAAGACAAATTTACTGTTACAATATACAACAAATACCAAGTGCTCTAACAGATAAAAGATGTAGTAAATACAGATAATTACTGGCAACATATCATAAATATATGAAATGAGGCATGTTGACAAGCACTGAGAAAAAGTGAATACCATCACAAAGAATGTATAACAACAGAAACCATCAACAAAATAAAGGACAGAAAAAACAAGAAAGCAGATTTAAACAGAAGCAAAACCATTAAGATCCAATGCCAAGTATATGAAGCAAACAAAGAGGTAAGAAAAACACCTGAAGAGATCAGAAAAACTATACTGAGGAGTTGGCAAGCAAGGCACAGGAAGCTGCAGCCAAAGGAATTATGAGGGACTTGTATGACAGCACTAAAGGATTGAAAGATCTGATAATCTCCCTTGAAAGACTGGCCGAATGCTTCAAGAAGTGCACTATCCAGTGGATACCAGCCCATTGCAACATACCAGGAAATGAAGAGGCAGATAGACTTGCTAAAGAAGGAGGTGCCTTACAGCAAAATGATATAGAGACAACTTACGCAACGGCAAAGACCACTATAAAGGCTACATTCAAGTCCAAATGGGAAAGAGAGCACCCGGGACATTTGAAAAATGACGCATATCATCAACTATCCAGAAAAGAACAGGTCATCATTTTTCGACTGCGCACTGGGCACAACAGATTGAGATACCATCTGTACCACAAATACAAAATTGGTGCAACAGATCTCTGCACCTGCGGTACCAGCCCGATGACAGTCGAACACCTGCTGCAGTACTGCCCAACCTACAGTAATGAACGGGGTAGCATATGGCAACAACCTACTTCTGTCAACGAAAAACTGTTTGGAGATGTCGGGAACCTTGAGTTGACTGCTGCCTTTATTAGAGTCATAAATGTGGAAGTCTGAAGGCGAACGAGGAAGAAGAAGAAGAAGAAGTATGACAGCACAAAGATTCTAACAGAAAAATAGAAATATGCAAATGGACTCACCAAAGACAAGAATGGAAAATTGCTTATCAATATTCAAGAGCAATTAAAGAAATGGACAGAGCATTTTGAGGAACTTATCAATATACCAGCTCCACAAAATCCCCCGGACATCCAGCAAGCAGAAGAGGAGCTACAAGTTAATTGTGAAATACCAAATAAGGAAAAAACCATAAAGCTCCTAAAAGATGGAAAAGCTGATGGCTCAGATGGCATTCCAGAAGAGGCTATCAAAGCAGATACTGACACCTCTACAAAGACATTATACAACTTAACTTGGTGAAGTCTGGGAGAAAGAAGAAATACCAGCAGAATGGATGGAAGGCTACCTCTTCAATTTGTCTGAGAAAGGAGATTTGCAGGAGTACACAGATTGTAATAATAATACATTTAAATGAGGAATAATTTACTATTGGTGCCAGGGAAAAATTTTTAATAGGATCATCTTTGAGATACAAAAACAGTCCACAGATAGACAAACAAGAGATGAACATGCAGGTTTTCAACAAAACAGATCCTGTACAGAGCAGACAGCCATTGCAAATACGTAATAAATGAACAATGTTTGGAAATAAACTCACCTCTTTAAATTGGATCTGAGGTCTATGAAAGAGAATCAGTGTAGACAGAGAATCAATTTGGAAACCAATGGAGAATTATGGAGTTCAACTGAAGATCATTTACTTAATAACAAAAAATAGATGAAGTCATGACATGCAGAATTCTTTATGAAAAAGAACTGTGCCATTTGAGATAAGAACTGTAGTGGCAACAGGTATGCCTTTTGTTACCATTTCTCTTCTTACTGGCTTCTTGGGTTATGAAACCATCGACATCAGCCAACAGAAATGGAATTCAGTGGATTCTGACTAAACAGAGTGACAATCTAGATTTTGGTGACATTACTGTTATTGTTAATCAGAATCGACCTCACTGCACTCTGGGCAAACCCATAGGTGCTCAGTCTCCCTCAGCAAATGTCAAAGAGTATGAATGCTAATTGTAGCTGCAGCACGCTGGTTGTACATATGACAGATGCACCCTCTCTCACGTCCATTTCTGCTAGTCCTACATTTGATGCCAAACTCTAACAGTCTCAGCCTTGTTGATTCATCCACTGCAGTGTCATTATCTAGCAGGTGATCATTAATTGCACTCAGTATCTCTCCCTTATCCATGTCCAGTGCCCTCACTATGGGTGCTTTTGAGGGCAGTTTGTCAGCTCTCTCATTGCCACGTACCCCTGCATGACCACGACAGTAGATCCATACCAGTTCTTCAAGACTCATTCTATTGATGTTTTCCATTCCTGCCGCAGCCATCCATTCTGAACTTTCCGAAGATTGGCTTGAGTCTGACAAAATAACTGCCCTGGTTGATGGAGTTTCAGACAGCCACCTCAGTGCTACAGTGACTGCCTTTACCTCCATTCTCATGCTGGAGGTTGTTGTCATTGTGATGCTTAACTGTAGTTTTATTTTCAACTCGCCCCAGTCTTTTTCTCTTCGTAAATTTTTGAGTTACTTATGTGAGAAGTTACTGTGACTTTATTTTCCAGAGGCCCCATTTTTCTTCTCCATGTAATTGTTTGCGTTACTCTTTTTCTCTAGGCAATTAATTGCGTTTTTTCTTCATGAGGGATTACGATAGTGATAACTCTTTTTTTTCTCATCAGTTGATAAATATAAGCTCACTAGAACATCACCAGAGTTAAATGCTGTGTTGTTGTGTAACTCGTGGTTTGAGTATGGGATGTCAACTTGACCTACGCAGTGGTGTGTAGACATAGATTGGGAGTATAATATGCGAATGATAAGAAGAGTTCATGGTGTTGACAAATGGTCTTTTTCTTACACTCATGTATGGCTGGAAGTCATCGACACCAACGACTGTGTACCTTTGCTACAGTTTAATTGGACGTACACACTCGACAGCACGGATAGTGACAAATCACAGGTTGGCATAATACATCATGGTACAGTGGATAAATGGTCTTGCAATGATACATGGGCACTCATGTAGAATAATAGCATAATGGACTGTCAGTAGACAACCACTCAGTATTGCCCATATATATGTATCATCCGAGTTTACTGACAAAGCACGTCAGATTATAAACAACATTCAAGATGGCTTCTAGACCTAACCTCGTCTAGCGAAGATTCCTTTAAATAATGATCAGCACATATTTTTTTTCCATATAATCATATTGAACCGCTAGTAATGGGTTCTCATGTGTAGCAGTGATCTCTGGACTCATCAAGCGATAATACGGGGCATCCCTTTCTCTTCTTGAAAGTCACAAAATATTTGGATACAAGATGGCTTCTCTCGTGAGCTGTCACTCACGTTTGGATACAGATAATGAATCTGTATTAAAGTTAATCATACATTAAATGTTCTCATTACTTTGTAGATTCTATCATGAGACAATTGACTTCACTTTACAATATGGTGCTGCTATGAATGAATGTCATCTTCATATAGTTAAATCTTCCCTTATTGAAAAACGATGGCCTCGTAAGAGTTCATAAGAAGTGCGTTTGTTTTACCTTGGTATCAGAAATATGATTCTGCCATTCCTTGGCAATAAGAATAAACACTGGGGTAAAGCATACAGGATAGGTCTAAACGTCTATCACTTTCCCCAACAATCTTGAGATCACTTTTCCCGGCGACAAGCCGATACAGAAAAACACAGCCCCATCATCAGGGCGAAGCCAAATCACACCTCTCTAGCGACACATCCGCCGAACAGCCCTTTGACCTTTCTAGCGACCAAAAGACCATATAGTTCGACTTAGACATGCAAAGATATTCAGATATAAGACAGACTCGTTCTACCCAGACAAACAATACACATAAATTCAGGCCATAGATACAGTGAAGCAAGAACAACCTATTTCTACCCAAACAAAGAATAAATCGCAGTAAAACTGGATTCATCCGCGGAGTTCGATCGAAGTGACGACACTCCTTTCAAGGGAAGTAACTCAATAATGACTTTTCCTTAAGCACTAAAAAGTATCTATTTTGTTTACAAAATATTTGCGAACATAACAAGCATACAAATATATTATATTGTAAGATATCAAAGACTGCACGTAACAGTCTTACCACACCTCCCGGGGAAAAAAAAATGGAACACTTTTTTTTTTTTTGAAATACATCTAGGAGCAACGTACAATAGGCTCACAACGCATGAATAATGCGCAGATGAAAATATCAGGAATAAATATAACGCCTAATATGAGGCTAAGTCGACTTATGGAGCGACTGTTGAGAATGTATCTCATAAACTGAGAAAAATTATTTCTCTACAAGTAAATTTTTCCAGGAAGGTGTCAAAGTATAATACAATTCTGGCAATTACACAATGCCTAAAAATTTCATACCATAATTTCGTATTAGATATCTTAAATTTATGATTTATGAAGAAAAATCATCAAAGCACAGCGGTGAATAAACATCAATGAACCGCTAAGTAGTGATACAATCATTATATGATATATTAAGGACAGACATAAGTCTGGAAGTGTATCAGGAAATCTTAAGACAATAAACTTAAGTGGACTCATGTTGAGATCTACCGTCGTAACGAGATCTATCCAAATTATGATCTCCGTTTAGACCATTGCTTTTGTTTACACTCCATTTACCATAGTTATGAAAAGTTGTGTTATTACCCTTATGATCAGTAGGATTTTGTTGTCCACAAAAATAATTATTATGAGGTTGGTAACCTCTATTGAAGTTCCTATAGTTAGTGGAATTATAATGTTGAGCAACATCAAATTGCTTCCAGTTCTTCGAAAAAGAACCATTACGTGAAAAAGGGAAATTAACACGTGATGAACGCCCTTGGCGCTGTTCATAATTATGATTATCTTTTCTAGCACAATTGTTGTTATTTTTGCCCGTGGCAATGTGCTTAACAGAAGGATCGTACTGCTTGGGCTGAGTACGATGTGTACTAACAGTTTTATTCCCTTTTTCCAATCTATCAGAACCTTGAAAAGTTGATGCACGGTTTTTCTGAGGAATCTTGTCATGACATTTATCAAAGTCCTCACCGTGATCCAAAAGACTGACACTTGATTTACTTTTGTCGGCCTCACGCCAACTCCCATTAGAGGCAGTATCGTTATTTCGTGGGAAACCATATTTTCCACGAAAGGATTTGCTTGCATTGAGTGCATGGGGCTGACTCTTTGCATTAGCAACATGTTGAACATCATGTTTATGTTTAAATCTATCCACCTTGGTAGTAGATAACATTCTATTGTTCAACACAATATCCAATAACCCGTCGACCCTCTTACGAAGTTTTGTAACTTCCACTTCTGCCAAAGCTTTCTCTCTAGAAAAAGCTTTCTGAGTTTTCTCATTAGTTCTCACTTCCCAGTTATAATTTAACTTTGTAACACGTAACTGAGATACAAGAGTTTTCTCTCTAGCAATACTATCTTTGAGATCTGTTCTCAATTCTGTCATCTGAGACGTAGTTTCTAGAACCTTAGTCTTTTCTTGAACAAGTTCAAGTTTCAGTGCTTCCATAGCACTCTGATGAGTAGTCATCAGTTTATCAATCTTTTCATCATTTTCTTTCTTCGCTCTCAACTGTGTCAACTCCAGTTGCAGTGACTGAATCTCCATATCCTTCTTATTGTTAAACACCTTAATCTCCTCCTGAGATATTAAATTCTTTTCTTCTAGTTGGCGGCTTAGAAACACATTCTGACTCAATAGATTAGTGAGTTTATCATTATATATCTTCTTGTGTTTCTCAGCCTCCACTTTTAATTCATCATAGTCTCTTTTGACCTGTTCAAGCTCACTAATAAGAGCATGTTCATTACATAGATATTTGTCTTTCATTGAGCTCATCTCATCTTCTAACTTTTTTTCCTCCTTTTCCAGTTGAGATTGTCTCAATTTATTCTCACTAGGAATAGCTAATGTTTCTATTATCTTCCACAGTAGTTTTAAATCAAGCGTGGAAGAGTTCACCTTATCTACCTGATTATCCATCATCTGTTTTAATGAGGTAACTTCATCTTCTAACTCTTTTTTCTGTCTAAGAGAGAATTCACCAAATTTCCTATTATCAGCTATCAATTCCGTCACTTTACTCTTCAATGTAGCATTTTCATCATTCATTTCTGATAACTTATCAGTAAGAGCTTTCTTATCACTTTGAAGCTCATTTATCGTTTTTTTCAAAGTAACAATATTACTGCCTTGAGTCGTAAGTTCAGCTTCCTTGTAAAAAACAGTAGATATAAACTTAGAAAGTCTCACTGCTTTCTCTGTTGAATAGCTGTTTTTATAATAACACTTAGCATATTCTTCAAGACCATCACTCGCTTGAAGTAGGAATTGTTCTGTGGCATAATTCTCACAGTCTTCACCAAATAAACGTAATTTTTTTCTTCCTTCCTGAAGAAAATAATGTACACCATCCATCATTTTTGACATTATGTCTGATAATGTGAGATTAATACCTCTGAAATAGCAAATTAATTTACTTCAGGCAAACAGGAGCAAGTTTTTTCTCTTCTGCAGCTAATGCTTTGTCATATTGAGCAACTGCCCATTCTTCTAATTATTGACCAGTCTTATCAAGGGCTTTCCCTTGTGTAATAAAGTATTCTAATGTAGACATGATGTCTAACAATAATACTAATCACTTGAAACAATAATAATACCACAAGTTCTTAATGACTTGATTAATCAGCACACTATCCCAATATCTGTGGGTCACAAGCCTTAATAAGGCCTTGTATAACAGTAATAATAATCAAGTACTGGTTTATACCATAATCCAAGTGCAGTGCACAAGCAATAGTGTCTTATGAAATATACCTATATAAAACATATGTCAACCAACAGAATACATAAAGTACAAATAAGACTGACTATACGAAAACGTTTGCAGAAATCAAATAAATCAAATAGGGAAATCAATGAAAGTAATCACTGAATCTGCAAGGAATAACAACACAAATGACGTCACAGTATATGAATATAAATTGTGAATAGAACTGAAAGATAGAAAAGGGTAGACCAACAAATTACAAACAAATCAAAACAAAACTAAAGAACAAAGAAATATTACAAAAATAACAATTACAGTCTTCACAGCTAACACAAATAGCAACTAGTTGTTGCAAGCAAATTTCCAATTAAGGAAATTGCACCTAAAGAAAACGCCCACAACGGACCCTCTATCACGTGGGATATTCTGTTGTGAGGACACCGCCCAACCTAAACACAACCCGCTGACATATAAATTAATATACTATACAAACAAATAACATGTAAACATAAATATATAAATTATGTGTATGATAGTATGTGTTGCAAAATAGGCTCAGTTTTACAGTAATGGCAAAGTTATTCTTATGAAAATAAATAAACTGCCACTTTATTGAATTACAAATTCTGGCCTTAAATATCAAAGTTCAACACAATAGCAGAACATAAGAAGATCCATCGATGAAAATAGGACTTCTTAGTTCAATAATACTGTCTTCCTGTTAATATTGACAAGAATTGATCCAACTGTTCTGTGAAACTCTGTAATGTCTAATGTAAAAATGTCAACAACGCTGACCCAGATACTGCATTCACTTGATAGGTCACGTGACAAAGTGTTGACAAAGAGCAAACTAATACTGCTAGTTGTTGCGTGATAAATTCTCGCAACATCATTTTATTACAATATCTATTTTATAACGCAAGGGCAACAACTGCTTGAAATTTATAGTTACTTTTCTCGGTAAGCATTTGTCTTCTCGCGTTGGTATTGAATGCAGTTGAGTTTTTGAGCTGTGGTCATTTTTCGCGCCGGACTGCGCATGACTGGTCTTGCTTTTTGGTCGATCGGTTTCCGCCCACCACTAGTGGAGTGAGCGATTTGAATGGCGAAAGAGATGCCTCGTTGAAGAGGGGATCTCCGCTATTTTTTGTTCTGTCAGGGATGTGTAGTCCTCTTAATGGATATTTCGTTTATTCGAGATAATACCTCTAGTGTTTCCCACATGTCGGGAGGCGTGATATTTCTGTGTATTTCATGAAAGCAAGGTAAATTGACTTTTTTCATTAACTCTATCGATTTTTGGTCGTGAGCGATTTCTGGTTCATAGCCTGTCTTCGAAAGTCGTCGTCACGAGATGTTTTCCCAGCTCACATGTCGCTGTATTGTGCTGCATCGGTTGATGCAGGTCCCAAGGACTATTACTTGCTACTTGGTTACCTGAACTAGGTTTGAAAAACCTTTGTTATCTAGAGGATATTTTTGAGGACATTATTTATACTTCGGCAGACGTGTCTGTCTTGCTGAAGTCAGATTAAGGAGAGTGAACTGATCTCATACATCTGGTTATCTCCTGGCTGTTATAGAAAAGGATGGAGTTTTTCACCTGACTACATTTACAGCACTATGAAATATAACATGCATCTGACTCATCATTGTAATGCTGTCTACCGTCTATTGCTGTATTGAATGTTGCTGTGATAATGACTGTTTGATGTGTCTACATATTCGCGTAACCATTTTGTCACTGTGGCGTCCACAATAAATAATGAAGAAAAACGTCAACGGCTGTTTCAAGAATCATTGACTTTATACGTCGTGAGTTTACTGACGTCCTATGTGGATTGCCCTGTTATTTTTGTATGAACATTGTTTGACTGAACACATCTGCACACTACACAAAACCAGACATGCGGATACCATCCATCATCATATGGCATCACGCATCACTAGTGTGTCGTATCAGCCACAGGAAACGGTCTGGTATCGGTAGTCTGTTGACTTCTCAACTTCTGCGAGGTCAAACCCATAAAGCTGGTCCACCAGATGATAACTCTATGGTGTTGTTTGCTCCACTGTAGTGTACACAAACCAGTGCTACAATCCCAGCAATCAGTGGTGTTAATGATGGGTGTGTGCTGGAAGACAAAGGTCAGGAACGACTGTGTACCTTTGCTACAGTTTAATTGGACGTACACACTCGACAGCACGGATAGTGACAAATCACAGGTTGGCATAATACATCATGGTACAGTGGATAAATGGTCTTGCAATGATACATGGGCACTCATGTAGAATAATAGCATAATGGACTGTCAGTAGACAACCACTCAGTATTGCCCATATATATGTATCATCTGAGTTTACTGACAAAGCACGTCAGATTATAAACAACATTCAAGATGGCTTCTAGACCTAACCTCATCTAGCGAAGATTCCTTTAAATAATGATCAGCACATATTTTTTTCCATATAATCATATTGAACCGCTAGTAATGGGTTCTCATGTGTAGCAGTGATCTCTGGACTCATCAAGCGATAATACGGGGCATCCCTTTCTCTTCTTGAAAGTCACAAAATATTTGGATACAAGATGGCTTCTCTCGTGAGCTGTCACTCACGTTTGGATACAGATAATGAATCTGTATTAAAGTTAATCATACATTAAATGTTCTCATTACTTTGTAGATTCTATCATGAGACAATTGACTTCACTTTACAATATGGTGCTGCTATGAATGAATGTCATCTTCATATAGTTAAATCTTCCCTTATTGAAAAACGATGGCCTCGTAAGAGTTCATAAGAAGTGCATTTGTTTTACCTTGGTATCAGAAATATGATTCTGCCATTCCTTGGCAATAAGAATAAACACTGGGGTAAAGCATACAGGATAGGTCTAAACGTCTATCACTTTCCCCAACAATCTTGAGATCACTTTTCCCGGCGACAAGCCGATACAGAAAAACACAGCCCCATCATCAGGGCGAAGCCAAATCACACCTCTCTAGTGACACATCCGCCGAACAGCCCTTTGACCTTTCTAGCGACCAAAAGACCATATAGTTCGACTTAGACATGCAAAGATATTCAGATATAAGACAGACTCGTCCTACCCAGACAAACAATACACATAAATTCAGGCCATAGATACACTGAAGCAAGAACAACCTATTTCTACCCAAACAAAGAATAAATCGCAGTAAAACTGGATTCATCCGCGGAGTTCGATCGAAGTGACGACACTCCTTTCAAGGGAAGTAACTCAATAATGACTTTTCCTTAAGCACTAAAAAGTATCTATTTTGTTTACAAAATATTTGCGAACATAACAAGCATACAAATGTATTATATTGTAAGATATCAAAGACTGCACGTAACAGATAGGTTTAATTTTAATATCCGCACCAGTCTTCTTTTCTCTGAAGTAATTGCGTTCACGTAGTCTTATTTTCTTTGTAAAAATAATTGCTGTCATTTTATTGTTTTAGGCGCTTGAGTATTATTAGGCTGGGTGAAAATTTTCCGACGTTAAACCCTCACCTACCCGGTAAATCGAGGGGTGGGGGTATTGAACCTCGACCCAGGTAACGTAGAACGTATCAAAGTTGATTCTGCTCACGCGGTCGGTGTAACCTTATCTAACATGACGCCATAGGAGTTGCGCGGGAGCAGGAATAAACATGCGTCACGAGTAGCTTATGTTATCATTGGCAGGTTGCAATAGTTTATTTAATGCAGAAATATTATTGGTTTAAGGCGGTTCCAGAGATACGCCACGCGATGACGTATGGCGTGGGTTATAGCGTCGTTTTTTATGATATATACCCGCGTCTAGTCATTAGCGGGTCTCTTTGTCTCCAGAAATATCAGCCGTGAATCTAAGTCATATCCGTCTGCTCTTAAGTGAGAAATTCGAGAATTGGGTATGTAGGCATCTTAATTTAGCGGGGTGTAGATAATTAGTTTCTTAAAAGAATCTTAGCACGATAACGTAAGTTTTTCTTCTGGGAGAAAATTAAATTTGAAAACTGAAAGTGCCATCAATTGCTATCTTAAAATAAAACTGTAAGTTGTGCTTATAACTTTCTGTGAATAGTAGCAATATCTATCATTCGTGTAACGGGTTTGTGAAATTAAGTGTATAAGGTTAAGACCTTAGGCTATATCAATACTGTAATTGTGAGGTCCGATATATAGGTAACCTCGATTTGATTATAATATTTGCAGTGTAAATACGCTAGCATAATTGCGTACGTTATTTTATTGTACATTAAATTGTTGTGTAGTCAGGAGGGGAGTGAGGAGTGTAATTAATTTTACGGAGATGGGATTTAATTATTCCTAGAGAGGTCTATTTTATTTTTGGGTTAATTGATGACTCACCAGGGTCAGTCTGTAATATAAAGTAGGGCCAGGAATTTTACCGGAGGGGATTTCCCTCAGCGAATGAATTGTTTTGACGATGAGGCTAGATTAACGGAACAGATTAGGTCAGCCTGCATCTGGGGGTTACTTACCAGACAGATATTTACGGTGAAGCGGGGAGAGAGAGAAGAGGGGGGAAGTGAATGGTAGTATGACCTTTGGGCGGAAATATTTGTTTATCTCTGTGCTTGTGTAGGGGAGTAGTGGGAATGTAAGGTGTTAGGTATGAGAATATCTTTGACGGGTTGTATATTTGGTGTTATTATTTTTTTGTTTACAGCAATTTTCATGGCACACAGGGAGGGGAGCATAAATTGCCTTACAGCTTGTCAAGATATTCGGCCATTCTCAGGAGTAGAAGGGTCGAGGCATCGCCAGAGGTGAAAGAAAATTGGTGACGCGGTAGTTACCGGCGCCAAGAACGTCTGCACCAGAGGAAGATAGCAGTTCTCTTGCAGTGAAGCCCCATGCTTCAGCGGGAACAAGTTTATCTATAAAATCCAGAGCTCTTAGCTCGTTATACCACTCCAAAGAGGCGCGTGGCCTGGAGGTTAGTTCTATTTGTACACAGCCATAATAATGCTGTTTGTCCTTAAACCCTAAGCGGGTTAAATCGGCCGATAATGAATTAAGTTTGTCAGCAGTGAAGCAGCTACATTCTGAGTCAAGTACCTAAGTCTAAAAGCCCAAGTCATCAGCTACAATATTCGAGAGAGGAGATAGGGTCAACATTCCTTCCGAATGCTTTAGAGAGGAGAGACAGAAGTTATAGAGTCAGATAGTCAGAACAGAAACAGAGGAGAGACAGAATTTAGGAAGTTAGATAGTAAGAGCAGAGGACAGCCTCTGAGGTTGCGCTGAAGAAGTCCGTTAGTGGATCAGTGGTTGTGATTTGCAGTGTAGGACTTTAGAAAGTTCATTCAGATTGTGTGTAGAAGGTTAGTGAGGTCTACAGCCGAACAGTGATGTTAGAGTTTAATAATTTTTAATAGGATAGTTAGGAGTGGTGGCTCGTACTTAGAGACCCCACCAAATTACTGTGTGTTTAATCCTAAATTCTTTTTCCTATGCAGGTAGAATGAGGTGGTGAAAGGGTGGGATTATATTATCAGTCATTTTAATTGTTTTGTTCTTTTCAGGTGTGCGATCATGCACGTTATTTATATTTGATATGTAATTTATTTTATTGTGTAAATAAACTACAAACTGTAGTCTGGATCAGTCACTCTATATAACTATACTGTACGTATATATTTGCCTGTATAGTTGTGTCTGTGGACTTTTAGTGAAACCTTATCTCCTTTACGGTAGTCAGAGGTGGTGAGTCTTTAGCTCTTAACAAAGTCGCGAGTGGCGAGTGAGAGTCAATCTCGGTTCTCACCCTCGAAGCTATAAGTCTCATCTTCCACATTCACTGTCATTTTCATACAAATCTATCTTCTCAGACTTTCTCATACTAGTGTCTTGTCTATACACTCAGACAAACTCTATATACTTAAATCCACTTCGTGACAGTCATGTAGGCTCCACTCTGTTCAGCAACGACCCTGCCCTTTATTCTTGCAGAGAAGTCACATCCTGATTTCTCACCACGCACTACAGACCCATCAGTGTACACAATGGCATCATCATCCCCAGCATGATCGCTTACCAGCTGATTAATCTCCAGCTCTGCTTTTCCATTGCCCCAAGATCTGCACTCTCTGCCAAGGCTAATGATGACATGCTGGTAGTTTATCCAGTTCTCCCCTGACTTCCTTCACTCTTCCCCTTTGGATATATTTTCAACCCTGGTCACCTGACCAGTTGTAGCCTCTGCCTGTGCCATCAATGACATCCCCCTCTTTATTCTTGCTCCTTTGATGTCAGCTACGTTCTCATGTAGGGGGTGTCTTTTGTCGGTAGTTACCCGCATATAGGCTTTTGCCTGGGCCATCGCATATCTGGATCTAATCGACAGCAATCCAAGCATGTATCTCACTGTCACAATGGGGGTATAACGTGTACAGCCCAAAACTAGTCGCATCTCTTCATATTGAATGCATTCCAGTCGTTCACATTGTGATACTGACAGCGTGAGTATTCCTAGCCCATACTCGATTCACTATGGAGTTGTTCAAAGAGCACCACATCACACAGGCCTTGTTGGGATTGACCTTTGATTCGCTTTCCTCACACCATTTAGAAACCGCCTCTAGTGTCTCTTGTATGCCTTGGACCATTTCCTGTCTGTCTGAGCCAGTTCTGTACATGAGTATGTCATCTGCGAAAGTTAATGTTCATCCCAGTCCTGTTGGTTGAAAGGTTGCTACTTTTGCTGTGTGGATGTTAAACAGCACTGGTTATAATGGAGAACCCTGGGGTAGTCCCTGGCAAATGCGCATTGGTTCCGATATCCATGTTCCCAAGTGAAATGCAACTGATCTCTCCATTAAGGCAGCTGCTATCCACCTTGTTATCCAAGGGTTTACACAACATGCCATTATACAGTCTATTAGGGTTGCAAAGTCCATACTGTTATAAGCATCCTCTAGGTCACTTGTGACAGCCACCATTTCTCTTTTACTCTGGACTCCCTCATACACATCGTACGCAAACGATCCAGTGTTACCCCATGTTGTTTTCATAGGCTTATAGCTACCCAGGGTATCAGGAAGGATGTGTGCATTTTCGAGGTGGCTCATTACTTGTCTTGCACCTATCTTTTCAAGTAATTTACCATAGACATTCTGTAGTGTGATAATTCGATAGCTGCTGAGTAGTGTGGGGTCTTTGCCAGGTTTAGGAAGTGGCCGAAGGTAACTGTGTAGCCAGTCTTCTGGCACCTCAGCATTCTGTATGCTGGTATTGAAATCGCTCACCATATTTATAATGATTGTGTCGTCGAGCTGTTTAATGTGATGGTATTGTACACCATCAGGACCCAGAGCAGTGTTTCTGCTGGTTTTCAATGTGTACAATACGTCCTCTTCAGAAATGAGATTGAAGTATATCTGGCCCCTTAGGGCATTTTCCAGAACACTGTCCTTTATTTTCAGGCGGGCACTTTTGTCACCTTTATCTGTTTGCTCCACATATCGATTGAATAATCCCTTCTCTTCGTCCGTCTTCAGGATTAGTGCTGTGGAGCTTTTGATATTAGGGATGGGTTGGCTCGCACTTTTCCTATTCATTCTTTGATGTAAGGACCAGAATTTCTGTAGGGTTTTTTCCGAGCGCACCTGTTTCACAAAGTCCTCCCACACTTTATCCTTGGCCTCCCTTGCCAAGCTCTTGAATCTATAATGGCTCTTTGCTTTTTCTCCTTCATCTCTTCAACCTCTCCCTCATTCATCATTCTTCTGTTTCGTGCTTTAAGCCATTCCTTTGTTGCTCTTTCCTATTCTATCCATGCTTCCTCCACTGTCTTATTCCACCACGGAGGTTGGGTGAAAGGTGTTCTTGCTGTCTTTTGTTTGGCATTTTGACGCAATGTGTGTAAAGGGTTGTTACAGTCGAGTGGGCCTGTAAGATACTTGAAGGTCTGTTTAGGTTCCTGTGTCTAGTGGTCCTACCCTTTGCAATAAGTATGACGCAAGGTAGGTGATCACTTTCCTGTGCACCTAATACATCCCAACGTGCCATGGTGGTGGCAGCACTAGAGATGAATGCCAGATCTATGACACCATTTGTATCCCCAGGTTTAGTTGCCACTCTAGTTGGGCATCCATCATTCAAGATAATAAGGTTCATGTTAAGTAATGCCTGGCTTAAAGCTATACCATGCCTATTTCCGTGATGTTCCCCCACTCCTTGGATCTAGCATTGAAATTGCCAGCAATTAAACACCTTTTGTTAGAATCTTCAAGCAATTCCGCCAGAAAATTCCAACGAATCTCTTCATTAAGATGGTCGACATGGGCATATAAATTGTAGACTCTCCACTCCTGACCACCTATATTCGCAGCAATCCCCTGAAATTCTGCATCCTTAGTTTGGGAACTAGTATCCAGCCACGTATGAATGAGCTCATGTTTTACTTATATAGCTTGCCCTCGTCTATCAGGCCCACATGGATTGGAGCAACATCTACAGCCTGGGCAATTGATAACACTATTGGCTTTTAAATTTGTCTCCTGCATCATCAGGATATCGAAATTGTAGATGACCGTTTGTATAATGGCTGCCCGTTGATTGGCACTTAATTCTAGAATCCTATATGCACATATTTCATCGAGAGGTGATCTGCTTTCTTTCTGAGCTTTCTCTTTCCTGCCCTTCTTTTTTCTCTCTCTCCTCTTCTCCCCCTTACCTCTCCTTCTGCATTTGTATTTCCTCATTTCATTTGCTGCAGGTATCGACGACAGAGCACGATCTTTGTAGCTCCCTCGATGATTCTGGATAGTTAAAATACTCATGGTGTATTTGCAATAAATGGTGGAAATATTTGGTCACCCTGGTAGAGCCACCATACCAGGGAAGAGGCAAGGGATGTCCTTACAGAGTTCATCTGCCTGGTGCCGCCCTGCTCGCCCTCCTGACAGCCAATGTTCGCGACTGCTTACCCAGCAGCCACTCAGTCTCTAGGCACATTGGTCCAACTTAGACTTGGGGTCATTCGCTGATGACTCAGTTATCATTTAACCCATGATTTGGGAGTAGATTGATGGTTGTCAGAGCATATACCACTCATCGGTGAGTTCTGCACACTACATCTTTAGGGCTCCACTTATCCTCTTCCAGTTTAGTTCAGACCCCGAGAGGGGCCGATATCCGTGGCACACAACGAGGATGTATGGCAGAAGTCTTGCATGAAATTCTGCAGAAACCAGCATGGGTAGACTTATGAAATTGCACCCTTTTCGCTTTGTGGCTAGCTGGCACCCCTAGTGATAACCGTGAGGTTACCCCCACCTCTGTCACCGTGGACTTAACTTCCTCTCATGCCTGTGAGTTGAACCCACTGCACCACTTTTGGTGACGACCATACTCTTCTGTTCCATAATCATAACCAGAGATAAGACAAACTGAAAATATTTCATGAGGTCACAGCAAGGGGGCCTGAAAATACACATGGAAAAGACAATGACAACAATAATAAATGCAGGAAATGATAACACAACTGCACTTGAAGAAAGATGTAGAATCAGACATGTAACTTGGCAGAACTAAAGACAGAGTTGGAGGGACAGACAGTGATATAAAAATAAGGATAAAAAAGACAGGAAGGGCTTTCACTGCATTGGAAAATGTATGGAAATTAAAGACAAAAACCAAGTCCAGCACAAAAATAAGAATCTTCAACTCAAATGTCAAGCCAGTCCTACTGTATCGCTCTGATACTTGGAGAATAAAAAACAAAACCAAGAAGTTAGACTTTTATAAATGGGTGCTTGCATAGAATTGAATGATTGAAATGGTACGACAAGGTTCCTACTGCAGAACTGATGAAAGTAACAAGACAAATGCCTGTGGAACAAAAGATGTGATGGTGACAGCAATTGATAGGACACATGGAGGAAATGTGTTCATAACATTACCAGGCAGTCCTTGTTCTAGAATCCCCAAGGTGAGAAAAGTAGAGGAAGATAAAAAAAAACCACATGAAGAAGAGAACTGGAGACAGAAGTGAAAATGATGAGGAAGGCATGGAAAGACCTGGAGCTTATGGCATGTGACTGTAGGATTTGGTATGCTTTTGAAAGCCTATCGTCCTGTGGAAGCTGAAGGGTATTGAATGAATGTAAACACAGTTGGAGGAACAAACAATATTAAAATAAGAATACAATAGGCAACAGGAGCTTCCACTGCATGGGAAAATATATGAAAAAATAAATCAACAGCAAAACAAAAATCTTAAATTCAAATATCAAGGCGGTTTTATTATATGGCCCTGAAACATGGAGAACAAAAATACTATAAATGGAAAATTAAAGACTTTCATAAATGGGTGCTTTCATAGAATAGGATTGAAATGGTATGACAAGATCACCAATGTGAAACTGGTGGAAAGAATCAAGTACTACAGGGCTGGAGAAGATGCTGGTATTGGATAGTAAACCTGCTGAGGAACCACTCTTCAGCATTACAATGAAGTCTGTGTTCTGGAATCCCCAAGGTAAGAGAAATAGAGGCAGACTGAAAAACACTAGAAGATGAGAATTAACATGGACATGAAAGGTATAAAACGGAAATGGAAAAACCTTGAACAGATGGCATAGGACAGGAAGGCTTAGTGTGAATTTGTTGAAGGCCTGTGCACAGGAAGTTGAAAAGCAATGATGATGAATAATGTCTTAACTCTTAGTATACGAGCAGCCTTCTAGAGAGGCCGATGATCGATCCCCGTCAATAGCGAAAATTTATAGCTGAATGCATGTTTAAAACCACTGAACAATTTAGTTACGTGCATGATATAGGGGTTTCATTTCTTCACATTTTGATATATCACACTTATGTTATCTTTATAAATAAATTATTTATTGCAAAATCTGTAATGGTAGTCATGAAAGGCCGCTCGTATACTAAGAGTTAAGCTGCTTTGGAGTTTTGTTTATTTGTTAATCTAAAAAAAAAACTTGCTTGAAATAATTATTATAATACATAACAGACATTTTTCAAATATTGGTTAACTAGGGCTGCTGAGTTCAATGCCCCAAAGCTGAAGAATTTGCAGACTTTCTGTAGCTGTTGCCTGGTGCCGTAAGGAGTATTTGTGATTGTTGGGGAGCCCAGCAATAGCTTTTTTCTTTCTGTAGCATGCCCTTGCAATCTTTAATTGTGGCAATTTTTAATTGCCTTGCATGGATGGGTACAGATGAGGCAAGTAGACTCATACGACAGGTAAATTTTTCAAATTAATTGATTACAAAAACAGATTATAATTTCAAGTTATAATATAATATGCAAAGTAAAATTACTTTACATGCAGTGTTGGGCAGAGCAATCTAACTTTTGAGGTGAAAACAGGAGTATGACAGGGATGCCTCTTATCAACCACTTTATTTTTGACAGTCATAGACTGGGTGACTCGCCAGACAGCAGAGGGCACTCCAAGAGGAATAAGATCGACGGCGTTTTCTGTACTGGAGGATCTAGAATGTGCAGATGACATTGCGCTGCTCGCACGTTCACATCAGCACATCCAAGAAAAGACAGACTACATAGGTATAGCCAGCGGATGGGTCTGAACATCAATCTAAAGAAAATAGAGATCATGACACTCAATGTGAGCAATCCTAGGCCCATGATGGTAGGGAACCAGGGGATGGAGTGGACAGACGCATTTGCATACCTGGGATGCGTGGCGGCACAGGATGGCTGAATGGACAGGGACAACTGCGGCAGAATGAGCAAAGCGAGAACAGCCTTTGCTGGTCTGGACAACATCTGGGGGTCCTCTCGGCGCAGCACAGACACCAAATTAAAATTATATGAGACCTGTGTGCTTTCTATGCTTCTCTATGATGTGGAATGCTGGAGATTAACAGAAGGAGATATCGAAATTGTCCTCTTTCCATACAATCTGCCTAAGGAAACTTCTCTGAATCCTTTGGCCGTATACAATCACCAATCAAGAACTGCTTACTCAGAGCAACCAAGAGGACATGCACACCATCATAGCTGGTGGGCGCTGGGGCTGAGTTGGCCACGTCCTCGGGGGGACCCTGATGCCATCGCAAGAACAGCTGTGCTATGGACCCCTGGGGGAAAGTGAGGGAGAGGCTGACTAAAAACAATATGGCAGAGAACTGTGAAGGTTAAGATGCAAAGAATGAACCAGAGCTGGGGTACTGTATAAAGGATGGCCACCGACCGAGCAAAGTGGAAACAGTTTGTTGCTGCCCTACAAGGCATCACAAGGCATGATGGCCACTGACCGCTTTGAGTCTGCGGCTAAGGTTCAAAGAAGGTGAAGAATATAATATGCAATATTTTGTCACATTTTTACAGTTCATCCAATTATCAGTGAAGCGGACACCAGTTTCTTAAGACTTCCTACTAACCATTGCCACACCACAGCTATGTCAAGTGTGAAAATCATTCAGCTGGACAACACATTTTAGAATTTTAAACCCACCCTTGAATGGGTTAACATTCAACTTCTCTTCTTTGATCCATAACCATCAACCGTCAAAGCAGTCAGCGGCCATCACGCCTGGTGGCGTCTTGTAGGGCAGCAACAAATTGATTCCACCCTGCTCGGTCGGCGGCCATCCTTCGTACAGTGCCCCAACTGTGGTTCATTCCAGTGGCTTCCTTTCGGCTTTCACCACTGTCAGTCATACGAGCCTGAGACTTCGGATGTCCGTCCCGCATCAAAGTTTTTTCATTTATTGCTGTTTCTGTAACATGTGCGATTTTTTACACAGACAGGGGTGTCGGCCCTGTGCTAAAACCCCCAACCTGGAGGACCAGGGTACCAGCTTTTGTCTGACCCCTACCCACGCAGACCAGTCCAGCTTGGTTGAACCTACCAGGAGTAAAACTCCCACTGGCATAACTCTGGGGATTGTCAGGGTACACAAGCTGCCATACCGCTACAAGGTATAGGTACCATTGATGGCAGAACATTCAACTTAGTTATTGTAAAATAACAAACTGTAAAAACAAAAAGCATACCTGAGAGTTTTATCATCTCCAGCACTTATTACTTTGTTGCACTCCTTGTTGAAACGTACAGCTTTAATGTTTGATGTATGACCAGCAAACTGTTTTGGCTCTAAGGAAAAAAGATAATTATTTGGTATATTCTTAACACTATCTTCTCCCTCTGAAGGACAATTTGCTACCATCTTCAACATTATTTTTGTCACTACAAATATATGCATGCTGTCTAAATTCTCAGAAGTCAATTCTATATAAGATTTTAATGTATTGCCTGAATATATAATACTAACATTTTATATATATATACATATATATATACAGGGTGTCCTAAAAGTTACTGTGCCGTAAAGTACCTCGTACAACGTTGCAGTACCATGCCGCAGTTTCTTCTACAGCAGATGTTGGAAATGTCCACCATGGGCCTCATGACATGTCTGAACACGCTTCTTCATACAACTCTCACATCAAAAAAACATTGCTCTCGTCTGTTAAGGTCACACCTAGGGTAAAACGGGCAACTCTTACATCAAAACCGCTACTCTAGTTTGCGGTATATTCAAGTGCACAGTAACTTTTCGGACACCCTGTATATATATATATATATATATATATATATATATATATATATATATATATATATATATATATATATATATATATATATATATATATATATATATATATATATATATATATATTGATTTTGATGGAGTCACTACTGCAGCTGGTTCCCTTGCAGGAAGCCTACACCAAACATTTACATGCAACACTTGAAACAGTGGTTTCTGTGGCAATTTGTTTTACATGATGAGGTTGCTAACCCCATGTACTACCTCAGATTGGTAACCTGTACAACTTGCCTGAGGACGCAGTAGTCCTAATATAAAGTTTGTCTCTTCACAGACTTCCAGCAACTACACAGAGCAACATGTATGTGTGTGTGTGTAGGCAAGTGTGTATGTGTGTTTATATGTTTATAAATATATATAAAGGGAGTTTGTGCTAGACCTCTGTCGGTGAAGCATTATTTATTGCAATGCTTAGCTGGTAGAGTGCATAGTGACGATTCGCTCCCGTGGCTAGGCGGTGGGTGCCGTTCGGAAGGTCCTGGTTCGATCCCGGTAAGCCTATCACTTCTGTTGTTTTTCTCGGCCTTTTGGCTAAGATCAAAGTGTAGTATCTGTTCTTATCACCTAAGTTAGATCCCTTTGTCCATGATCTGCCTCCATACAATGTTTTGATTCTTCTTATGACGGGTGATCCAATTCCTTAGGTTTCCAGTCTTGATATTTTAAGTCCCGGTCCCATAAGTTTACAGTCTTACTTACTTAGTCGTTCCCCTTCTACCGTGAGGTGTAGAGGTTTGGAAGAGAGAGCGCCAGACTATCCTATCGGCTGTCTTCCTCCTGGCCTGGTTCCATTCTAGTCCTCGGTCCTTCAAAGATTGTCTAATGTTGTCCTCCCAGCGGACTCTGGGTCATACTGGGGGTCTGGATCCCTGGCTCTTTGTTTCCCATGCTTGTCGTGGTAGCCGATCTTCTCCCATTCTGCAGACATGGCCAAACCATCTTAGTTGGGACGGTTCTACTTGGGTCTGCAGGGGGTGGCATTTTAGGCCTTGACATATCGTCTGGTTGCGGACCATGTCTCTTCTTGTTACTTCAACCACCTTCCTCAGATACCTCATTTCTGAGGTTTGGATCTGGCTTTTGTGGGTTGTAGTCATAAGTTTAAAGTCTTTGTATTTAAATACATATATATATATATTAAATCATGGTATTTTAATGATTGACCAAATAAAATTAAGAAATAAATGGTATCTGGTATACTTTTCAAAAAAATTTCATTGTGGAATTCGGTAACAAAAATTAGATGTTTAAATTTGGCGGTATGCCCTCATTAGGGGGAATTTAGCTTGTATCACGTGGACAAACTCCTGGTCCTCAAAATCACAATGCTGAGGCCAGGTAGATGTGATTTTCCACTGGCTCACGAGTTACATACAGGCTGGCATGGTTATGACTCCTGGTCTTAAGTCACAATGCTGAGGCCAGGCAGTAGTGGTGGTCCACTGTTCATGTTCCACCCTGTTTTAGTGTCATGTGGTACACACTGATTGAAACCCTCAGTTTCACAAGCATATGCCGGCTGCAGCTTTTAGAAGTTTGAGTGCGCACAATGGCAGTATTCTCTCAACTTGTATCTCACTGAGGAGGCTTTTGATGCTTTCAATAAGATCTAGCTATCATATAGGCGTCAGTGCATCAACTTATTTTTGTAGAGTGTGTCTGATTTGAATTTCACTGCTTCCTTATACATTTGTAAAGTGGTCGTCTCAGAGAGTATACGCCAAAATCACTTTCCATTCTCTACTTTTCTGACCCGTCAGCTCGATCTGTGCAACTTTTGTAGCAAACTTTGTAATATCTCCAATATAACATCCTGTCTCTTCACAGACTTCCAGCAACTACACAGAGCAACATGTATGTGTGTGTGTGTGTATGCAAGTGTGTATGTGTGTTTATATGTTTATAAATATATATAAAGGGAGTTTGTGCTAGACCTCTGTCGGTGAAGCATTATTTATTGCAATGCTTAGCTGGTAGAGTGGATAGTGACGATTCGCTCCCGTGGCTAGGCGGTGGGTGCCGTTCGGAAGGTCCTGGTTCGATCCCGGTAAAAACAGTGATGGAAGGCATGGTCCCTGGAAAAAGGGGAAGGGGTTGACCTAGACGATGGTAGACCCAGGACATCACAGAGAGTCTGAACTTGTCTTTGGCTGATGCAGGTCGACTTGCCCAGAATCGTGATGCGTTCAGAGCAGCTGTAATGGAGACAACGTTCTGGAAAGAATACGTCACATGATGATGAACATCCTGTAGTGATTTCAAACTGTATTCCCTGGATTTCTTCTTAGTTCTACTTTATTTTGTGAAACTATGATCCCACTCCAAGCGATCTTTAATTAGATATTACAAATAATCAAGTGTGCAACTTTCGTATTTACAAAGCAAAAGTAGGAACTATTAATGTCCATTCTCCGTCAATCAGCGATGGTAAGTGTCAACATAACATAGCATGTGATAGATTCACAGAGGATTTAGCCAATATATCATGACAAAAGGCATGCATGTCCTTTTATGGGGTATTCAAGATAGCTTGCATACTCAAAGCACAGGCAATGGGTGTCATTTCCATATTTTCCAGAAATGCTGGTATGAATGTTTCTTCCCTTTCAAATGCAGATTGTAGACTTTCATTAGGAAATATATACTGAGACATGGGTAAATAGAAAGATGGGATACTTCTCACAGGGTGAGAACAAAACAAAAGAATTCCTAGAATAGCCAGGAATTAAAACAGAAACACTGAATCCAATCAAAATCACCCAGATAAAATATTCTGGCCATATAACAAGTACAATACAAATTTTAGGGACCATGTTTATTGTTGTTATCAAATGCACGAAATAAACAGAAAATAAATGCAGTCTTATGCACTGAATACAAGTGGATGGTCAGGGATCATTAATAAATATTTCGTAATATCATCTGCCAAAAAAAAAAATTAATTTGTGAACAATATGGTGAAAGACCACCCATGTGTTACCAGGGCAAAAAAGAGGAGCAAAGAATAGTAACACTGTAACCTTCCAAGCATCTCGTAAGAAGCAACTAAGGAGGGCTGGGCATGGGACTGGCTACTCCATCCTGTATAAAATGTTTAGCCACTAAAACTTCAGAGTCGCAGTAGCATAGTGCTTTCCTTGCTCGGTGGTCTATGGTTCGATCCCCAGATGAGGTGGGATTTTTTTAGGCCACAAAAGGCTCCTGGGTCGACCCAGCCCCAATTGGGTACCAGAGCAACTTCTGGGAAGGTTATGGCGGCCAGCGTGATGCTGACCACATCACCCATAGTGTGCCGATGGTCAAGAAAATATGGGCTTAACACCATATTCCCAATATGCCTCAATGGGCGTGTAACAGGATCCTTTTTACTATAACTTCAACAACAACATGGACAGATCAATTAAAGAAAATAAAACTCAGCCATACTAGGCAGAAGAAGGTCCTCTGGTCTGTGTTGCTGACTAACCTTTTTTGTGCAAGGAAAAGGTGATGAAAAAGACATAAACAGATCTTGAGCTAATGGCACAGGACAGGAAAACTTAGCATAAGTTAGTTGAAAACCTATGATCCTTTGGAAGCTGAAGGGTGATGATGATGAATTACTGACTAACTGGACGTCCACTTTTATTCTATGCAACAGAACGAATGGAACATTTATATTCTGTTCTTTTAAGTGCATTCGGTAACAACAATAAAAGTGGTCCATAAAACTTTTTTTTTAAATATTTATTTTACGACTTTAAATCATAACTGAATGATAGTTGTTTAGAACAGTCACGTCTGCTCAGAAACATTCATCTCTGAGTAAAATGTACTCTGATAAGTTTAATTCTTATGTAAAGTTCAAAAGCTTGTCATCACTTGAACTGTGTTTGAAATAAATGACAGGCTAGCCTAGTTGATTGAAAAATACACTGATTTAATCGGCACATCACCTTCACCATCTGGCAACTGTCCCTTTAAATAATAAGCACAATCTATTTTGCAGTTCATTACTCCCTTAATTTAATAAAATTATTTCCACTTATTGTACATTATTTTAGTTTAATCGGCTGGATCCATGCCAGTCAATACTTGAAGGATTAATATATAACAAGAAAGGGAGCTGCATACAAAGTTTCAGGTCTCAACGATGACAGAAAGATGGAGATTTTGAGCATCAAAAATTTAAAATGCAACAAATATCAAATATGATTTTGATCTTAAAAAAAAGGGTGGTTTAAAAGACAACACACTACTGAAAACCAAAATGGAAGAATCAGTGCAATGGCAGGCAAACGTGCATTTGATTTATATATCAGTGCAGAACAAGCACATCTGCTTAAAGAGGCAAATCCAAATATAATTAGATCTGGAGGTCATAAAGAGTTTGCTAACTGTTGATCACATTGATAATGCAGACGCACTACAAGAAAAGGATGTGACATATTAGACTGAACATCAATTTTTTTTTTATGGTATCTGAGGAAGGTGGTTGAAGTAACAAGAAGAGACATGGTACGCAACCAGACGATACGTCAAGGCCTTAAATCCTACCCCCTGCAGACCCAAGTAGAACAGTCCCAATTAAGATGGTTTGGCCATGTCTGCAGAATGGGAGAAGATCGGATACCACGACAAGCATGGGAAACAAAGAGCCAAGGATCCAGACCCCGAGGACGACCCAGAGTCCGCTGGGAGGACAACATTAGACAATCTTTGAAGGATCGAGGACTAGAATGGAACCAGGCCAGGAAGAAGACAGCCGATAGGATAGTCTGGCGCTCTCTCTTCCAAACCTCTACACCTCACGGTAGAAGGGGAATAACTAAGTAAGTAAGTATCAATTTTTTATAAGCAATCCAGTAAAAGAAAAGGTGCCAAAAAAAAAGAAGCTGTCGTCAAGAAAATGCTGTGTTTGCTACAAGAATGGCAAATATGGAGAAATTAGATATATTTGTTTGAAATGTCAATCACAGATTGTGTTATGTCCTGCTTAATGCTGTGAGCTGTACCACATGAAAGATAGAGGTATCAAAGTAGTACTGTTAAAATGTATGTTTATGTGCTGGAAATTGCAAGTTCAAACAATAGTAAAAATATTTTAAGTGCTGGAATATCATTTTCCTTCCTTTCGCTCCTTACAGAGCAGAAAGCCACCACTGTAGCTTGTCCCTTTACAGGAAGCTTGCAACAAGCATTCACATGCTCATTCAGCTGTAGTTTCTGTAACAATTTGCTGTAACATTGGAAGCATAGAAATATATAAAAGTTGCAATGTGAGGTCTTTTATATTTGTGTACTACTTAGTAAAAGTACAGAGGAGAAATGTAAAAGCAGCAACACTGCATGTTCATGTTGTGTGCCAGAATAAAGGAAGTATGAAGAGATGTGAAGGTAGTATTACATTTTATGATTACATGCTAAAACTGGATTTATGACTGAAGTTTTTGGAGTACAAAACAGAAGTAACATAAAGTGTGAAGTAACATAACATTTTTTATGTTAAAAGTTATTTTGGTGTGTTTAACAGATTGTTCCATAAATTTGTAGGTCTAGCAATGAGGACATTTTGTAATGCTGATCTAAGATTTTTTTTTTCTTTGTGATTGTCTGACAGTCCCAGACATTTGTTTGCCTTGACATGGGGCAGGGGTGGCAGCTCTATGCCCTAGTTTTAGTCATGAGGCCCTATTGAGAGAGAAATTTAACAGGGAGTAAGTTAGGGACCTTACTGATAGACAGCAAACTGATAGATGTGTATTTATTTCCCTTTCATTCAGACACAAATTGAGCCACAGCAGCTAATGCACTTCTGGCAAATCAGCTCTGCAGTCAGGGGAATAAAATAAAGTTAACTGTGAATTTTTTAAAACATTTAATACTGTACATTTAAAAAAAAACATTTCACAATACATTTGATTCACCAGATTTTTACACTTAGAACTAGTCAATAAACATTTTCCCAATATGCCTGAATTATTGTGTTTTGAACAAGTACATATGGCAGGCAGCAGGGTATATTTCCAGGCTTCATAACACAACGTGGACAGAACTACGAAACACAAGTACCTATTCTGTAATTTTAAAAATGTGCTCGTAAAACCCCATATGGTTCCTGGGCACTCTATTAAAGGCGATTAGAGTAAAGCTATATAGGGGACTAGCAGCCTCATTATGTAAAACTAATTCCTTCAGAAAACACCACTGCAAGAGCACTAGGAGTTTTCTAGTGCAGATTTCCTGCATGTATGCTAACTACAATAGAGAAGAGGAGTACGAAAGGGTACATTTGTTCAATCATACTAAATACCTGCATCTGGTTTCTCCAAATCAAAAATCCTCAGCAGCTTCTCATTACTACCAGTAAGAAGGTAATGGCTGTCACGGGAAAAATTCACACTCTTTACAATATGTTTGTGTGAAAAACTATGAAGCTCTTCTCCTTTCTCTGCATCCCAAACCTTTCTGATAGGGTAAAATAATAAATTCTTATTATGGAGTAAAATAAAGATTCTTATTATGTAAATTCTTGTAATGAATGACTGGCACACAGAAAGTATCACAGCACATATACATTCATTCCTTCTCTTCGCATCATCACTGTCCCACATATTGTAAAAAGATTAAAGAGAATTAATCACTCACGCAGTGAAATCAGCTGCTCCTGTTGCAGCATGAGTGGCCTCACTGTTAAGAGTTGCGCCCCAAACAGCACCTTTGTGGCCTTCAAAAGTTCCGACCCAGTCCCCTGTATCTCCCTGGCGAAGCATTGGTTTACCATCTGTTGTGATAAGGTTATAAATAATTTATTATCATATCAGAAAAGATTTCCCTTTTCAATAGGCTACCTCAGCTTTCTTTTAGTAGTATATTCAAATTCATGTACTGTCCGTCATCTTCTTGGGCACCCTCTGGTTTGTATCATCAGACTGTTCTATGTACAATTTGCTCTCTCTCCTGCTATCTCACACTGCTTAAATTTAAGATGCTGACTATTAATGGGAATCTGTAAAGTTGTTATAATTCTGTTCTATTGAAAAGTATGACTTATTTGCAGCTATTCTTCATCAACCAGTATCAAGATCACTGCAAATGTTTTTTTTTTCTCAAAGTATTCTATTTTCAAAATACTACAGCTGTGCTATGGGAGCCGCGGTAGCATAGTGGTTAGTGCACTGGCTTCCTAGCGCAGTGGTCTATGGTTTGATCCCCAGATGAGGCAGGAATTTTTTAGGCCGCAAACGGCTCCTGGGTCGATCCAGCCCCAACTGGGTACCAGAGCAACTTCTGGGAAGGTTAAGGCGGCCGGCGTGATGCTGACCACATCACCCCTAGTGTGCCGATGGTCAAGATAATATGGGCCTAACACCATATTCCCAATATGCCTCAATGGGCGTGTAACAGGATCCTTTACCTTTTACCCTTTTTATTAGCTCTTACTATACGGCTCGCCAGCTGAAGTGGAGCGAGATTTTTACCAAATATACGGCTTGCCAGGTGAAGTGGCGTTAGACAGTAAGTCTCTCTCGGCAAAGTTTAATGAAAAATTGTCGATGTTTTATCCAATCCAATATTTATAAAGTCACTTCCTGTATTCAATCTGTTTACATTTTCAGTGATGTGTATTGTTATTCGTCATTAATATTCGATTTTAGTACCTTTGTTGTTCAGCTGTTGACCGTAAACAAATTTTTTTCTAACCAAAATGGCTTCATCTTCAAACGATTGTAAGCAAAGGTTATCGGCTGTACAAGCAGCACAACTTATTTCTTCTTGGATTGAACATGAGGATGATCAGTTATCGAGTGATGATGACAGTTCAGATTCAGAATATATTTTACCCAGCGAAGATACATGTAATCAAAACACTGAATCAGATGAGAAGGGGGCGTTTCCCCTAACTGGTTCTGTCAGTAGTACTAGTACTAGAAATGCCAGGCCAGTGAAAAGACAACAAGGAAAAGGTAAAGCTCCCATGAAGAAAAGATTAAGAAAAGATAGGCCTACATCTAGATCAACCCATAGAGAAGCAGAATCCACAAGTACTGATGGTAATACAAGTGCAGTGAATGAGGAAATTAGGTGGAATGAAGTTGATGCTGGCTCAACACAAAATGCTTTCCGCTTTGTACCGCCTCATGCTAGGATTACAGGTGTGAATCCAAATATTATACCTGATGATTCTTCTGCATTTTATTGTCTCAAAGCTCTTTTAACTAATGAGATTATAGAAGAGCTTACTGTTTCTACAAATGAATATGCCGGACGACTCTTTTAGTCAAGATCAGAAACGGTGACAAAACGATCTGTCTATCAAAGCTGGTATCGAGTTACATCTCTAGAACTGTGCAAGTTTTTTGCTGTGATAATAGCAATGGGGATTATAAAACAACCAGCCATTAGTGATTATTGGTCTAATGAAAGCTTTATGCAAACTCCCTGGTACAGACAGATGTTTACACGGGATAGGTTTCAGATGTTATATCACACGATGTTTCATGTGAGTGATGTAGACGCACAAGGTAAAGCAAAGATCGAACCATTTCTACAGAAAATGTTATCTAGATTCCAGGAAGCATTTTACCTTACAAGGAGCTGTCTTTGGATGAAATGGTAATTGGGTGGAAAGGCAGATGGGCTCACAAAATGTTAAATGCCTCTAAACCCAAAAAATATCATGTGAAGACATTCAGTCTTTGCGACAGTAGCACAGGGTATGTAGTAAATTTGTTGATATACTTTGGAGCCAATACTTCTTACAGTTCAGATATTGATGTAAATAGCCAGCAAGCCATCAAAGTTTTTGACACTTTGCTACAACCATGTGGAAAAGGTCATCACATCTATGCTGATCGATATTACACAAGTGTGCAGTTGCTTCAATATCTGAATAACAGGAGTCATTATTTCACTGGGACTGTCAACGTTAATCGAAAGAACTTCCCAAAAGAGCTGAAAACTACACAGCTAATGCATATGGAAATGAAATGGTATATGGAGCAAGAAAAAATATTTTTATGTGTAATGTTTAGGGACAAAAAAGCAAATACACCATGCATTCTTGTATCAAGCTGCGCAACAGTGGAAAGCAAGGACATCACCAATCGCTTTGGTGAAACAAAAAATAAACCACTGATGACTGATTATTACAATCAACACATGAATGGATGTGACAGAGTGGACCAAAGCATTGTAACATATGGCACATTTAGCAGAAGAACAAGAAAGTGGTGGAAAAAAATTTTCTTCTACATTTTTGAAATAGCTCAGCTCAATGCGTATAAATTATTTGCACCGTCAAGAACAACAAATGCCAAAAAACAGAGCCTTCTTCAATTTAAACGGCAACTTGTCAGTGAGCTCTCTCTTGTTGCTGCTGTGGATTTCCAGCAAATTCCTCCCAGGATTGGACATGGCAATCAAGTGAACAATCCAGTCAACAGACTAGGAGGAACAAACCATATTATAAAAAAATCAAAATCTCATCGCAACTGTGTCGTTTGCAGCACCCCTCAAGTAAGGGTCAGGACATCCTTTTATTGTGAAGGATGCACAAATAATCCCCATCTACATCCAAATAACTGTTTTGCTGCTTATCATGAAAGGAAATAGTTTGTGGTAAAATGTAAATATCAGTTGTGTATAAAGTTGTGCACATAGTTTATTTTCGTCATGATTTTTCAATATGTGACCTGAACATTTCAAAAGAAAACAGGGACCAGAAGACGCAGCAATAGAGACCGCAGTCAGCGACTCATAGCTTGACTGCCTGCGTCAGGACCAGCGAACAAGAGCTGGTCAAGACCGTGCTCCACCTCCACGTGGTGGTCCTGGAAACAGTCTGCAGCAGTGCAGGCTGGCTGAGCGAGCACGGATCGCAATGGGAAGGCAAACCCGGTCCTAAAAAATGCCGTGCAGAAGTCGGATGTGTCGACCGAAAGGTGCAGATATCACAGCTACGTTGTAAACAGATACAACGCAACCACCGTCCTTTTCAGGGCGAACGAGGAAGAAGAAGAAGAAGAAAAGAAAACAACATTTTTATTTATTATTCAAAACAAGTGAAACTTGTCTGTGTTCCGTATAATTGGATGAAAGTGGTTCTAGGAGTTCCAGGCTTCCAAATTGGATTATTTTTGTGGGTAAGTACAACTTTTTTCCAAATTTTTTATATTTTTAAATTGTTCTGCATTCATTACTGCAAATGTTGCATGCATGTTTAAAGCCATTAAACAATTCAGTTAGGTGCATGTCAAAGGGGTTTCATTTCTCTTTATTTAGATATATAAAACTTGATGTTATCATTATAAATTAATGGAAAATCAGTAACGGTAGTCATGTCTGTAAATATAGGCTTAAAATATTTGTGAGCTTTATCTAAATATACCCAAAAAATCCAAATTGTTATTAAAAATTTTATTTGTTCTCAGAAACAACCGCAACTTTCCTACATTATGTGAAAATGGATGTACTTTAAAATGAAAGTAGGTTTAGGGGTTGAAGTTTACCAGAATTAATTACACATATTGATAAGTACAATTTGTTTTTCAATTTTTTATCTTTTTAAATTTTTCTGCATTCAATAGTGCATATGTTGCATGCATGTTTAAAACCATTGAACAATTCAGTTAGGTGCATGTCAAAGGGGTTCCATTTCTCTATATTTAGATATATAAAACTTTATGTTATCATTATAAATAAATTATTTAATGCAAAATCAGTAACGGTAGTCATGTCTGTAAATAAAGGCTTAAAATATTTGTGCGCTTTATCTAAATATACCAAAAAAAATTCAAATTGTGATAAAAATTTTATTTGTGCTCAGAAACAACTGCAACTTTCATACATTATGTGAAAATGGATGTACTTTAAAATGAAAGTAGGTTTAGGGGTTTAAGTTTACCAGAATTAATTATATATATTGATAAGTACAATTTGTTTCTCAATTTTTTCAATTAAAAAATTTTTCTGCACTCATTACTGTATATGTTGCATGCATGTTTAACACCACGTAACAATTAAGTGCATGTCATAGATGTTTCATTTCTCTACATTTTGATATATATAGGCCTATAACACTTTATGTTATTATTATAAATAAGTTATTTAGCCTAATGCAAAATCAGTAAAGCTAGTCATGTCTAAAAATGTACTCTCTGAAATCAGCTCGTAAAAATGCAGTTTTTGAGCACGTATACTAAGAGTTAGAGAACTACACTGTGATCAAAGAATCATCAAGGTTTAGACTGCTGAATTTGGCATCAAAAGTAAAACTAGCAGGGAGTGATGTATGAGAGGATGCATCCAGCGTGTATACAACCAGCACACAACAGGAACAATTAGCATTTATACCCTTTTACATTTGCTGAGGGAGACTAAGCACCTATGGGTTTGGCCTGAGTGCAATGATGTCAATTTTGATCAACAATAACAATAAATTTTGACAATGCTCAAAACAGGGTTGGTGTTAGGTTAAGTTTAGTTTTAACGTAAATATGGATAGGCCTAGTCAGTCTGATAACATGGCGGACCATGTCTACTGTCATCGTCATTTAGGGACCTACCGTTTATCCTATGTAGGCCTATGCATATTCATTCCATGAGTCTCGTGGAACCCTGGTTAGGGAATTACTGCCTTAAAGGGAGAACGATATGGCGACCAGGAGCCTGAAAATGCTCGCCAGTTTCATGTAAGAGACAACTGTTACTTGGAGAACGAATGACTAGAAAGAATATCTCCTGATAACATGTAGGCCCTAGGCCTAAGAATATGAATTTACGCTACCACACAACAAAAGCTAACACGAAGTTTTCGGACAACAATGTAATTAATGGTAATTAACTAGCTCCCAACATAAACAGTAAGTCTTTTATATTACCTTTACAAGCACTTATCAGAAAATACCCAAACGGTGTGATGTCACTAAATGATAAATCAACAACCGGTCGAGTATGACCACTACAAGTGAGTGGGGTTTGCCGAAGAACTGCCATGATTTCTGCCGTGTCGTGACGTAAGTTCCGTCAGCTGACGTTTGCCCTATGGATAACGGTAGAGAAACGGACAAAACAGGATCAAACACCAAATCAAATTGTTATAACAAAGTAAATTTCCCTTCCTTATGTGTTATAAATGTTTATTATAACAAAGGAATGGGCAGATGATTTGAACCAACGCCTGAAAAGTAAGAGCGCCTGTCCACTGCCGAAAGACACAACGCGGACATGCCGGGTATCCAGAAATCATCATCATCAGTTGCCATCTCCACAACGGAGGTTGGCTGTAATGGATCTCCAACGTCTTCTGTCTCTTGTCTTGGTGGTACACTCTGATAGACTCTTTCCCGTCCATCTCTTGATGTTATCTTCCCACTTATAGCGCTGTCTTCCCCTTGCACGTTTACCTTCAACTCTCCCTTCTGTTATGGTCTTCTGCAAGGTGTTATGCCTTTTTATGTGGCCAAAGTATTTTAGCTGCCGAACTTTGACCTCTCTCATTAGTTCTCTTTTCATACCTAGATTTTCTAGGACCTCCTTATTTGTTTTCATCTCTTTCCATGAGATACGCCCCATTCTTCTATATATCCACATTTCAAGAGCCTCAATTCTTTCTTCCAAATGCTTATTCATCGTCCATGTTTCTGCACCATACAGAAATGCAGAATATATATAACACTTTATGATTCTCAGTTTTAATTTATGAGATAACTGTTTGGATGTCAGTATATGTTTCATGTTGTTGAATGTAGCTTTGGCCATTCCTATTCTCTTCTTGATTTCTGTTTCACATCTGCCATCTTCTGTTATTATATGACCAAGATATACGTAGCTCTTGACTTGTTCCAGGATTTTCCCATTTACGCTTATCTTTAATGTGGGTTTATCGTCTGTTTTGCTAATTATCATAGTTTTAGTTTTCTCAATATTAATGTCGAGTCCATATTCATGACTTATACTGTTCACTTGCTTCACTAGTTCTTGTAACTCCTGTTCGCTTTCAGCTAACAACACGGTATCATCTGCATATCTAAGGTTGTTTATTGATCTTCCACTGATGTTCAGTCCTGGTATTTCCTGTATCTGTTTGAAAATTTTTTTCGGTGTATAAATTAAATAGGCAGGGGGACAGCACACAACCTTGTCTGACACCTCTTTTTATGTCTATGTATGGTGAATAATTCCTTCCCGATCTTACTGTGGCAGTTTGCTCCCAATAAAGGTTACTGAGTATTCTTATATCTTTTCCATCAATACCTATGTCTTTGAGGCATTCAATTATTTTCTCATGATGGATTCTGTCAAAAGCCTTCTTATAGTCAATGAAGCACATATACATACTTTTTTGGACCTCTGTATATTTTTCTGCTAATCTTCTTAGGCAAAATATTGCCTCTCTTGTTCCACTGTTCCGTCTAAAACCAAACTGTTCTTCTTGGATTTCGCTGTCTACTTTACTTTTTATTCTTTCCTGTATGATTTTGAGCAGTATCTTAATTGCATGACTCATCAGGCTGATTGTTCTGAAGTCTGAACATTCTGTTGCATTTGGTTTTTTGGGCAATGTTATAAAAACTGATGTCTTCATGTCGTGTGGTAAATATCCTGTATTGTATATATCATTGCATATTTCTGTGATTGTATCTATACCAAAGCTCTCCAGAGCTTCTATCATTTCAATGTTTATGTTATCCATGCCTGCTGATCTTCCTTTTTGTATCATATGAATGGCATTCTCTACTTCTGATCTGAGAATGTGTGGGCCTTCATTAGAATCTGGTGATGGTTTTTTACCTCTGTTGTCCTCGAATAGTTCTTTTACGTATTCTGCCCATCTGTTTGATATGTCTTTCTCATCAAGTAATATTACACCATTTTTGTTCTTGATACAGCTTCCTCCTTGTGCAAACCGCGACCGATTTGATAATTTCTTTATTTCTTCATGCATATCTCTTGTCATGTGCTTCGCTTCCAAGTCTTCTATTTCCTTACATTTTGTTTCTATCCACCGTTCTTTTGCTTCTCTACACATAGTACGTATGTCATTGTCTATTGTTTTATATTCTGGAGTATTTTTTGCTTTCTTTCTTTCTGCCATTTTATTCAAGATGTCATCTGTCATCCAAATTTGATTTTTCTTAGACTCCTTTTTAGGTAAATTTGCATTTGCTGATTGTATGCTTGTTTTTAAGCATTCCCATTTTGCGGTTGCTTTTTCTTCTGGGTTTTCTCTTCTATACTGCTCCATGCTTTCTGTCAATAACTGTTGGTATTTATTTTTGACTTCGATTAAATATTTCTGTTTTATATCTGGTTGTTTCAGCGCTGATATTTCTATCTGGGGTTCCTCCTGTCTTCTGTTTCCTGCTCTTTTCAGCTTTATATTTACTTTGATGACAACTGGATTGTGATCTGAATTTATGTCGGCGCCAGGATGTGTCTTTGCACTTGTGACACTGTTCTTAAATCTATGTTTTATCATGATATAGTCGATTTGATTTCTTGTTACATCTCCTGGGCTTTTCCATGTGTATAATTTCCTTGGGTGATGTTCAAAAAAGGTGTTACATATGACCAGCTGGTTTTCTTCACAGAACTGGATAAGTCTGTCTCCTCTATCATTTCTTGTCCCTAATCCATACTGTCCTACTATTTTCTTGTATTTTCCTTTTCCTACTTTTGCATTCATATCACCCATTACTATCAACACATCTGTAGATTTGACTGGTTTAAGTGTGTGTTGTAGCTCTTCATAGTATTCTTCTATTTCTTCCTCGCTGTAATCTTTAGTTGGTGCATAAGTTTGTAAGATTGATATGTCGAATGGCTTTGCTCTCATCTTTAGTAACATCATTCTGTCATTGTGTGTCCAGTATCCACATACGTATTTTTCTAACTCCTTCTTTATCAACATTCCTACCCCTCTTTCGTGTTTTTCTCCTCCTGAGTGTATAAGCGTGTACTGGTCTCTTGTTATGTAGCCTGTATCCAAAAGTCTTGCCTCTGCAACTCCCAGTATATCGAGTTTCATGTCGGTTGCCTCTAATATAAGATTGTCCAGCTTTCCTTCTCCGTTTAAAGTTCTAACATTCCATGTTCCTATTTTTAGGCTTCTCCTACTAGTTTTTAGGTGGTCTTTCTCAGAATGCTCCCTTTCAACAGAATTTAAGGAACACTCGTCATTATGTACTTCCTTACTCATTAGAGGAGTTGCCTCTTCCCTGTTAATTTGTACAGTAGATTCTTCCCCAGGGGACAGAGATTTCTCTACATATCGGTTCTTATCTTGTTGTTGTGATTCCATTACTTTCTGTAGGAAGTACGTGGTAAGGCCCCAATCTCTTCCACGGTGGCTAGCCATTGTCTTTTTCTATGTCCGACATGCCTCTAGTGCGCCACACACTTTGCTGTTTCGCTTTGCGAGCCGTTGATCTTCTCAGATTCCTCCGCCTCACTCACCGTCTCAGTCTTTGTGTACTAGGGATGGACATTCCCTTGAGTAAGATTGCTCCTACTCCACCCATGTAGTTTAGCCAGTCAGCCAAGACTGTTGCCCGGGATGTGGCCACCGCCGTACACAAGCGGTATTCTAGGAGCCATACATGAGCTAGACAAAGAGAGGAGAACCAAATAGGATCCTGACTATCCTAAAAAGGACATGGCTGTCTCTCACCGTGAGGTACTATCCCTCTCTCTTTATCCTACAGAAATACTGTGCTTAAACTGCTTAGACTGCAACTAGGAAGAGGTTCATAAATAGGGCGAATAGAAATATAGATAAAGGGGATAAAGTGAAATAATGGACGTACAGAACATTAGAATAATACAGTGGAATTGCAGAAGTGCCAAAACAAATATACCAGCATTAATAGGCATGTTTAAACAATCTAAAGTAATATTTGCCATTCAAGAGACTAATCTTAATCCGAGTCAACGTTTTACCATCAGTTCTGAAAGCTGCCCTGGAATCAATACCAAGAGGGGCGAGGAAAGATTATAAGCCGTACTGGACAGAAGAACTCAATGAACTGGAAGAACAGGTAACAGAGGCCAGAGATGTAGCAGAACAGGTCAAAACAGTTGAGGCAAACATCGCCTACAAAGCTATCTCTGCAAAATACAGGAAAATGTTAAACTGTTCAGCCAAAAATAGTTGGATCAAAACAACAGAAAGTCTTAACCTCGACAAAGATGGAAGAAAATTATGGAGGCTCGCCAAAGTCTTAAATAATGAGGAATGCAAAAATAAGGAAATAGCCCTACAACAAAATGAAAAAATACTCACAAAGAAAGAGGTAGCTAATGTTTTTGCTCAAAAATTCTCACTAGAGAGCCAGATAAATATTCCACTGGACAGAAAACAGGAAATTTCCAAAGAGCAAGAAATTTACCAAAATATACCAACTGTTCCAGAAGAGCATATGACAACAAACCTCACCATGAGAGAGCTAGAGGCAGCCATCGTATCCCTTAAGCAAAGAAAGTCACCTGGAAAAGACAGGGTAACAAATGACATGCTTAAAGAGCTAGGGCCTAAAGCCAAGAAAGTACTCCTCAAGATTATGAACTATAGCTGGAAGCGTGGAATAGTACCACAAGCCTGGAAAGAAGCAATACTAGTTCCAATCCCCAAAAAGGACAAAGACCGAATGGACCCCAACAGCTACAGACCCATCAGCCTTCTAAGCTGCACGGGAAAGCTTATGGAGAGAATGATCAATACCAGATTAAGCTGGCACCTCGAAGAAAAACAAATTTTACTGCACCAACAGGCAGGCTTCAGGCAACATAGGTCTACAGAGGACCAAGTCACCTACATTGCACAGGAAATCGAAGATGCTTTCCAAGAAAGAAAGCACACTTTAGCAGTCTGGGTAGATATAGAGAAAGCATTTGATAAAGTTTGGAAAGATGGGCTAAGAGTTAAAATGCTTAAATATGGAGTCTGTGGAAGAATGTATAACTGGATCAGCAACTATCTAACAAACAGAACAGCTAGAGTGCAGGTGCACGGGCAGTTAAGCAAAAAGACTACAATGGAACATGGAGTTCCACAGGGTGGGGTCCTTTCCCCAACACTCTTCCTCATATATATAAATGATATAACAGAAAACATCCACAAGAATGTCCACAACTCCCTCTACGCTGATGACCTGGCCATGTGGACTTCAGAACAATACATCTCCACAGCAAGAGTGCGCATGCAGGATTCACTGCTAGCCCTTGAAAGTTGGTCCAAAAAGTGGTTGCTCAAAATAAATGAACAAAAAACTACACACACTATTTTTACCTTGTCAAATAAACCACAGCAAGCAAAGCTGCAATTAAATGGACAGGCAGTACGAGGAGATGAAACACCAACATACTTAGGAATCACACTAGACCGCCGAATGACATGGAAATCACAGATTAACAAAATACAGCTAAGGGCAAAACTTCGCATGGCCATCATGAAAAAGTTAGCAGGTACCACATGGGGTGCTGATGAGAATATCCTCAAAAAGCTGTACACAGGCAGAGTCAGACCTGCTATGGAATATGGCATCACAGCTTGGTCGACGGCAGCAAAGTCAAATTTTGACAGAGTAAACAGACTCCAAAACCAAGCAGCACGTATTATAACAGGGGCCCTAAAGTCTACACAAATCAACCATATGGAAAACATCACAGGGCTACAGTCAATGGAGGATAGACGTGACAGCAGAGTCTTAAAACAAGCTGAAAAATTTAAGAGGCTCGAAGGACACCCCATGTACCAAAGAATGAATAGGCTAGGAAGAGGCAGGCTCAAGCGAACTAACTTTGTCGCCCAAGCAAAAGAAAAAATTAACAATAATACCATACTAGCTAGCTCAGTTGCAAAGAAAATCCCAACAAGCTCAACTATCCCACTGTGGAAAATAAGATGCTTTCCTGAGTTAAAATCTGATATTCCAGGCATTGAAGGTAAGGGAACACAGACAGAAACACAAAGAAAGTGTATAGCAACCAAGTATATTGACCAAAGATTTCCAGCGAAGCTTTGGACACATGCATATACTGATGGTTCGGCAACAAATGCAGTTGAAAATGGGGGTGCCGGCATCCTCATAAAATTAAAGAATAGAATTCACTCTATGGCAATTGCCACTGGAAAATACTGCAACAACTTCTGTGCTGAAGCAGAAGCCCTGAAACAGGCAGCTGAAACTCTTATTGAATGCAAAGCACAGGCAGAAAAACAGATAGTAATCTTTTCAGATGCCCTCTCAATAATATCAGCGCTGAAGAGCCACCAAACTAAAGGATTGAAAGATCTGATAATCTCCCTTGAAAGACTGGCCGAATGCTTCAAGAAGTGCACTATCCAGTGGATACCAGCCCATTGCAACATACCAGGAAATGAAGAGGCAGATAGACTTGCTAAAGAAGGAGGTGCCTTACAGCAAAATGATATAGAGACAACTTACGCAACGGCAAAGACCACTATAAAGGCTACATTCAAGTCCAAATGGGAAAGAGAGCACCCGGGACATTTGAAAAATGACGCATATCATCAACTATCCAGAAAAGAACAGGTCATCATTTTTCGACTGCGCACTGGGCACAACAGATTGAGATACCATCTGTACCACAAATACAAAATTGGTGCAACAGATCTCTGCACCTGCGGTACCAGCCCGATGACAGTCGAACACCTGCTGCAGTACTGCCCAACCTACAGTAATGAACGGGGTAGCATATGGCAACAACCTACTTCTGTCAACGAAAAACTGTTTGGAGATGTCGGGAACCTTGAGTTGACTGCTGCCTTTATTAGAGTCATAAATGTGGAAGTCTGAAGGCGAACGAGGAAGAAGAAGAAGAATATAATTATAAAGTCTTTCGAAATGATAGGACAGAAATTCAAAAAGGAGGAGGTGTGGAATTTCTAGTTAATAAAACATAGCCTATATAATAACTGACTGGGAATCATTTAGAACAGAAAATTTTGAAGAAATAACTATAACAGTGTCTACTGAGAAGAAATAAAAATAGTTTAACCTTTACTGTTCAAGTGGAAACATAAACGAAAGAGATATCTCAGACGTGAATAAAAGAATAAACAACAGAACTATCATAGTGGGAGATTTCAATGCACATCATACAGCTTGGGGAGGCAATGTAATAGACAAACCAGGTAAACTACTGTTGGACTTCATTGAAAACAATGAACTAATAATACTGAATGATGGATCAGTAACAAGAATTAACCCTTGTGCAAGACACAGCTATTGATATAAGCATTGTAACATCAAATCTTGCTAATGCAAAATGAGAAGTTATTGGGGATACAAATTCAGATCATTTACCCATTGAAATAACACTAAAAGATAATTACAAACCTAACAAACTGGTAGAAAACCGAAATTTTGCTATAATAAAGCTAAATGGGTAGCTTTTCAGGTAGAAATGGAAGAGATAAAAATGAATAATATAGAAAATGAAAATATAGATGTATTTGCAGATAATCTCACAAAAGAAATATTACTAATAGTTGTTAAACATATACCAAATGCATATATGCCAAAACACATAATTCCACACCGCATTAAGGAAACAAAAAAGAATGAACATTGGAAATACAGGAAAAATTCCCAAAACATGGAAAACAGCAGTAATTATTCCAATACTAAAACCAGAAAAAGATGCCCATGATGCCAGTTCATACAGACCAATTTCTTTAACTTCCCAGCTAGGTAAAATATTAGAAACCATAGTAAATAAAAGATTAAAGTTTTATTTGGAAAATAATAATTTATATAATCAAACTCAGGATTTAGGAAGAACAGATGCACTATGGATCAGATAATTAAATTAGAACATGAAGTAAAATCAGGATTTAAAAAGAAAGAAACAACTGTGGTAGTATTTTTAGATATAGCTAAGGCTTATGATAAATGCTGGAGAGTGGGTACTCTCTTTAAAATGAAGGAGTAACCGGTAAAATATATAATTATTTAGAGAATTTTCTGCAAGATAGATATTTCACTGTTCATGTAAACAATGATAGATCAGAACTGTATGAACAACAAAATGGAATACCCCAAGGATCAGTAATGTCTCCTTCAATTTTTACAATAATGGTAAATGATTTAGGAGAGGAATTTAATGATATAACAAATAAATTGTCACAGTTTGCAGATGATGTTGCTATATAGAGAACTGGGAGACATCTGCCAAAATGATATAAGGATCTACAGAAGCAAATAAATAAAGTATGTAAATGGATGACAAAATGGGGTTTTCAGCTGAATAGGCCTACATTGTTTTAGTTTTTTTAAATTAATTATGAAGAAAAATGTCCCGTTCAACCTCTGATGGGTTATAATTAGGATATATACTACTCGTCAAAAGTAAAGGGCCACCCTATTATTTTCAATACACTTTTATATAAGCGCATTGAATGATTAAATGAAAGATGTTTTTAGCAAAAATGGGTGCAATATCTTCCTCTGACAGTCCTCTATGCATGTTAAGCATAAAAACAACTCACCGACAACCATGGTGATCACGTGCAATTTGGTTTGCTGACCATAAATTCACATTTTTAATCTGTTTTTTCAAACTTCCGTACAACCAAACAGGTGAAGTAATCGTGCTGATTGACATTCCACGTGCAATCGCGACTTTTCGTGAACAGAGTTCACTCTTAATTTGTTTTACAATCAGCAGACTTGGGGTAGTTTCATCACTTGCAAAAACCATGCCACCGAGAAGAAGTCTTGAGACGTTACAAAGAATGAGGGCTATAGCGTGGGTTGAAAGTGGTTTATCTGTCCATGAGGTTGCTAGACGGCTTGCAGTGTCACACTCTACTATCCAAAGAATTTTGGAGAGATTTCAGGCCACAGGAAGTGGGGAGGATCGCCACCGGCCAGGTCGCCCTAGATGCACCAATAGACATGATGACCGGTACCTCTTGTTGTCAGCCCTGCGCCATCGAACAGTGACTTGTTCCACTCTAAGATGTCAGCTGAGACAAACTGTAAACGTTAATGTCAGTCAAAGCACCATTCGCAGACGTTTAGGCCTACATGAATTTGGACTGGCTGCTCAACGTCCTGCTCATCGCAGAGCCCGTGTTGCTTGGTGTCGCGAGCACATCCGATGGACAAGGCAACAATGGAGTCAAGTTCTCTTCACTGATGAATCTCGCTTCACTGTGTCATTCAATGATGGCAGGATTCGAGTTTGGAGACGACCAGGAGAGCGATTTACTGATGACACAATTCGAGAGGTGGATCGTTATGGTAGGGGTTCTGTCATGTTCTGGGGAGGCTTCTACAGACACGGCAGGACCCCACTCTACATCATCCATGGCGACTTGACCGGCCCAAGATACCAGAACAAAATCTTGAGACCAATTGTTCAGCCTGCTCTGGAGGCCATAGGTGGTAATGCCATCCTCCAAGATGATAACGCTTGACCCCATCGAGCTCGTGTGGTGAATGAGTTTACTCAGCAACATGGGATCATCAGGATGGCGTGGCCAGCTCATTCACCTGACCTTTCTCCGATTGAGCACCTCTGGGATGTCCTTGGTCGAAGATTGTCAACAAATCACCCCCAGCCAATGGAGGTTGCACAGCTGACTGCATTTCTGCTTCAGGAATGGCAAGCTGTTCCTCAGGATTACTCTTCGGACCCTTGTGGACTCGATGCGTCTACGCTGTCTTGAATGCCTTGCTGCAAACGGTGGTCATACCCGATTTTGAAATGTCTATTTGTCCAATATCTATTGTGTGACTTTTGAAAAGGTGGGTGACACACTTCACAGCTTCATTGCGTTTGAATGTGTGTTTCCATTTCTTTACGTGACATGTCAATTTGGTATTGAATAAACGCCGTTTTGAGTGATACCAATTACGTTTATATCAGATTTGTTTTATGGTTTCAACCAAGGTTTTTCCAAGTGGCCCTTGACTTTTGACGAGTAGTATATATTGTTTTCAATTCCAAATAATATGAACAACTGCTGATATGAGAAAGTGGCATCACATTTGTCAAATCATTGTAAATAGGGACAATCACAATTGTGCTTATACGTTAAATAAAAAACAAACAAACAAAAGCAAGAAGAAACGCTGAACAAGAACAATATTAAAGTGGAGGGGTGGAAAGGCCTGGTGGTTGCAGTTATATAACTGACTTTAACAGATATTTAGTTGACTTTCATCTCTTAAAAGTCATTTGCATTGTAAGAACAGCATCAGACCTTCACATTCCCAGCCACTATATATTAACATTTGTTCTTGTTAAATATTGTTTGACTATATTATGCAGTTCCCTAGGTCTGTCTATTCTTAACACCTCTTCTATATTTATAGCTGAATACAAATAAAACATTGGAAATGATCTTCAGTAAAGGTAGGGTTGTAAAAAATAAAATTATAGACATAAATATCCAAGGGCAAAACATTAATACAGTGCAAACCACTCGATATCTAGGAATGATATTGGACCAACAGCTGAACTGGAATAAACACATAGATAAACTAGTGGAGTCTTGCAGAGGATTGACTAACTTATTAAGATATTTGAAAGGTAATGGATGGGGTGCAAGCACTAAGACAATGCTCACTTTTTATAAATCTTTTATTAGAGGAAAAATAGATTATGGAAGTATAATATATGACTCTGCTGTACACAGTAACAAGATTAAATTAGACAGAATTCAGCATCAGGCTTTATGTACAATAGCAGGTGCAATCAGATCAACATCAATGGGAGCTCTAGAGGTGGCTTTGGGAATTCTACCCTTAGAATTACTGAGAAAGGAGTTAAGACTAAATTACATGAACAGAGTTATGTTAGATAAGTCTCACCCAGCACATACAGCTTTTACCAGGTGCCAACTAACAACTCAGGCCAAGCCAATGAATACCACTAGATACCCTACAGGATGGCAGTGTATAGAGGAAATTGTCCATCTGGGTACATTAATTACATCAATTAATAACAGTTGTGAATACAAGCCAGTGATTTCGCCCTGAGAGATCAAGAAACCAGACACGGACTACCACCTAGCAGAAATACTTAAGAAAACAAATAATATATAAAATAGTAAAAACACAACCAATAAATATATACAACAAATATCAAAAGACAGCATTACTGTGTACACAGATGGATCCAAGGGAGAGGATGGAAAATTGGGGATAGGAATATATATTCCAATATGGAAAATGGCAAAAGAATATAGCATCACGGAAAATACATCCATTTTCACTGCAGAGATGGTGGCAATACTAAAAGCACTAGAAATATTCTCTAATAACCCTCCCAAAAAATTAACAGTTTTAACTGACTCTCTTTCAACAATTAAAGCACTTAGAAACTTACGAGAATGTAGTAGACCTGATATAGCAGAGGAGATATTTTTGGCTACTACAATGATAGGAAACTCTTTACAGAGCGATACAACAGGAGGCAATCTGATCATCAGAAGCAGTCCCCCCATCGGACAAGTGTTTCGGCCCAGTATACTCCTTTACACTCTAAGGGGGGCGGGCCCACTTGGGTCATGACTCCCAAGCATCTCGGCCTCCTGTTGTCTTGTATCGAAAATGAACCCATTTCACTTATGGTAGCAACTTTAATCCACAACTCCGCCAGCCGTGGAGGCAATTGTGAAAGTAACAAAGAGAAGACAAATTCCGTTCGTTCCGTCGTACACACTGATACACCATCGCGAAGCCGCCGAGCCTAGCCACTGCGCGTTCGCCACTGAAATTCTCACACTGACACCTCTATAATATACACCGCCTGTCGCTCCTCAGTCACAGCCCGCTCACTGGGACACCAAAAAAAAATTCCTGGTGTTTTCTGTACCGCAGCGTTTATTGTCACGATTTACATTGCCCATTGCGGTTGTTCCACAGCCAGCCTGATGCCCTTTCGGCCGTTTCACTAAGCCTCTTCAGTGCCCTTGTTCTCGACTGTCCCCTCAGCCCCAACAGTTTCAATAGATCATACACTGATGCAGCCACAAGCCCTCTTGCGCCCACTTCAACAGCCATGACCCTTGCAGTGAACCCATCGTGTCTCAAATCCGCGGCCAGATCATTATACTTGGCCGCTTTGAACGAATGTTGCTCGTCTAATCTGGATTCAAATGGCACGGTCAGTTCAATCAGTATGACCTGAAGCGTTGCTGAAGAATGAAGCACTATATCCGGCCGTCTCCGCGATTTTCTGATACTCTCTGGATATGCCCCTCGTCCAGGTAGGTCTACCGCCATCTCCCAGTCATTTGCACAGTCAAGAAGAGATGGTAAACTGCTACCAGGTTTACTCGGTTTGGGGTGTGCTGACTTTCCTGCCCTCAGAGAGTTCCAGAGGATGATCAGTCTTAATTGCTTGGATACTTTCACATGTTGGCAAAGAAGGAAATGAAAAGGCCGATAAAGAAGCCACGAAAGGTAGATCTGATAAAAATCTAATAAATGCAGGGACATGTAAATCAGAGATTAAGAGCTTAATTAAAGATTTAATAACAGATGAATGGAAAGCAGAGTGGGATAAAAATCTGAAAGGAAGACACGCATATAAGATGTTCAAGGCTCCAACAAGAAAATGTCAGATATCTAGGGAATTGAAAATTCCCAGTAATAAGAAACTTCTCAGACTACAGCTGGGAAAATGCTGTTTCAGAATAGAAGAACCTTACTGTGTTCAAGACAATAATATAGAACATTTCTTGTTAAAATGTAAGAGGTATGAACAAATGAAAATACCAATGTTAGATTATTTGCAAGCATCCAACTTACCTATAAATATAGATGAGGTGTTAAGAATAGACAGACCTAGGGAACTGCATAATATAGTCAAACAATATTTAACACGAACAAATGTTAATATATAGTGGTTGGGAATGTGAAGGTCTGATGCTGTTCTTACAATGCATATGACTTTTAACAGATGAAAGTCAATTAAATATCTGTTAAAGTCAGTTATATAACTGGAACCACCAGGCATTTCCACCCCTCCACTTTAAAATTATTCTTGTTCAGAGTTTCTTCTTGATTTTGTTTGTTTATTTTTTTTTCTATTGTAGCAAGATTTGGTACCACTTGCTTTGTTTGTGAAAAAATGTGTAACGCGACACACACATCGATAAGAGTGAAGGGACAACGCAGTGGGTCTTGCTTTGAAGTAACGGTGGACTGAAATATTGCGTTTCGTCTAGCCGAAAGTGTAGGAAGTATATATGAAACATGGCCGATCTTTAAAATTTGCATTGGCAGGAAAAAAAATCTAAAGCTACAAGAGCAAGCCTGGTTGAAAGATATTAAAAATGTAATAATTCATATACGGAGATATAATATGAGTGATATCCAAAAGGATATTATTCAAATGTAAGTAGTTTTTAAAATAATTAATATTTTTCATCGTCATCACATCTGCTAAAAGTTAGCTCATGATCTTTGACAATTTATTATAAATTCATACCTCATAAAACATGGATAGAATGAACGCTTCCTATTGGGAAAATGAAAGGAAACCTAGGAAGGAAGGAAAGATACAAGTATGTAGTGAAAAGAAGAGAAAACAAGTACAGATAAAGCACAGATTGCCTCAAACCAAGAGATTAAACGAAAATCTAAGCGAACTTCAGACGGTGCTTTCTCGTACGGGAGAGTCGTCCAAATATAAGGACAGAGCGGCCCGTTTAAAATCATACACACACAAAATCCAGACGCCAGAGTGAAAGACTGGAAGACATTATCTGCAAGAACATTTTTTTCACGCTGCATGCAGGGCAGATATACTTCAGCAAATACAGCCTCACCATGCGCTTATTAATCATAGAGAGTTTTTATGATCGTTCCTGATCGAGCTCATGATCGAGTTCGTGATCAAGTATAAACTAAAGACTTGAGGGCCTTTGATCCTGCTAACTGGAGCCTAGTGGTCAAACAATCTTCAACACCTTAGTCCCCCGTAGTTATAGGGCGGGCTGAAGGAAAGTCTTATTGAATAACAGTGTGTCTCAGGAACCTCGAACAGACGTGGCATAATGCAAGATGAGTTTATGTGTATCCAATCCTACAAACACTGTGAGCGGTTTCAATAGCGACTGTCAATGATGAGAAAGGCTAGAGACTAGATAGCAAGAATTATCAAACTAATGTGACAGACTTTATAATTTCATTGGAAGATACATCCAAGACTTTTTACTATTATTTATTTTAATTTGTAAATATAAATAATCATACATTTTACCATCTTCCAACACCCATTTCTCATTACAAGGCTAGAAAGATGTACATAATAAATTATGAAATTGTACTCATTTGACTTGGTAAATTTTTAACTTAAATTTTTAGTTACTTTTTCTAATTTAATTATATTATCACATATGGTTACCATAGCGGAAGTGGCGCAGTGTAGCAAAATATGCGAGAATAAACGCTCAATTCAGTACGATTTAGGCATAAAACGATAATAAATACATTAGCCCGCATGTGTCTGACGGTTGGCATCTTCGAAGCCAGCAGCGCTGCTTTTTGCACAGTGCAAAGCCTATAGAACGATTTCACGGAAAAAGTCTGACACGCTTTAGTTTCGTTTTCGACACACACTACTATATTTAACTTTTGCCCAATCTGCTGCATACACTTTGTAGTCTAGCCTTACAATTAAATATTGGCGGAAGTATACCGCAATATAGCTATCTGAAGTAACACTTTCTGTCAACTTTGTAGCAAAATCAGTAGTAATCCTTACATTTTTTGGTAGTATTACACGATACAATGCTAACTAGTAACGCAAATTATTAACCCGCCCCGTCTACTCCCCGCTTCGCTGACACAGTCTGCAACGCATATATTCACACTGCGGAAAAGCCAGCCAAGGCATAACCACGCAGACAGTTTTATTTCCTCCTAGTGGTAACATTTCTGATGTAACTAAAACAAGTAGTTATTTGAAAAAAATACATGCTCGCAAGACGAAGGAGAGGAAAGATGGCGGACTTGTGTAAAATTTTATTTGACGATGGACGATGACATAAATTGGAAATTTTAAACCATTATGAAGTTCCCCATAAGAATTATATGGTAGTATGACGTAAAGTTAGCTGAGTAAGAATGTACTTTAAAATATATGATAGTCCCAGTATTAGAGAAGTTATTGAGGAAATACTAATATCTAAAGACAATCGACCAGACAAAGTGGCGTTCCTGCTCATGTTTTTTTTTTTTTTGGTAACGTTAGGGGGACGCGAGCTGGAAAAAGAGGCAGGGAGGTACATTCAAAATTCGCTTGGCGTGAACAGAGTATGAATGGGAAAGGGGAACGGTAGGAGAAATGTAATCCTAAACGTGATATCTTTTGTATTGGGCATGACTAGAGCAGACGGGCCAATCGACCACCAGTTATTCAAAATTGTTTTGGGTTTTTCATTCAAACTGCATTTGAATTCAAGTAGTAGAACGTTACGATTGGCTAGTGCTGGTAGATATTAGCAAGAGGCTTTGATTATTCATTGCCAGTTGAACTAAAATTTGTATACAGATACGCTGAAAAACAGCTGTGTTAATTTTAAACTTAAATAAAGAATAACTTCACAGTCTGTGCAGTTCGGAGGAAGCTGAGGCCATTTCTTCACCAAATCAGCGTCATTTGTTTATATATTTCTTGATTGTGGTAAGGATATTTTATGAAATTTAATATGTTTGGTCCAACTACAAAGTTAGATACTGCTATTGGGGAAAAAGTGAAGGACATGTCGGAAGCAGACATTGTTGAGTCCACACATTAAACGGTATCTGACGGATGTATGTTGTTATAATTATGTTGACATATTATTGTATTAAAATAGATTAGTAAGCCTCTGTGTTCAATGAACACTGTTTACATCTTCTTCTTCTTTCTTCTTCCATCCTTAGCCACCGACCGACAAAGCAGTCCGTGGCCAGTGCGCCTAGAGGCGCCTTAGGGCAACAAGAAATCAACTGTTGTTCCGTTACGCCTAGTGGCGTTTATTGGTACAACAGAAAATTAATTGTTGTTTCCGTAATCAGAGTGACTGGCAAGCGGATGATCAGCCCGCTGTGACTGTTTACATGCCTGAAGCAAATATAAGTGAAAAGAAAAGAAAAGAAGATCATATCACAGGAAATGTGGTTACTCCACATTATTGTATGGAGGAAAAGTATGTGAACGTACAGTGGCGTATCTACTATAAGGACTTGAGGTGTGGTCACAACCAGGTGGGAGTCCTGTACAATTCGGGGCGAGTGCATTTGTAAGGCACGCGAGGCTGACCCCATACCCACGTAGGGAATTAAGTGTTAGAATAAATGATCAGAGATAAAAGACCAGGGTGTCCTTTTGTTGCAGAGGGTCTATGTTCCTGTTGCCGGCTGGTGACAGGAAACCTGCTGAGTGTTTATAAACGCCAACCAGTCTCCAACCAGACTTATATGCTGTCGAATATCCAGTAGGAGCTTTGGCGAGTGTTGAACTTGAAATTTCTGCACCTACCCATTGAATTATCTTACAACAAGGACTCCCAGGTGAAGAGTAAAACATCTGGGGCATCTCTGACATTCTCTTGTGTTTCAAAATATTACACAGGAATTTTATGGGGTAGGATGAACTACAGCCCTCATATACAGTGACTCTCCCAGTAGATAACTAAAGTGAGCTCTGTAATATTTCATCCAGGAAGGACATTTATAAATTAGATAACTACAGTGAACTAATTTAATATTTCATACAGGAAGGACATTTATAACTACATAATAACTTTTAGTTATTGGGCAGATTGTCCCAACATTTTTAATTGTTCTATTCTGTAAACTATCTTGTCCTTATTTTCAAAGACCTGTCCACAAGCTATGAATCGACAGGCAAAATAAATTGTAAATATTTGTTCAAAGAAAAACTTAACGGCTAGTTATTAACTTCTTTAATAGAAACTTAAAGTGTTTGATTGTTGTGTACCATCATTCATTTCTCCCCTAGACACTAGGTACACCATACACCATACACTTGAGCCAGAAGATTGACCGTGTGAGACCTAGGGAGGTAGCGTTAGGTTCTCTGCACATAATTCATCATCATCATCTATAGAGTCAGAGACCTACATGTGCTTGACCTCACACGGTTATAGCAGACACCTTTTCATTCTTTTAGGATACCATCATAACCTCCCTAGCAAAATCAACTTTGCTACATGCAGTATACTTCTGAAGCCTAAATCTATTGTCCAGCTCAGAGTATTCACAGCCGTAACTCATTTGTGATACCAGTGTACTTCTCTGGCACTGGGACTTCATACTTTCTGGAGAGAAATTCTACTTCTCTTCTATCATCATCATCACACTAGAAAAACCTTTCGCTACATCTATTTATTTAACGTATAAGCACAATCGTGATTGTCCCTATTTACAATGATTTGACAAATGTGATGCCACTTTCTCATATCGGCAGTTGTTCATATTATTTGGAATTGAAAACAATATATATCCTAATTATAACCCATCAGAGGTTGAACGGGATATTTTTCTTCATTAATATTTAAAAAAAAAAATGGAAGCGACAGAAGAGGCGACATATATTTCGACCTCATAACAGAAGAAGACGTTATGTGCACTTTAGAATCCAGTAGGAACACTGCCCCGGTCCTGATGGTGTACAGTATCATCACATAAAACAGCTCGATGACGCAGGCATGGTGTGGTGTGTGATTTCAGCAACAGCTTACAGAATGCTCTTGTGCCAGAAGACTGGCTGCACAGTTACCTACGACCACTTCCTAAACCCGGTAAAGACTCCAGGCCTCTCAGCAGCTACAGAATTATTACAATGCAGAATGTCTATGGTAAACTACTAGAAAAGATAGTATCACGAAACATAATGAACCCCCTCGAAAATGCACAGATCCTGTCCGATAATCTCGGCAGCTATAGGCCCATGAAAGTAACATGGGGTAACGCTGGAACATTTGCTTATTATGTAAATGAGGGGTTCCAGGATAAGTGAGAAACGGTTGCGGTAGCAATTGACCTAGAAGATGCTGATAACAGTGTGAACTTTGCAACATTGATAAATTGTGTAATGGCTTGCGGTATTAACCCTTGGCTTACAAGGTTGATAGCAGCTGCCTTAACTGAGAGGTCAGTGGCATTTCGATTGGGAACATGGACTTCAGATCCACTGCTTATTTGCTTGGGACTACCCCAGGGTTCTCCACTATTACCGGTGCTGTTTAATATCTGTACAGTAAAAGTAGCCACCATTCAACCAACTGGGATGGGATGAACACTGACATTTGCTGATGATATACTCATTTACAGAACTGGCTCTGACCGACAAGAAATAGTTAATAGCATACATGGGACACTACAGGAAGTGTCTAAATGGTGCGAGGAAACTGGCTCCAAAGTCAATCCCAACAAGGCCTGCGTGATGTGGTGCTTCTTGAACAACTCGATTGTGAAAGCAGACATCCCAGATATTACTCTCAATGGATAGAAAATTGAAAGGCAAGAAAAGCTGAAATACCTTGGAGTTGCATTTGATCGCGGGTTCTCGTATAAGTACCATGTTGAGCACATCACACAGAAATGCAGGAGAGGTCTAGCGACCCTGAAAATAATGGCCACGGCGCGTTTGGAGCAGAGATTACTATTTCTTCTTTATCAACAGCTAGTCATACCGGTCATTGAGTATGGGCTGGGAATACTCACGCTGTCAGTAACACAATGTGAACGACTAGAACGCATTCAGAATGAAGGGATGCGAATTGTCCTGGGCTGTACGCGAGATACCCCCATTGTGACAATGAGATACATGTTTGAAGCGCTGTCGATTAAATCCAGATATGCGGTGGCTCAAGCAAAAGCCCATATGCGAGTATCCACAGACAAATGGCACCCTCTGCATGGTAACATAGCTGACATTAAGGGAGCAAAAATAAAGAGAGGGATGTCATGGATGGCACAGACAGAGACAACTATCAAGCAGGTGGCCACAGTTGACAATATATTCAAGGGGGGAGAATGGTGTATGTCAGATGAGAACTGGGATAACTACCAGTGGGTCATCATCAGCCTTGGGAGAGAGTGTAGAAATTGGGGGAATGGAATAGCAGAACTGGAAATTAATCAACTGCTACATGATCATTCCGGGGATGGCGATGCAATCGTGTATACAGATGGCTCGGTGATCCGGGGTGAGAAATCCGGTTGGGGCTTCTCTGCTTGGGTACAGGGCAGACTCGTCGCCGAACATAGCGGGGCTTACAAGATAACAACTTCCAGCATGAGAATGGGGGTCGAGGCTGTTACTGCAGCATTAAGGTGGATAACTGAAACTTCATTAACAAAGGCTATCATTGTGTCCGACTCTCAGTCCATGCTTCGGAAGGTTCAAAGTGGTTGGTTGCGAAATGAATGAAAAACATTCATAGAAGCTTCCAGTCTACAAGAGCTGGTGTGGATATACTGTCCTGGTCATGCTGGGGTATGTGGTAATGAAAGAGCTGACAGACTGGATATGGATAAGGGAGATATACTGAGAACAATTAATGATCGCCTGTTAGAGAATGACACTGCAATAGATGAATCACCAAGGTTAAGACTGTGGGAATTTGGCATCAAACGTAAAGCTAGTAGAGATGGACGTATGAGAGGTGCATCCGTCGTGTTTACAACCAGCGAGCTACAGGAACAATTAGCATCCACACTCTTCGACATATATTGATGGAGACTGAGCACCTATGGGTTTGCCCGGAGTGCAATGATGTCAGTTCTGCATAACAGTAACTAGGGCTAGGATTTTAATGACCTAAAACGTGGTAATCTCCAAAAGAACGTTGCCAATCGTTCCGCACAGAATATTCACTTGGAGTGATTTCCCTTTAGCAGTGTTTCGTGGACTGTCACACTATTTGAGGTGAAAAACGCAGAGACAATTATAAACAAAATATATTTAAAAGGGGGTGGGTGGGGGGCGTAGTGTGTATCGTAGCGCGAATAGAAATATTTATATAAGCCGCCAGCGCTCAGGAACTTGTGGGATGCTAGTGTCATGTTCATGCAGAGGTACGCTGCAATGCGAAAGCTAACTAGCTACTATGACTCTGGACAAGAGAGAGACATAAAAACAATTAATGATCGCATGTTACAAAAAATCAGTCCATCAGTTAGTCCGTCAATCACTGTCAGTTAGGCATTCAGCCTGTTCGTCAGTTTATGTGTCAGTCAGTCTATCATTCAGTCCGTTTGTTTATCAGTCAATACATTGATCAGTCGGTCAGATAGTCCGTCATTCGTTCAGTCCACCAATAAATCAATCCATCTGTTCCTACATCAGTTCGTACGTCGGTCCGTCAAATTAGCAGCCATCCGTTGTCCGTCAGTCAGTCCATCAGCCACAACAGGAGTACATAAGTCAGTCACTCGGTCCGTCAGTCAATACATGAATCAGTCCGTTAGTAAGTTTGACATTAATATTTCGTCAGCCTGTGAGTCAGTCCGTCAGTGGGGGCGATCTTAGAAAAAAATTTATTGACAAACCAAACGCCTCATGCTTTAATGTGAACCCATGCAAGCTATTTTGACTTGCAGCGGAAAACAATCCACAAAAAAAAAAAAAAAAAAAACGCCAAACGAATTTTCTGACGCCAAACGATCTCAAAAAGCCAGGTTTCTGGAATTCGGCGTTAAAAGGTCAAATTGGCGACTCTGTGGCCATAGTTATAGTGAAAAACGCTGCATAAACAATTTATTTTATGGTTTGGTTTTGATATGGACTATTTTCATTGCACATGGACAACTCAGTGCCCCGACCTCTTCCCTTACATCACACGAGGAGGATCTCAGCACAGTGCACGAACTCCATCATTCACCCAAATGAAACCGTTCTGTGACAGTGCACGAACTCCATAGCACCGGCAGGGATCCCAGTGTAAGTATACAGGAATCAAACATTCTATAAATATTTTTGTGGTGGGTAGAATTCCTAATTTTTAAATTGTGCCAGGGTAGTGGCTGTATGGCCTACTCTTTATGATTTTCAACTGGCTAGGAATTTTTAACGTGCGCAACTTGCACACGAGACCTCCTATTTTTTAGCTCTTATTTGAGAAGGCTAGCCATCCGATCTCATTATCCGGGAATTCAGGGGGGGGGGGGGGAAATGACATCATTATTGTTAAGTCATATTCGAAGTTACAGTTAGGTGTTAAGGATTTTGGTGTACGGGGCTGGAGTGTGTTAGTAAGTAGGTTAAGGTCATGAGATACATGACGTGTATATACATGTGTGTGGGTAGAGAAAGGTGTAACTCTGTTTAGAATGTATTTTTATTGAAGTATGCAAGCTTGGAATGTGACATTTAAAAGTTCACTGTTAGAAGCACGTAGAGTATGGTTGAAGAATACTCAGGGGCGTTCATGTGACTCTTGCTGTGCAGAGTTTGCCTGATAATGTGATTTATGTTTTTTGTATTGTGATCTACCTCGATTATTATTGCCTCTGTAATCATTATTGTTTCCTCTATTGTAACCCCTATTCGGGTTTGAGTCATAGTTCTCATGGTTACCATTATCATATTCATTATAATGAGAATCTCTATAATTATGATCTTGTTGTCTCCATGATGGATGACTTGGATAGCTTCTATAATGACTTCCTCTGCGGAAATTCCTATAATTATGACCACCCCTGAATCGAGGGCTGTCAGCTCGTCTCCAGTACTTCGCAGAAGAACCCTGAAATGAATGGTTACTTTGGTTTTGATAACTATTATGGTTACCCTTTTTATCAAACCTGTTTTGTGGTCCCTGAAATTTGTGTGAATAATTAGGGTTGTATGGTGTTGCTGATGCAACTGGCATACTTTCTTTAATCTTAGCATTGCTAAAAGCTACGTCCGGATGTGCCGTGACGTATTGGGTACAATATTCTTCCATTTCTTTTAGTGTCTTGGGTTTACGCTCATGTAGGAATTCAAGGAATGTTTTATTTACACTTGACATAATCTTGTCCCTGAGCAACAAGTCCATAAGTGCTTCATATGTCTTTTCTGTTTTGGACAACTCAATCCAACGATTAAATGTAAGACGTGTCCTTGCAATGAATTCTGAGAATTCTACCCCTGATTCAGGTACCATTTTCTTAAACAAAATACGGTAACCTTCCTCTGTTAATTGATATTTTTTCAATAAAGCTGCCCTAATAACATCATAATTATCCTTATCAGCCTCTTCAACCAAACTTAAACTAGTCAGAGAATCACCTTTCAAATTTTCTGATAACTGGTTAGCATATTGTGATTTATCCACATTATGAGCTCGACAAGAGCGTTCAAATCTATCCAGCCAGAATGTTATGTCATCACTGGAAGGATTGAACGCTGGTACCTTGACCTTGTAAGTAAAGGGTTTACCATTACCACTAGAGGACTGATTAATATTACTCATATTTGTCAATTTCAATTTTTCTAACTCAAATGCTAACAGTTTTTCCTCATGTTCTCTTTTTGCCTCTCTCTCCTCGGCTTCAGCTTCTCTGTCTAATCTCTTTTGTTCAGCTTATTTGTCTAATTTCTTTTGTTCAGCCTCAGCTTCTCTGTCTAATCTCTTTTGTTCAGACTCTTTGTCTACTTGCATCTGCAATTTCTTTTGCTCAAATTCTAATTCCATTTTTTTCTCCTCGGCTTTTTGTTTTTTCTCCTCAGCCTTCAGTTTATCAATTTCAAATTTTTGTGCTTTTTCATATTGAGTGGTAGCATACTCCTCTAACTTATCACCAGTCTTGCCTAGGGATTTCCCTATCTCAATGAAGTAATCTAAAGTCGACATAATGTATACCAATATGTGACTAGATACCTGAAATAGCAATAATGAAATCTATCTCCAAATAAATGTAAACAAGCTCTTAATAGCTTGAATAATCAGCTCCCTTTATCACAATCTCTGTGGGAAACAAGCCTTTAAATAAGGTCTTGTATAATCAACTGTGTACCTCTAATAACAGCAATTAATCATCAGTTGATTATTTCTCATAAGTTCACTACACAGCTAGTAGTGTATGATCAAATATGTTTCATATAGTGTATGTCGATCAAGAACACAACAAAACAATTATAAAAGACAACATGTTGTATAAGATGAAATTGTGTTTGGTTTGCCTGTAGAATATGATTGCTAAGGCAAAGCCTATATCACCCTTCCGGTGCCACTGTTAATGTGGTAACCTTTTGGTTCACCAATATATTTCCATTCCTTTTTTTGTTGTTTAGTATGACTTAACATATTGCATCGACCTCACATTTTTGTTCCATGTGATGTTTAAAAAAAAAATGATGTTAGCATTTTTTTTCCCCGCCGGGTGTCGGTGTGAACTGTTAAGTCATATTCGAAGTTACAGTTAGGTGTTAATGATTTTGGTGTACGGGGCTGGAGTTTGTTAGTAAGTAGGTTAAGGTCATGAGATACATGACGTTTATATACATGTGTGTGGGTAGAGAAAGGTGTAACTCTGTTTAGAGTGTATTTTTATTGAAGTATGCAAGCTTGGAATGTGACATTTAAAAGTTCACTGTTAGAAGCACGTAGAGTATGGTTGAAGAATACTCAGGGGCGTTCATGTGTGAATTGAGGTTTACAGGACACGAGAAAAGCGTGCGAAGTGAATGAAGTTAGCATACGTGTCAGAGAAGAATACTGAGTTGTTAAAAGGGGAGTCTGTGGTCATCCGTTGAGGGAGACGGTTGGTGTTTCTAGAGTATGTGAATAGTGTATGTGATTTTCATTATAATATATTGGATGTGACGCGATGATGTACCGCGTAAGGTGTATTTACAAGGCCTTTATATATTATTATTTATAAGCGCGTTGTGGGTTTCCCGCGCTGTAAAGTTCAGGAGGAACTTGGATGCCTGGTGATTAGACCAGAGGTATAGATATATGTGCGAGGAGTGAATGCCGCACTTTGGATTAAAAAGACACGTCGTTTTCCCGTGTCAGAAGGAGGTCTATGTTAGGACCATTATATGCTATTATTTGAATGCGCGTTGTTCGCTTTCCCGCGCCAATAGGAGGTCTACGTAAGCGCGTTGTGGTTTTCCCGCGCTGTTAAGTTCTGGAAGAACTTGGATGCCTGGTGATTAGACCAGAGATAGAGATATATGTGCGAGGAGTGAATGCCGCACTTACATTGAAAGTAGGACCACAGAGATATATGTGCGAGGGGTGAATGCCGCACTTACATTGCATTACGTTGTATACAGACCATATAGAGATTTATGTGCGAGGAGTGAATGCCGCACTTACATGGAATATAGATCAGAGATAGAGATTTATGTGCGAGGGGTGAATGCCGCACTTACATTGAATGCAGTTGTTACCAGTACGTAAGGATGACTGTACTACATATTCTAATTATGCAAGTATTTTGTACTATTGTTGCTGATGTCCAGGACTATGCTGTCGATATTATATGTATGGAACTGTGACCCAGACTTCTGTCAAGTTATTTCATTCGCGTATGTACTGTCTTGAGTGTCAGTCCAAGTTATATTCCATTGTAACATTACAGAGGTAACATAAAACCATAGTTAACATTTGGTGGTTATATTGATTGTTAGTAGGCTACCACATAGAAAAAGCTATTGCAACAATTATGAATCACTATATTCCCTATACTGGGAGCGAACCCAGTGCCTTTAGAATTAGAGCCGGACGCTATACCTCTTAGCCACTCCCACCACCCCACCCCCCTCCTATTTTATACAACCGTCACCCCGAGGCCCGAGATCCAATAAAAATTTGTGCTTGCTAAAATTCATTTGGCAGGAAAACGTTAAAAAACTGAACAGTCGTTATCGGCGCGCTAACAGGTAACGTTAACGTACATTTACAAAGTCGCAATTTGAACTAGCTTGTGTTTAGTTTGTAAGTGATATATGTCCCTTTTGAGAATGATAACAGTTGATAAGACCATTATTGTATGTTGAAATCGGATTAATTAAAAATAAACACCAGTCATTCTTCGACATTATAACAGGTTTGTTACACAACCTTTAGGGTGTCTGTAGGCCTAATTAATAATGCCTCTGCTACTTTCTTTCTTGGACGGATAAGATATACTAATACTTTTAGATAGGGGCCTACACTATTTTAACATTTACAGGGATTAACATTTTAGTAGTACACTTGTTGAAATGAAGTACGCCTTAACAAAATAATTCACCGATGCAGTAATAAGGGTTAGGTTTATCTAGCCCTAATATCGGAATGAAGTTCGCCGAACGCACCGCAGTGAATAGGCCTATGTGTATTTTCGTACCATTTAGAGTTAGGGTTAGCCTAACCATAATCCTAACTCTAAATGATACGAAAATATACATATACTCACTGCGGAATATTCGGCGAACGTCATTCCGATATTACCCCTTAATCCTAATCCTTAATACGCGGGCTGCTTATTTGAATGGCACAGAACGCGTCTCACTTTTTTATTTCAGCTGTAGGCTACACTCTGTAGGCCTATCTGGGAGTAGACGTTACAAGCTTTCTGCCCAGAAACTTCACTTCAAAATTAACCACAGAATAGGCCTAGTAATTTCCACTTTTTTTCCTTTCTAATTTACGAAGGAAAAAATACAACATTCAACCTCTGATAGGTTATAATCAGGACATATGATAGGAAACTCTATACAGAGCGATACAACAGGAGGCAATCTGATCATCAGAGGAAGTCTCCCCCCCCTCCCCGTTAAACAAGTGTTTCAGCCCTGTATACTCCTTTCACTAGTACACCGAAAAACTCAACGTTTTGTGGACTTAGAAAACTTACTGTACCGCAGAGTTTACTGTCCCGAGTTCCATAGCCCATTGCGGTTGTTCCACAGCCAGCATGATGCCTTTTCCGCAGTTTCACTATGCCTCTTCAGTGCCCTTGTTCTTGACTGTCCCCTCAGCCCCAACAGTTTCAATAAATCATACACTGATGCAGCCACGAGCCCTCTTGCACCCACCTCAACAGCCATGACCCTTGCAGTAAACCCATCGAGTCTCAGATCCGCGGCCAGATCACTATACTTGGCCGCTTTGACCAAATGATGCTCTTCCAATCTGGATTCAAATGGCACGGTCAGTTCAATCAATATAACCTGGTGCGATGATAAAGAATGCAGCACTATATCCGGCCGTCTTCGAGATTTCCTGGTACTCTCTGGATATGCCCCTCGTCCAGGTAGGTCTACCGCCATCTCCCAGTCATTTGCACAGTCAAGGAGAGATGGTGAACTGCTACCTGATTTACTCGGTTTTGGGTATGCTGACTTTCCTGCTCTCAGAAAGTATGTGTTTGCGGTGTTTGGCCTGACATTGCTATTTGCCTTCATCCTTGCCAGATTTATTGCCGCAGTCAGCTCATTTAGCACTTTATTGTGGCGCCATGTGTATCGCCCTTGCCCCAATGACACCTTGCAAGCTGAGAGCACGTGTTCAAGTGTCTGCCTCCCATGGCACAGGGGGCACTGCTCATCATTCGACTTTCCCCATCTCACAAGGTTTGTGGCCGAAGGCAAAAGGTCATACATTGATCTAACAACGAAGCTGAGCCTAAGAGGTGCCATATGCCATATATCATTCCATGTCAAGGACCTTTGCAGGGCTCCTTCCCATGTAGTCCATTGGCCTTGTTGGGCCTGCTGCACTGCTTTTTGCAACCTCTTGTCATTCTCAGCTCCTCATATCTCCTAACTACCATGTCTCTACGCTCCTTGCTTGATGCCTTGGACCACCAGTGGATGTCTCCATGACCAAATCCCCCGTCTATTCGTTTGTGTGTATCTGATTACCTCCCTCAGTTTGAGCGACTCTTGGGCAACATCAACAGCTTCTTCCACTCTCCACTTCCTTCCCATTTTCAGTGTGGGCTGAATGGACTTAACCACGTCATCTGCTGACTCGCGTAGCATCATTGCAAGCCTTGCCTTTCCAACTTTGTACTCTTCAACAACTGACTCGAAAGGAAGCAGAAGTTTTGACTTTTTGCAGTACAGTGCTACATCTGACAGACCTGGTGGTACCCCTAGCCATTTCCTCATGAACTTGTTGACCTTCTGCTCTATAGCTTCCATTGTACTTGTGCTTATTTCATATATAAGCAGTGGCCATAGCAACTTACGTATAAACGTGAACTGGAGGCACCACAGTTTGAATTTTCCTAGGAGTCTGCTTTGGTCTAAGATCTGTAACCCTCTGCCTGCCATTTCTATTGTCTGTTGCACTGCCTTCAAGTCTTTTAATGAAGCATCGTACACTATGCCAAGACTTTTAACAGGTTCCTCAATGACAGTAGGGCATCTTTGGTTGGAAACCATGAATATGACCTCTGCTATCTTCCCTTTCCTGACTGATAGGCTTCTCGACTTCTTGGGTTTGAAGCTCATTCTGCACCATCTGACTAGTTCATCCAGGCGTGCTAACATCCTCCGGGCCTGGTGTTCATCTGATGTCAGAATTGTTGTGTCGTCCATGAATGCCTTGAGCGGTGGCATGTGACACATTCCACCGAGCTTTGGACCTATAGCCATTCCTTCAGCCGCATTGAGGATTACCTGCATAGCCATCACGAATAGTATCGGAGAGATGGTACATCCCATCGCAATTCCAACTTCAAGGCCAATCCACTTTGTTGTGTACTCTGGTTGAAAATCTGATAGAGAACCCTGCCAAATACAGCTTCAGCATTGCTGCAATCTCTTGTGGAACATGATACATTTCTAGGGCCTGCCACAACATCTGGTGTGGAACGGATCCATAAGCATTCGCTAGATCCAACCAGATTACATGGAGGTTTGTTCTGTCAGACTTTGCCTTTTGAATTGCTTCCCAGATCATTGTGGCATGCTTTAGACATCCTGGTGTACCTGGGATACCTCCTTTCTGAATGGTAGTGTCAATGTACCCATTTGCCAGGAGGTATGTAGTGAGCCTTTTCGCCATCACTGAGAAGAATATCTTCCCTTCCACATTAAATAGTGAGACTGGCCTGAACTGACTGATGTCTGTGGAATTTTGTTCCTTCGAGATGTAGACTCCGTTCACCTTTCTCCATTCCTTGCTGTTCAGAGCTCGAAGTCCATGTAACGGGTCTGGTCGATTCTAATGAGGCGCCTGTGGATTCATCATTCTCCCTCCCTTTCGGTGAATCCTGGGGGCATCTATCATTTTTGGGTCCTGTAGCAATTAAATACAGCTTTCGGGGTGCTAACCCGGACAGCCGGTTTCTAGTCTTTCCCAGTGTCATCTGTCTTTCCAGAAGTCCATCAGTCTTTTCCCGCTTGTCACTGGTTTGACATGCAACTATGATAGGAAACTCTATACAGAGCGATACAACAGGAGGCAATCTGATCATCAGAAGCAGTCCCCCCGTCGAACAAGTGTTTCGGCCCTGTATACTCCTTTACACTCTAAGGGGGGGCGGGCCCACTTGGGTCATGACTCCCAAGTGTCTCGGCCTACAGTTGTCTTGTATCAAAAATGAACCCATTTCACTTTGGTAGCAACTTTAAAATCCACAACTCCGCCAGCCGTGGAGGAAATTGTGAAAATAACAAAGAGAAGACAAATTATTCTGTTCGTTCCGCCGCACACTACGACTAGGGACAGAAACTGACACACCTCACGGTAGAAGGGGAACGACTAAGTAAGTAAGTAAGTAAGTGAATGATCTGATCTTGAAAAATTAGTAGAGAGGAGACAGTCATAAATTGCCACCCCCGCTGTGTAACTAACTTTGATATTAAAGAACAAGGAAGCAGATTTTACTTAACAATTATAAAATTGACAAGTCGTTCAAATACAATTTCCTTATTATTTATTTAGTATATACACTATCTACTCTTGTGCTGAAGGGTGGATGTTGGAAGATGAAAATGTAATGGATTTGTAAGTTTACATATGATTTTCATATATATATATATATATATATATATATATATATATATATATATATATATATATATATATATATATATATATATATATATATATATATATATATATATATATATATATATATATATATATATTACAAGTCTTCCAATTATAGGAACAAAATTTAAATCAGCTGTGCTGTTAATTAAGTAAGTGAAATGGGTTCATTTTCGATACAAGACAACAGGAAGCTGAAACGCTTGGGAGTCATGACCCAAGTGTGCCCCCCCCCCCCCCCCCCCCCCCTAGAGTGTAAAGGAGTAATCGGGCCGAAACACTTGTCGGATGGGGGGACTTCTTCTGATGATCAGATTGCTTCCTGTTGTATCGCTCTGTAAAGAGTTTCCTATCATAGTTGCATGGTCAAACCAGTGACGATCGGGAAAAGACCGATTGACTTCTGGAAAGACAGATGACACTGGGAAAGACTAGAAACCGGCTGACCGGGTTAGCACCCCGTAAGCTGTATTCAATTGCTATAGGACGCAAAAACGATAGATGCCCCCAGGATTTACAGAAAGGGGGGGAGGATGATGAATCCACAGGCGCCTCAATGGAATCGACCAGACCCGTTACACGGACTTCGAGCTCTGAACAACGGCTGGAATTTCCATGTGCCTGTGGTAGGGAATTCTCTACTCAGAGAGGAATGAAAATCCACAGAACGAAAAAGGGGTGTGGGAGGTCATCAGGGGGAGATCAGCAGCGCTCTGTCTAGACGGATAAGATGTTAGAAGAACGCAGCCAGGAGTCAATCCACAGTGCTGAGTACATTCAAGTTGATCTGCCAGATGATGATCTCACACACTTCTTGGACGGGAAGAGAGATGCAATAAAGTTTCCACCTGCCAGTGCAAAAGGGCTTTGGGAACAGCTGGACGAAGCCTAGGCAAAAGAGTTGGATAACAGCCTGAAGCAGCTAACTTTGGAGAAAAAGCTGGAAATCTTCGGCGACATAATATATCTGCACTGTCGCAAAGTGTTCGGAGTGAGGGAGGCAAGGGAAAGTAACCCACCACGGAAAAGTAGAAGACAAATTAAAATAGATGAAATCAGGAAACAGAAGAAGCATGCCCGAAAACTGTTCAAGAACGCAGTTGCCACAGAGAAGGAAGGGTTACGACAGGTTTGGGAGCACCTGAAAGGCCAACATAATGCCCTTTGTAGAGCGGAAAGGTTGTGCAGGAAGTGAAGGAAGACTCGAAGGGATAGGGAAAGATTCTTTAGGGAGCCCTTCAAGTTTGCCAAAGAACTGTTTGAGCAACCACAGTCGTGTACGCTAAACATCAGGAAAGAAGACCTGGAAGAACACCTTAGAATGACATATTCAGATGGTCGCAAAAATCAGCTGCTCAGCAGCATGGCAGGCCTTAAATGGCCGGGTAAGCCAGGAGCTGAATTTAACACCAAGCCCCCAACGGTGCAAGAGGTAGAAAGCATTGTCCAGAAAGCTCGGTGCAAGTCAGCTTCAGGTCCTAATGGTGTTCCATATGTGGTGTATAAAAGATGCCCTGAGGTTCTAAAACGACTGCTCCGTTTACTGAAGAATGCGTGGAAAACCCAACTCGTAAGCAAGGAATGGAGAAAGGCAAATGGAGTCTACATCCCGAAGGAACAAAATTCCACAGACATCAGTCAGTTCAGGCCAATCTCACTACTCAATGTGGAAGGGAAGATATTCTTCTCAGTAATGGCGAAAAGACTCACTACATACCTCCTGGCAAATGGGTACATTGACACTACCATTCAGAAAGGAGGTATCCCAGGTACACCAGGATGTCTAGAGCATGCCACAATGATCTGGGAAGCAATCCAAAAGGCAAAGTCTGACAAAACAAACCGCCATGTAATCTGGTTGGATCTAGCGAATGCTTATGGATCCGTTCCACACCAGATGTTGTGGCAGGCCCTAGAAATGTATCATGTTCCACAAGAGATTGCAGCAATGCTGAAGCTGTATTTCGCAGGGTTTTCTGTCAGATTTTCAACCAGAGAGTACACAACGAAGTGGATTGGCCTTGAAGTTGGAATTGCGATGGGATGTACCATCTCTCCGATACTATTCGTCATGGCTATGCAGGTAATCCTCAATGCGGCTGAAGGAATGGCTATAGGTCCAAAGCTCGGTGGCATGTGACACATTCCACCGCTGAAAGCATTCATGGATGACACAACAATTCTGACGTCAGATGAACATCAGGCCCGGAGGATGTTAGCACGCCTGGATGAACTAGTCAGCTGGTGCAGAATGAGCTTCAAACCCAAGAAGTCGAGAAGCCTATCAGTCAGGAAAGGGAAGATAGCAGAGGTCATATTCACGGTTTCCAGCCAAAGAATCCCTACTGTCATTGAGGAACCTGTTAAAAGTCTTGGCAGGGTGTACGATGCCTCTTTAAAAGACTCGAAGGCAGTGCAACAGACAATAGAAATGGCAGACAGAGGACTACAGATCATAGACCAAAGCAGACTCCTGGGAAAGTTCAAACTGTGGTGCCTCCAGTTCATGTTGATACCGAAGTTGCTGTGGCCACTGCTTATATATGAAATAAGCACAAGTACAGTGGAAGCTATAGAGCAGAAGGTCAACAAGTTCATGAGGAAATGGCTAGGGGTACCACCAGGTCTGTCAGATGTAGCACTGTACTGCAAAAAGTCAAAACTTCTGCTTCCCTTCAAGTCAGTTGTTGAAGAGTACAAAGTTGGAAAAGCAAGGCTTGCAATGATGCCACGCGAGTCAGCTGATGACGTGGTTAAGTCCATTCAGCCCACACTGAAAACGGGAAGGAAGTGGAGAGTGGAAGAAGCTGTTGATGCTGCTGAAGAGTCACTCAAACTGAGAGAGGTAATCGGATACACACAAATGAATAGACGGGGATTTGGGCATGGTGACATCCGCTGGTGGTCCAAGGCATCAAGCAGGGAACGCAGAGACATGGTAGTTCAGGAGATACGAGGAGCTGAGAATGATAAGAGGTTGCTAAAAGCAGTGCAGCAGGTCCAACAAGGCCAATGGACTACATGGGAAGGAGCCCTGCAAAGGTCCTTGACATGGAATGATATATGGCATATGGCACCTCTTAGGCTCAGCTTCGTGGTTAGATCAATGTATGACCTGCTGCTGTCGGCCACCAACCTTGTGAAATGGGGAAAGTCAGATGATGAGCAGTGCCCCCTGTGCCAGGGGAGGCAGACACTTGAACACGTGCTCTCAGCGTGTAAGGTGGCATTAGGGCAAGGATGATACACTTGGCGCCATAACAAAGTGCTAAATGAGCTTGCTGCGACAATAGATCAGGCAAGAATGAAAGCGAATAGCAAAGTCCGGCCAGACACCACAAATACATACTTTCTGAGGGCAGGAAAGTCAGCACACCCCAAACCGAGTAAACCTGGTAGCAGTTTACCATCTCTTCTTGACTGCAAACGACTGGGAGATGGCGGTAGACCTACCTGGACGGGGGGCATATCCAGAGAGTATCAGAAAATTGCGGAGACGGCCGGATATAGTGCTTCATTCTTCAGCAACGCTTCTGGTCATACTGATTGAACTGACCGTGCCATTTGAATCCAGATTAGACAAGCAACATTCATTCAAAGCGGCCAAGTATAGCGATCTGGCCGTGGATCTGAGACACGATGGATTCAGTGCAAGGGTCATGGCGGTTGAAGTGGGCGCAAGAGGGCTTGTGGCTGCATCAGTGTATGATTTATTGAAACTGTTGGGGCTGAAGAGACAGTCTAGAACAAGGGCACTGAAGAGGCTTAGCGAAACTGCCGAAAAGGCATCAGGCTGGCTGTGGAACAACCGCAATGGGCAATGGAAATCGTGACAATAAACGCTGCGGTACAGAAAACACCAAAATTTTTCTAAGTCCACAGCGCTGAGTTTTTCTGGTGTACTAGTGAAAGGGCTGCGACTCTGGGTCAACAGGCGATGTATACTATAGGGAGTGTGTCAGGTACAGAATTTCAGTGGCTTGCGGCGCGCAGTGGCTAAGGCTCGTTGGCTGCGTGCTCGTGTCTCAGTGTGTGTCCTTAGTTGTGAAGGGCGACGGAACGAACGGAATAATTTGTCTTCTCTTTGTTACTTTCACAATTGCCCCCACGGCTGGCGTTGTGGATTAAAAGTTGCTACCGTAAGTGAAATGGGTTCATTTTCGATACAAGACAACAGGAAGCTGAGACGCTTGGGAGTCATGACCCAAGTGGGCCCGCCCCCCCTTAGAGTGTAAAGGAGTAATCGGGCCGAAACACTTGTCGGATGGGGGGGACTGCTTCTGATGATCAGATTGCTTCCTGTTGTATCGCTCTGTAAAGAGTTTCCTATCATAGTATATATATATAAATTTATCAGCTATGCTGTTATTATTGTCTCTTGCTCCGCTAACTCGGTTTTTCTTCATAGACAGTTAATAGCTCACAATTGCAGACGGAAATGGTACTAATGTGTACTCATCTCTCAAAAGTTCTGTCGAGGATGCCGCGCTAGCGTAGTGGTTACAACACCGCTCTGGCGACCGGGTGATTCAGGATCAAACCCGGGCGACGGCATTTGAGGATTTTTCGTCGACCGGGATTTGGACTGGATTAACTCGAGACCTGGCGAAAACATTTGAAGAAGTGTCGTCGACCAGGGACTGGCGGCTCCTGAGCCGACCCAGCTCTAATGGGTACCTCCGAAAACGGCGAGTATCTGCCTGAATGGCGAGGGACACTTGTCTCTGTACAAGAAAATAGGATACTCACGTAAAAATCAATGTCAGGTTAGACATTAAAAATAACCTGAGATTTCGCCTCAAGTATTAGCGGGCGTACGAAAAAAAAAAAAAAAAAAAAGTTCTGTCCTTCTTAGTTTGATGCACACAACACCTGCTGAGGATTGTTCCTTTAGCCCACCCAAGACTGAGGGGGACTAAGGATGTATCTCCGGTACAATCTCTGTGCTTCTGCGAAGTTCCAGGCAACTGGATTGACTCGAACGTACGACCTCAGGTTGGATGACACGAATAAAAGCTGTAACAAGTAAAAATAGGGGCTAATTTCTGTCCTCAAGCCCACCTATTTCTATTGTATATGAGATGAGCGTGTCTCAGGTGTCTGCTTGTAGGATGAATGACAACATGGCTCAGTATGAGTTAGCAATAGCGAGATAAGACAGGTGTCTACTTGCAAAACATTCTTTCTGATAAATTAATACATGAATACATCCAATAATATAAATTCAATACATGAATACATCCAATAATATGTACACCTAGGTGTGGTACAACCATCTCCTCCCCCTTATAATATACCAGGCCCTCTCTGACAAGTGCTATACTGGCTGGTAACATATATCCTAACAATATTGTTGTGTTCTGATGATAGGTGTATATGAGATGAGGACTTTTTGGTTATATTTCAGTTGGTTTTATAGGAGATAATAGATTGAAGTTATATGAGACAATAGGTTGAAGTTATATGAGTCCTAACAAGGACTGTTTTGGTTATATTTCAGGTTGGAGTTATCTGAGACAATAGACTGAAGTTATGTGAGACAATAGATTGAGTCCTAACAAGGACTGTTTTGGTTATATATCAGTTGGTTTATCAGGAAATACAATCATTATACCTAATTCCCCAAGATACAATCAATAACCTGATACATTCATAGTGAAACAATTTATATTAAATATATACAGGTGTAGGTAGTATAAATGACACACAACAAATACAAACATTATATATCTGCTGTAGGCCTATTTTCCTACAAGTTTATAGTAAATATATTTACCCTCTAAGATTTAAACAGGCCAGGTTTTGACTCGACTAGTGAAGCAGTCTGCGTGATCAATGCAGGTGAGCAATAAATCAGTCTTGACAGCTTCTCTTCTCCAGTCGGTCGTCTAGCTGGCTTCGTGTTGGTGTGTGCGTGATTTTGAATAAAATCTCGCACGTATATATAGGTATATGCCGGTAACTTTACTGCTTAAGGAATGCTGTTGATTGGTTCTCGGCGTGGCAAGCTGATTGGCTATATGCGGTTCCGTACCATCCGTCGTACCATCCGTGACCGAGACGAGTCCCAGAAAAACAGGTCTTATGCCTAATTTTATTCTGTTTTCCGCCATATTGGGAGACAAGATGGCCGTGACAGAGTACAGAAAAACAGGGCTTATGCCTAATTTTATTCTGTCTCAGAGACTGGTGAACGGTGCTCGTTGATTGGCTGAGGGATATTTGTATCTCGACATAGTGATTTAACTAAGAAGTGGGTTTACACACACGTTTTACGACATAGCCCCATCCTTTCCTAGCTGTGACCTGTCATAGCTGACGTGTAAACACCTGCTGTAGTTAATCATTTTGCGTCTGTCCTTCCAGAGTAATAGGGTGTCGACTTAAAAAAATCAGCTCCTACATTGTCTCTTCCTGGAATGTAATTCACGGTAAAGGAATAAGGCGCCAGAAGCAGACTCCACCTTAACAATCTCGAATTTAACTTTCTAGATGCTGCCAAGAATGTTAAAAGCTGGTGATCGCTTTGGACAATGAAGTGTGTCCCATACAGGTAAGGTGAAAATTTGTAGATGGACCAAATTAGAGCCAAACATTCTTTCTCTATGGTCGAGTAATTCAACTCAGCTGCATTCAGCTTCCTACTGGCGTAGGCGACGGGTAAAAGTTCCTCCGGGTGGACTTTTGATTGCTGCAAGAGAGTTGCACCAATACCTATACTGCTAGCGTCCGTCCTTAATACAAATTCCTGTGTGATATCGGGTAGCGTAAGGATGGGTTTGCTGGTGAGTTTTGCTTTTAGCTCTGTGTAAGCTTTTTCACAATCAGCATTCCATTGGATTTTGTCAGGCTGTCCTTTCTTAGTTAAGTTAGTTAATGGTGCACACAGAGAGTTAAAGTGGGATACCACATAATGACACGAATGATCTCACATCTTTCTTTGTTTGAGGTCTGGGTGCCTTCTTTAACTTCTCTATATTCTTTGGGTCAGGAGACATCTGTAGAAATAGTGTGACCTAGGAATTCCAACTCCTTACAACCGATATAGCACTTGGTTGGACGTGCAGTCAATCCAGTTTCTCTCAGTCTGTCAAACAACATGGAGAGCGCTACTATATGCTCTTCAAATGTGTTGGTAGCAACAAGAATGTCATCCATAAAGTTAGTGATATGGGGATTTTGTAGAGGTTCCAACAATTTCCTCATCATTCTTTAAAAGATACTTGGAGCATTTTTCAGTCCAAAGGGTAGTACATTAAACTCGTAGTGTCCGTCTGATGTACTAAATGCCAGCATTTTCCTAACTTCTGGTTTCATTGGTATTTGGTAGTATCCCTTGCTTAGATCTACCTTCGATAAATACCTAGCCTTACTCAGTGTAGAGAACAGCTGGTTGGTGTCAGGTAATGGGTCCACCTGAGATTCTGTGATCGCATTTAGCTTCCTGTAGTCAATACATAACCTGTGTACACCACTCGGTTTTCTTAATAGCACCACACTTGAGCTATAGGGAGAGTCTGACTTCGAGATAATTTTCTCCTTCAACAGATAATCAACTTCCTCCCTTAGTGCTTGGGCTTTCGCATAGGGTATAGAGTATGTTCTCATGCATACTGGTGTAGGGTTAGTAACCTTCATGTCGTACTCTAACAGATTCGTACAACCTGGCTTATCTGTGAGCACATCAGCATGGGTTTCCAACACTTTCTGAACCATCTTCTTCTGCTCTGGAGTTAAATGTCCACTAATGTTTACTTGAACATAATCCTCTGTAGTTGTGAGTGGATATTCCATAGAGAGAAGTGGTTCACTGTGCATTTCTGTTGCAATGGCTAGGGTCATGATATGTGCAGCTTCTGATGATTCCTTGTCATAGTATTTTTTTAAGAAGATTGACATGATATACCTTCTCCTTTCCTTTCTTGTCAATCTTATAACTGGTCCTAGAAAGTTTTTCCAGTATGACATAGGGTCCCTGCCATCCAATCTGCAATTTATTATTGCTGCTTGGCAACAGTAATAACACCTTTTCACCCACCTCCAGTTCCCTATCTTTTGCTTTTTTGTTGTAGTACGCAGCATGCTTCCTCCTGGCCTGTCTTAAGTTATCATTGGCCAGTTTCCAACCTGCTTTCAATCGAGATGTCAACTCGTTGACGTATTGGTATGAGGAAGTCACTGTTTCCTCTGCTTTTTCATCAGTCCATGTCCGCAGCAATGCTTCCAGTGGACCTTTTATTAGTCTTCCAAACAACAATGTAGCTGGAGCCAATCCAGTTGAATTGGGGGGTACTTCCCTATATGCAAATAGTGCAGCGGGTAAGTATGTATCCCAAGTATCAGGTTTTTCACTCGCCAGCTTTCTAAGGATTGAAATTAGCGTACCATTGAACCGCTCTACTTGACCGTTCCCTTGGGCATGGTAGGGACTACAATGATAGTGCCTGGCTTGAAATATCCTGAATACTTCTTGTGTCAGCTTTCCCTTAAACTGAGAACCATTGTCAGTCAATATCTGATGCGGGAAACCTAATCGGGTGAATATTGTCAACAGGGCCTCTGCCACTTGCTTTGAATCTATAGCTGACAGGGCCACTGCTTCTCCCCACATAGAGCAAGTATTAACCAAGGTTAAGATGTAAGCATTTTTCTTCTTGGTCCTAGTGAGGGGTCCAACAATATCCACTGCAACACGTTCAAAAGGGGTTCCCATAATGGGCATTTCTCTAAGTGTTGCTGGTGCAGTCCTATGCTTAGGAGCTACTCTTTGGCATTCTGGACAGGATCTTACATATCTTTTTATGTCCTCTGTGATTCCTGGCCAAAAGTAGTGACAGGCTATCCTTTGTCCAGTGGCCCCTATTCCCATATGTCCACTGAAGGGTATAGCATGTCCTAGCGTCATAACCTTCTCCCTGTAAGATTTTGGCACCACAAGCCGTCTATGCCCTTTAGGTCCTGTTCCAGCTTTTCTGTATAGTAGGCCATTCTTCTTATACAAATCTCCTTTCTCTGGAGGGTTATGTGCTTTAGGCAATTTGCCAAAACAAGGCTTCAATGTGCTGTCTGTTGTTTGAGCCTTTTTCATCTCTTCTGGATGAGTATTGATAGGATTTTCCTCCATTTTCCTGGAGCTTTCCCTGGTCTGGACTGTTGCCATAACTACAGGTTTTATAGGTTCTCCCAGGAAAATATACCTACACCCCAGAATCAAAGGGTAAATAGGGTCATCCATCACTGCTGCTTTGATTTCTCCTTCCACATAGCGAGATCTTATGTTGATTCGGGCTATGGGTAATGTCATGGTTCTTGCTCCCTTGATCGGTCGTCTGATTTCCACTGTTTCTGTGGTTATCTGGTCAGGACTCACTAGAGAAGAGCACACAACTGAATCAAAGTCCAATCCTGTGTCATATAAACACAATACTTGAGTGCCATTCACGGTCACTTCCTCACAGACAGGGGGTGATGGAAGTCCTTCTGACTTACTGCCAGTTCCTTCCTTCCCGGCTTCCCTGTTGTAAGACATGCAGCATGATGAGGAGGATTCTTCCTTCTGCAGTCCGCAGTATTGTGGTTACTCATTAGACAAGTTTTACACCACTTTCCTTCCTTCTGGTAAGGTGTCTTATCCGATCTTAGAGGGTTTTTGTCCTTTAGGTCAAATCTTTGTTTGTTTCTTGTGGTATGGTCCTTTTGTTCATATTTGGTATAGTTTTGTGATGATTTGAAGTTTTCACCCTGCTTCTTCTTATTTCCTAATAATTCTGCCTGAGCTGCTTGATATCTCTCAGCAACAGTTACAATATCTTCCAATCTCTCTGCTCCTTGTTCCATGATAAACTTCCTCATTTCTTGAGGCATGGACTCTTTCACTTGCTCCATCATTATCATTTCTTTCAGATTCTGACACTTTCCTAAACTACTCCATTTTTCCAAATAGGTTTCCAATCTAGCAGAGAATTGGTGATAGTTTTCTCCTGGAAGAAGTTTAGCTGTTCGGAATTTCTTTCTATATGATTCTGAGTTCTTTTCTTCTTCTTCTTCTTCTTTCGTTCGCTTGAAATATATTGTCTATATCTGCAATGTTGTTTCTTGTATAAACTTCACTGTCTTTTGTAGTTCATACAGAGGTCCATATAGTTTTGCTTCCAGTGTTGTTTCTCTGGGCCAGTGGGTTTGCCTCAATATATCATATTCGGGGCAATCTTGCAGTACGTGCTCCGCTGTCTGGGGTGCCTGTCCACATGTACACATGGCTGAATTGCCAATCTTGAATTTTGTATACATGTGGCTGCGGAGGCGGTTGTGTCCTGTTCTGAGGCGCAGAATGACTATTTGTTCTGATCTGTTCATAGCTTGGTAGTCATCCTGCGTTGATGTTGGTGGCTTTCTGATAGATTTGATCATCTTTTTCTTCTGATGGTATGTAACTGGTACATCCGGTTGTTCGTCTGCAGCACCTTCTTTAGCCAGTCCGTCTGCTCTCTCGTTTCCTGGTATTCCACAATGAGACGGTATCCACTGCATGGCGACCCTGCGCTGGTTGCACAGTTCAGAAAGTAGGGCCTGTATAACTGGCAATTTTCTGGACTGAAGTGCTTGGAGTGCTGATCTTGCATCTGTCAGGAATACTACAGGCTGTGGACCGAGATTGGTGTTCAGTAGTTTCTCAGTTGCCACCTTGATTGCCTGGACTTCTGCATCATAGTTGTTACAGAATTTCCCCGTTGGTACTCTTACCGTATCCCTAGTGTTGTTTGGGTATTCTATGTACACTCCTGCTCCTCCATTCTTTACTGCATTCTGTGCTGACCCATCTGTGTATACTCGGACCCAGAGGTCCTGTGGGTATTCATCATCCAGGAAACTGAGAGTGACTGTCCTACGTTGCACGCTGTTCTGTTCATCCCTGTCGAATATTCCTTTCACTTTTGTGTGGATGTGTACTGGTAGTCCATGCTCCTCTCTCCAAGGGGTTTGTTCTGGCACAGACTTTAGGGGGCTGTTAACTTCAGGCAGGTCTGAGGTTTGTCTACGAAATCGTTTGGCCTGGTGGATAAAGCTGCTTCTTTTCAGTCGCCCCATTGCTAGGTTTTGGAATCTGTCCTTCATTGGATGGCTCGGCATACAGAGGAACTTTTCTGCCTGTGTTAGCACTTTCGTGTCTCTGCGTTCTCTCAGTGCTTGTATCCTCCCCATTTTCTCCATCTCCACTATAGGCGTTGATTTCATTGCCCCCGTGATGACCCTAAGCGCCTGGTTTTGCACCTTATCTAGCTCTTGTAATGTGGTGTTTGATGCTGGACACCACGCAGCTGACCCATATTCCAGGTGTGGTCGTATGCCCTGCTGGTAAACTTTACTAAGTATTTTCCCGCTGGCTCCCCATGTGGTTCCACTTAGTTTTCTCAGGATGGCTAGCTTCCTCCTGGCCTTTGTTGCTGCCTTGTTGATGTGCTGCTTCCATGTCAGCCTATCATCGAATGTAACTCCGAGATAGGTGGGTTGTTTATCTTCTCTCAGGAGCTCTTCGTTTATCTTGATGACACCAGCTTTTTGTTTGGGAGAGAGGGTGAAGAGCGTAGTGCTGCACTTGTCTGTGTTGATGCTGACACACCATCTATTTGCCCATGAGGTTAAGGCATCTATAGCTCTTTGTAGCAGTTTGGTGGCCACTGTTGCATGCTCATCTGTGCACCATATTACCAGGTCATCAGCGTACATTGCCACTTTCATTCCATGTGGTAGTTCAGCAACCAGGTCGTTGATGTAGACTAGGAAAAGTGTGGGGGACAGAACCCCTCCCTGAGGGACGCCATGACGCAGTAGAATTTTCTTACTCTTGAGGCCATCTAGTTGTACTCGGGCTCTTCTGTTATGCAAGTATGCTTTCACCCATTTGTACATCTTACCATTCACTCTACAATTTCTCAGTTTCTTCAGAAGCCCTTCTTTCCAAACCTTGTCAAATGCTTTCCTTAGATCTATCCATGCTGCTAGTACCAGTTTCTTATCTTGGAACGCATCCTCAATCTCTTGGGAAAGGTAAGTTGCCTGATCTTCGGTGGAATAACACTGCCTAAAGCCCGCCTGCTGTGGTACAAGAAGGTTTTCACTTTCAAGGTACCACTGTAGCCTGAGGTTGATGATACGTTCCATTGTTTTGCAGAGGCAGCTTGTAAGGCTGATTGGTCTGTAGCTGGAGGCAGTGGAACTGTCTTTTCCTGGTTTTAGGAGTGGTATCATGATTGCTTCCCTCCAGGTCTGTGGAACTCTGCCTGAGTTCCAACAGATATTGAAGATCTGCAGCAGCTTTGTTTTTGCTGCGGTTCCCAAGTTCTTAATCATTTCATTGGACACTCCATCAACTCCTGGCGACTTTCTCATTTTCAATTTGGATATTGCAAGCTCCAGTTCTCTGAATGTGATTGGTGCCTTCATAACTTCAGGTATGGTTCCATCTCGTCCTGCGTGTTGTTTCTCACGAGTCTCCTGTTGCTTCTCTGGGCTAACTTCGATGTTGTTGTCTTTAGCAAAGGAGTCTGCAAAGTGATCAGCTGCCTGTTTTCCCATGAGGATGTTTCCATCTTTGTACAGAGCAATCCTTGAGTTTCTCTCTGTACCTTCATCGTTAAGTTGCTTTACCAGCTTCCACAGTTTCCTCGTATCTCTTTCAAAGTTCAAGGACTCTGTTTTCTCCTTCCAGCTTCTTCGCCTGGCCTGCAACTTGGCCCTTTGAAATTTGGCCTTAGCTTGCTGGTAGTTATTGTGGTGTTCTTGGCATGGACTGGTCTCTGCCTGCTTTCGAGATGTTTCCACGTCGTTGTGCAGCTGCTCTAGTTCACTATTCCAATATGGTTTGTAGTGCTTACGAGCCCCTCTAGGTATTGTTTCACGAGCAGCCTGTAATATGCATCTGCTGAATTCATCGACTAGCTTATTGATGTCTTTGTCTACAGTCAGATCTCTAGCCAGTATACTAGTACGGTGCTGGTACATTGTCCAGTCTGCTTTCTTGTAGTTCCACCTAGAGAGAGTGCTGCTCTCCTTGACACGTTCATTTTCCACAATTAGGAAGACTGGACGGTGGTCGCTGCCTCCAAGTTGTTTCCCTACAATGCGTGTGGTGTTCCACTCCAAGCCGGGTGAGTGGAATGCCAGGTCTGGTGTAGAGGTGGTGTGCCATGATCTCGAGTAGAAGGTTGGTGGGTCGATTGGCTGGTTAATCAGGATAAGCCCATTGTCATCCTGCCAGTTTTCAAGCTCCTCACCTCTCCTGTCCATGTGATCATAGCCCCAGCTCTGTGAGTGGCTGTTGAAGTCTCCGCATACAATCAGTCTTTCTTTTGCTGGGATTGTATCTAGTGCCAGTGGGCGGTCACTCGGACAGTAGTAGTTGAGCAGGTGGAATTCTGAACTTTCTGTCCTGAGATGAAGCATCTGGTATTCCGCCCCCTCCATATATGTTTCAAGCTGACATGCACTGATGTTATTCCTCACGAGTGTCAGTATTCCACCTTTTCGCCTGTCTATTCGGTCAGATCGGTAGCACTGGTAGCCTCTGATTTTGAAGGCTATGTCTTTGTTGAGGTGGGTTTCTTGCAAGCAACATACATTTACTTGCTCTTCATTCAAGATATTTTCGAGCTCTAATTTTTTGCTGTAGCCGTCTTTTTTACTATTGACGCCTTCAGCATTCCAGTGCATTATTTTAAATGGTCTTTTCTTTGCTTGGCCAGTAGCTCTATTCTCATGCCTCCTGGCTCCACGGGGCAATTGAGAAGGACCCCCAGTAGTAGGGGTTGGGCCCTTCCGAGGCAGAGGGCCCGGCACTGCGCCTGCCTGGGTGTCCGTCACAGGGCGAGTGCCATAACGTTTTGCAGATATAGGCATACTTCCCATAGCGCATGTGCGTGGCATCCTGATTGCTGTGGTGCGCCTCTTGGCTGGTTGCCTCCGTCTTCAGCACCTTGACTTGCTAGGGCAGACTGTGGTCTTGCTCGAGTCTAGGAGGGCCTGGCCAGTCTTGGTTTTTCAGCCGCTGATGGCTGTACTTGAGCCCCATCTCCACGTCAAGGAGCTGGCCTTGATGGGGTGAGTTCTTTTCATATCTCACAAGCAGTGCCTGCTTCAGGATTTCATAATCTTCCTGGTCATCTCTTGAGAGCTTCAAATATACATCGTAGGCCACACCTCTCAATCTCTGAGATAGTTTAACCTTTAGCACGCTGCGGTCGACATATGTCGACTGAGGGTTAGCACGCTGCCGTCGACATATGTCGACCGCAGCATGCTACGTTTTTTAGCATTAGAATGTGTGTACACGTGATCTCACCCCCGGATGTTCAGTTTTAAACTTATCTGAGAGAGAGCTAGCTTCCGTTTCCGATCTTCTTTAGTAATGGGTGCATCCGCGTTTATTTTCTGTGAATTTTTTAATTGAAATGAATCGGCATCGAACACCCGGCCATTTTCGCTCTAATTTTATTGGATTCTGACGCCATGCGGTGGGGATGAGATTTTTGTCTTTATAAGCGCTAATATCGGTTCTCAGAATATGGTTGATGACAGAGATCGAAACGAAAGTAGAATGTCATTGCTAGTATGTAAAAGTTTAGGGGTTAGGATTAGATTTATTGGAAAGATTTAGGGTTACGGCCGAATGTCAATGCTGACATGGGCGTTTGTTGCTTTGCTACTGATGATGGGTGTAAAGAAAAGATCGTCATTTGATTTGTATTGGTCAAATGACTTTCATTGAGATGCAAGAGATAATTTACATATGGACACTTCGTTTGTTGGTTATTTTATTTTATTTTTTTATTTATTTTAAAATTAAAATTTTTTTAAATTTTTTTTTAAATTTTTTTATCGTTTTTTTTCATCTTTCCTTTCCTCTCTTCCTATCACATCTAACATGTACACAAACAAATTTTATATCATCAGATTCACCATTCATTTATTTATATAAATTCCAAAAATTATAGCAATTGACCAAGAAACACAAAAACTATAGACATTACTAGTCACCCACTATAAAAATGGGGGGTTGTGAAAAAGAATGCAGCTGCAGGGGAAGTTTTCTGGAAGAGAATGCAGCGTGCTAAAGGTTAAGACTCCACTTTTCCTTCACTAAGCCATAGGTAGTGGCAAGTCTTTCGTATCTATCCAGGTACGACTCAATGGCGTCTTCTTTCTCAACAAATGGGTCCAGATGAAAATTCATGCCCCACTTGAGGTGCACTGGCTGGAGCTACTCTCAGAGTGAGGTGAGTTACCACCATTATTGCCAGTAGTTGCCTGAATTTTAAGCTCTTTTAATCTCAACTGATGGTCTCTCTCTGCTTGTAATTTCCTTTCCTCAGCGTCAATTTTCTTTGCCTCATTTTCAGCCTCCAATTTCTTGGCTTCCACTTCTAATCTTTTGGTTTCTCTCTCAGCATCCAGTCTTTTGGCTTCTCTTTCAGCTTCTACTTGCAATTTCCTTTCCTCTCTATCCATGTGTTTGTCCACTTCTGTTGTGACATACTGAATAAGAGCATCACCTGTCATATTTAATTCCTTACCCATCTGCATGATCGCAGTCCTGAACTTCACTAAATCAGCCATGGCGTTACTTAGAGAGGGTATGTAATTTTACTATATCCAAATTATTGTAATTAAACTTAATTAATTTAAATGAACAAATAATTTCCATGCAACTTTGTGAGCATCAACTATTTACTGAGGGACTCTTCCTAAGAAAACAGTAAAAAATCCTATTTATGAATTTTTTTCAAAAATTTGTTTCTTTAGTTATCTATGGGTGGCACAAGATAGAGTTTGTAGATAGATGAATAGACCAAGTATGGCTCAAGGTATATAGAAATATCCCAGGAATGAGCCCCCAGTGTAGCGTGAGGTTTTTATTGGCTCTAGGATCAGTGTAGTACTGACAATACAGAAATAGAATTTCTGCAGGAAAATGGTGAAGTCCCAGTGTCTGAGAGAACTACTGGTATCACAAATTAGTTACGGCTGTGAATGATCTGATCTAAAAAAATTAGTAGAGAGGAGACAGTCATAAATTGCCACCCCCGCTGTGTAACTAACTGTGATATTAAAGAACAAGGAAACAGATTTTACTTAATTATAAAATTGACAAGTCGTTCAAATACAATTTCCTTATTATTTATTTAGTATATACACTATCTACTCTTGTGCTGAAGGGTGGATGTTGGAAGATGAAAATGTAATGGATTTGTAAGTTTACATATGATTTACATATATATATATATATATATATATATATATATATATATATATATATATATATATATATATATATATATATATATATATATATATATATATTACAAGTCTTCCAATTATAGGAACAAAATTTAAATCAGCTGTGCTGTTAATTAAGTATAATATAAATTTATCAGCTATGCTGTTATTATTGTCTCTTGCTCCGCTAACTCGGTTTTTCTTCATAGACAGTTAATAGCTCACAATTGCAGACGGAAATGGTACTAATGTGTACTCATCTCTCAAAAGTTCTGTCCTTCTTTGATGCACACAACACCTGCTGAGGATCGTTCCTTTAGCCCACCCAAGACTGAGGGGGACTAAGGATGTAGCTCCGGTACAATCTCTGTGCTCCTGCGAAGTTCCAGGCAGCTGGATTGACTCGAACGTACGACCTCAGGTTGGATGACACGAATAAAACCTGTAACAAGTAAAAATATGGGCTAATTTCTGTCCTCAAGCCCACCTATTTCTATTGTATATGAGATGAGCGTGTCTCAGGTGTCTGCATGTAGGATGAATGACACATGGCTCAGTATGAGTTAGCAATAGCGAGACAAGACAGGTGTCTACTTGCAAAACATTCTTTCTGATAAATTAATACATGAATACAGCCAATAATATAAATTCAATACATGAATACATCCAATAATATAAATTCAATACATGAATACATCCAATAATATAAATTCAATACATGAATACATCCAATAATATGTACACCTAGGTGTGATACAACCATTTCCTCCCCCCTATAATATACCAGGCCCTCTCTGATAAGTGCTATACTGGCTGGTAACATATATCCTAACAATATTGTTGTGTTCTGATGATAGGTGTATATGAGACGAGAACTGTTTGGTTATATTTCAGTTGGTTTTATAGGAGACAATAGATTGGAGTTATACGAGACAATAGATTGAAGTTATATGAGTCCTAAGAAGGACTGTTTTGGTTATATTTCAGGTTGGAGTTATCTGAGACAATAGACTGAAGTTATGTGAGACAATAGATTGAGTCCTAACAAGGACTGTTTTGGTTATATATCAGTTGGTTTATCAGGAAATTCAATCATTATACCTAATTCCCCAAGATACAATCAGTAACCTGATACATTCATAGTGAAACAATTTATATTAAATATATACAGGTGTAGGTAGTATAAATGACACACAACAAATACAAACATTATATATCTGCTGTAGGCCTATTTCCCTACAAGTTTATAGTAAATATATTTACCCTCTAAGATTTAAACAGGCCAGGTTTTGACTCGACTAGTGAAGCAGTCTGCGCGATCAATGCAGGTGAGCAATAAATCAGTCTTGACAGCTTCTCTTCTCCAGTCGGTCGTCTAGCTGGCTTCGCGTTGGTGTGTGCGTGATTTTGAATAAAATCTCGCACGTATATATAGGTATATGCCGGTAACTTTACTGCTTAAGGAATGCTGTTGATTGGTTCTTGGCGTTGCAAGCTGATTGGCTATATGCGGTTCCGTACCATCCGTCGTACCATCCGTGACCGAGACGAGTCCCAGAAAAACAGGGTGTAGAAGTCCTTTGTAGATGCCCTTTTTATTTATTTGTAGTTGTGAAGGTGTATGGCATGACTTCTATCTAGATCGTGCTTAACTGGTTACACGAATATAATTTGAACAGGGGCGATCAGGTCAAAATGTAACAAGAACAGTGGCACGTCAAATCAAGGCTTGTGCTAACTGAAGTATACTGTAACTCCGGGATTCAAAATTCATACAGTGTTTATTCAACGACGACTGTCGTTATGGACGTTTGACAGTTCGATTGACAATATGATAGATATAGCATGCATAGTTGTGCTATAATGTACAAGCAGTTGTGAACCTGGGGTTACCTCTCTCACCATTGACCTTTGCAAGGTTATCGTTTATGATTATGTCCCATATTTCAAAATTCATTATCAAGCTTTCATCCTTTTCATATAATTTCATCATTAGAATAATCTGGAACCTCGGAACATTTATCCTACAGGTATCCTTGTGCAAATAAATATATTTTATGTTTAGTCCTCTGATTGACCTTTCCCATCTGCCGTTACTCGAATGACGGCTGTATAATAAATTATCTCGGTAGTTATATCTTCGGAATTACCATTCATTTAAATAGAAATATATCTCGGCTGGCTTTCAATGATTTCTACAATCGTTAATCCATTTCGGTACAGCCTTGTTGACTGTCTCGACTAGATACTAACCTAGCTTGCAGAAATGTCAAAAAATTATAATTAAAGCTTCGATTTACTTCATTGAAGAAACACTTACGTAGTCGACCACCGGCAATGACTTCTATCCAGAAGGCCGGGTCGAGTAAGAAATATTTTTACCCATCACACGGGTTTTCAAAAGATCCACAGACCACAGGTCTGATATCGAAGCCAGCTAGCTTGGTTAAGCTCCTACGTCATTCTCCTTGTTTGGCAACAAGCGCGCAAGAAATATATTTTCCCAAAATTGTGCGATATCGTGCGCGATAAATTAAATATACAATTATCTTCTTAATACATACACTGGTGCGTACCAACTTAACTGCAGCCAGACTCATGTCCACTTTTGCTACAGTTAAAGTACACAAAAAGTACGCAACACAGGGCTTATGCCTAATTTTATTCTGTTTTCCGCCATATTGGGAGACAAGATGGCCGTGACCGAGTACAGAAAAACAGGGCTTATGCCTAATTTTATTCTGTCTCAGAGACTGGTGAACGGTGCTCGTTGATTGGCTGAGGGATATTTGTATCTCGACATAGTGATTTAACTAAGAAGTGGGTTTACACACACGTTTTACGACAGTTAGGAGGAAGTATATTTTTTCCATATTAATTGGTTGTTGTGTGGTTCTGTTCCACAGGTGTGATCAAGTATAGAGAAATCTATTGGTGAAGGTCTGAAGTTAAGGTGATATTCTTGGTAACATGTCAGAGTACTTTTTTTAATGCAGCCTCTTGCCTGAAAGGGAGCAAATAATATTAACACTGTTACCTGCCAGGCATGTTGGAACAGGTGACTAACTAGGGTTAGGCATGAGGCCAGCTATCCCACTCTGTACAAGCTTGAGCTGCAAAAACTAGTGCATTAATTCAGTGGACTAAAAAACACGTCGAAGATCTAGATTTTTCCAGTGGCCTTACCCTCTTCCTTAGACAAAACCAGATACAAGACAAAATAAGAATACTGAATTGGGGTTTAAAAGTCTTCGGAGAAAAGATATAGATCACCGGGAGAAATGTGGCTAATGATAGCCAGATTACACTTAAAATAACACCCCTACAACACGTGGACCCGCATCTCAGCAGCAACGTAGAAAAAGATAACGTGTGGACTGACAAATGCCAGTGGGACAGATGATGTTTTCTTTGGATAAGACATTCACTGAGGAAATCAGCTGATATCATTAAAGGCAGTCCTTGTTCTGAAATCCCCAAGGTAAAAGAAAAGTAGGGAGACCCAAATACACATTGAGATGAAAACTGAGCACAGACATAAAGGAAAAAATAGTGAAGGCATGGGACAGACTAATAGATCGCGCAGGAGAGGAGGGCTCTGCATGAATTGATTGAAGGCAAGTGCTGCACAGCCAGCAGAAGGCACGGCTGTTTGTGCCCTATACCAGAGCGCTCTTTTAGTTTCGGTGACAGGAATTCTGACACCGGGTATAAAATTTTGTGTGCACCGTAAAAGACTATTTTAGTTTTTGGCGGGGAAAATCAGCTGATGTGTGAGTAAAATCAGTAAAATATAAATCATTACACACTCGTTCTGGATAAACACAGCGCTAAAATTCTTTTGTGTACTATAACTTTGTTCTGTGTTCTATTTTTGATTGCATTTTTATTTGTTTGAAATTAGTTTTGACGGAGTTACAGACTTTTGAAAACAGCGTCATCATTTAAGGAAATTCATAAAATAAGTAATCTTTTTATTAATTTAATATCTAAAAATCGGCCCATTCGTTTGAGTTTATAATTATAAAGACTTCTCGAAGGGAAGCTAAAGATTATTTCCACATACTTTTTTTTTTGGTTTCATATCTTGAGAATGTGTGGTAGTCAGTTTTGTGAGTGTGGCATTACAAGAACAAGCATATTGTCACCAGATTTTATAGCATTTAAATCCCTTTAAACGCATTCCTGATACCCACAAATCTTAAATAAGGTAGTAAAAAAATAACTTTTTGTAAAGCACCATCTGTTTTTGCATTTTCATTCATTTATAATGATATTTAGCTATGTATATAAGCGTCAGAAAACATGTAAAGCTATAGATAGATTACTTCCACATAATTTGATCTATCTTTCAAGTCTTGTTAATCTTCTATTTATAATATGAATTTTTTTTTAAATTGTGTGTGAGATAAGGACTGTTCCATTGGTGTTCTTTGGTAGACAATCCTGTGCACACGACGGCTGCCAGCGAATTCTAAGTAACTGTTTGTATATCTTCTTTCATTCAAAGTTACAATGCAGGTAGTAAATTTAGAGAAACCAAATTCTAAATCTAATACCATCCTTTTATCAATGGCTAGAGTCAGAGATACATATGATAATTTAGAAATATTTATGAATGGCATGAAAGCTCAGATAGAGTCACTAAAATATTTAGAGTGGGATGGTAAACAAGTTGTTGTTTTCTTATTCGGGGATTATTTCCTTGTTTTGCTGGAGACACCACAGACATGGGTATATTCATTGAGCTCCAGACAAACCAAACATTTTCATCAAAGACATCCAGAGAGCATACAACTTGCAAACCAAGAAGTTTGGCCATGTTGATAAGAGATTAAAATAGATATATGAAATATGGGAAAGGGAATAAAAGGCAAGTGGCACATTACCATAATTGTTTACACAAACCAATGTTAGAGATTGAAATTGAAAATGTAGCTCCTCCTTACCTTCATATTTTATTAGGTATTGTTTTGAAACACCACAGACTTCTAGAACAGGTAGCTGATACAATAGACGCAAAGATATTTGAGAATTCGCAAGAGATACATGCAAACATTAGTACTTTTAAGAACTTGAAGAGATTTAGTAGGAACTGGAAATAGGCAGAAGAATTAGGAGCTAAAATTGAATTTTTCAGGTAGGTATTGAACTTTGTGAGGATAAGGAGGAGACAGATAATTTTAAAGTTAGACTTGAAAATGCACAAGATGTGCTGGCCAAACTTCAGTTTCAAGATCTGTGTACTAGGTCTGGTCCAGTTTGCTCACACATGGACAAGGTACTAGCCAAACACAAAATCATACAACAGGCTTATAATAGCAGAGCATTTATAGGGAATCACTGCCACAGATATCTCACACAAAAAGTTTATAAAGATCTTACAAGAGCAATCATTACACAAACACTGAAAATTACAGACAAACAAGATATAACTAACATAGCTTTTATTGCCCAAGAACAATTCAACTCACTGAAAGAAGCATTTGAGAAAGTACACAACAAAATATCACACAGTAAACCAATTAGTAAAGAATCAATAACAGCATCGATAGAGACTTATATGTCTTTGTTCAGAAAGCTATTCCCTAGTAAGACAATTCATAAACAGCACATATTAGAAAAACATTGCACAGACTGGATCAGAACTCATGATGTATGATTGAGATAATTGTTAGCTCTCGTGTTCTGGGGACAATTGGGTGTGTTATTTTAAGGTTATAAATGTGGACATGCAATTTAAACTTTCAATAATTAATGTTTGACGCATGAAACCAAAACAAAACTTTGATATCCATTTTCTGCAGGTTTTCTACTTTTGATTTCTGTAATTTGTTATGCATGTTGATTGTGACCGTTTTAGTGTAAATTGAATTAGAAACAAACCATAACAAAATGTAAAAAAAAAACCGTAAATTTTACACTATTTCAGACTATTATATCTTCTGTTCTAATTGTGATAAAATGTTTGTTCTTGTTCTAAAATTTACTCTAACATTTCTAGTCTAGCTTTACGCAAAATTAAAGCCGGTATTTATAATAATAAAGTAGCATAAAAGCAATTCAAACATGTTTTGGGGACAATTGGGTGTGTTATTTTAAGGTAATAAATGTGGACTTGCAATTTAAACTTTCAATAATTAATGTTTGACGCATGAAACCAAAACAAATCTTTGATATCCATTTTCTGCAAATTTTCTTCTTTTGATTTCTGTAATTCGTTATGCATGTTGATTGTGACCGATTTAGTGAAAATTGCATTATAAACAAACCATAACAAAATATAAAAAAAACGTAAATTTTACACTATTTCAGACTATTATATCTTCTGTTCTAATTGTGATAAAATGTTTGTTCTGGTCTAAAATTTACTCTAACATTTCTAGTCTAGCTTTACGCAAAATTAAAGCCGGTATTTATAATAAAAAAGTAGCCTAAAAGCATTAATTAAGCCCTATCAAAAGTAAACATCGCCACATGTTTTTCCCATTAGGAAGCTGACCACGTGACCTATGTCAAGTGGGCTATAAATAACGCGGTCGGGGAAAAGGGGAAATAACTAAAAGATCGCTCGCAAACAGCCGTGAAGGGTGATGATGAATGCAGCCCCATTCTCTTTTCTAGTGAGAGAACCATTGGTGGTCTTTACTGGGTGTTGAGAATTAAAGCAAAATATGTCTTTGTTAATCCTGACATTGATATACAGATATGTTCTCAGTCTTCATCAGTTACTTCCCATGTAGGTAAAGTTGTTGTTACTTTCGCGCTTTGTTACTTTCACAATTGCCTCCTGCTGGCGGAATTGTGGATTTTAAAGCTGCATCCAATGGTAGAATGGGTTCATTTTCTACACAAGACAACAGGAGGCTGAGACACTTGGGAGTCATGACCCTGGTGGTCCCGCCTCCCTTAGAGTGTAAAGGAGAATAATGGGCCGAAACTCTTGTTCGACGGGGGGACTGCTTCTGATGATCAGATTGCCTCCTGTTGTATTGCTCTATACAGTTTCCTATCATCATTGCACTTCTTCATTCATAAGACTTGTTTTTATTGGATCTTTTTTTGTTTTGTTCTTATTATTATTTTTTGCTGCTATTACTGTTGGTCTGTTATTTCCTGCATGTCTTGTTATGTGACAGAAAGAAGAAATAGCCATCTCTAAATTCAAAAGCATGCATTTGTTTTACTTAAGAATGTTAAGAGTGCCATCAGCAACTAAAAAGACTAATAAATAATAAACCTACTTACTTAGTCATTCCTCTTCTACCCTGAAGTGTAGATGTTTGCCAGAGAGAGCACCATACTATCCTATCAACTGTCTTCCTCCTGGCCTGGTTCCAATTTATTCCTTGGGCCTTCAGAGATTGTCTAATGTTGTCCTCCCAGCGGACTGTGGGTCATCCTGGAGGTCTGGATCCCTGGCTCTTAGTTTCCCATGCTTGCCGTGGTAGCCGATCTTCTCCCATTCTGCAGACATGGCTAAACCATCATAATTGGTACTGTTCTACTTGGGTCTGCAAGGGCTGGGTTTTGAGGCTTTTTCGTATCGTCTGGTTGTGGACCATGTTTCTTCTTGTTACTTCAACCACCTTCCTCAGATACCTCATTTCTGAAGTCTGGAGCTGGCTTTTATGAGTTGTAGTCATTACCCACCTCAGATTGGGTGAAAAGAAGCTCTCCCTGCAAGCAGAAGAGAGGAGAAAACGTCAAAAAGAACACCAGGAAAAAAAAAGCAGCTGAGGGCTGTTACCTCAGGGGTGCATTCCCATAGTCAGTTATGACTGAAGGAGCTATTATTGTTATAATAGTCATTGCCCATGACTTGCATCCATAAGTCAAGACTGGAACTTAGGTGGAGCGGTATACAGCCATCTTCGTCTTCTTGCCAACTCTTTTACTGAGGAATCCTCTATGGCCTGAAAAAGTCTCCCAGCTGCTGTTCTTCGGTAGCCAACTCTTCCTTGATGCCTCCCTTCTAGTCTGTGACAACTCCAAGGTATTTAAGTGGTTGACCTGCTCTAGGACCTGTTCTCCCAGTGTAATCTGATGCCTTCTTCCCTGTCGTGATATCACCATGGTTTTTGTTTTGGAGTTGCTGATAACCATCCCTCTCATCTCCAGCTCTTCCTTCTAGTCTTGTAGGTTGGATTGAAGATGTGCCTCAGATTTAGCAATCAGGGCAACATCATCAGCAAATTCCAGCTCCGAAATACAAACCTGTCTCATCTTCCAGTACCCAACTAAATGCTTTCTTGTCCTCTCCTTACATGCTTTGATGACATCGTCCATGAAAAGATAAGGTGACAGAATATCACCCTGTCTTACACCAGTGGTGGTTCTGAACTCTTCTTATTTATGGTTTGCCATCCTCATATAATTTCTGCAACTCTTGTAGAAGCACTGATAAACCAATATGCAGAATTCTGTCATAGACATGCAGAAAGGGCAGTCCACATTTACTTAACTTGTTATAAGATGTGGAAAGTTAGAAAAATCAAATAAAGTGTTCATTTTGAAAAAGGTTTCTAAACAACTTCAGTTACGGGTGATACTTATGCATGAAGCAAGGAAGGAATTCCGCAGATTAATAAATTGATAAATTTTCACTTTTTCCTCCCACAGCCACAGATTTCATGGATGACATTTACGAAGACCTATCTTTGGACAAAGTATGTATGGCGGTTTTATGATTTCTTGTATCACATATTTCCAGTTTTTGCAGATACAGCTTAGTAAATTATTAGGGCAGTTGACTTAAATAAAGTCAGTAAATTACACAGTGGGGTCCAACATCTGTTAGCATCAACAGCTGATATTCCCAGGAACTGATTTACCTTGTGAAGAGCTTTCATCTTAAGGATATGATATTACCAGGAACCAATTGCTTTATGGTACAGCTGGAAAATTTCCATACACAGTCAATCAGCACCAAGAACGTCAATCTTAAATCCACCCAAAAAACATATGCTGAAGAGGCTTTACTTGTTGGAAGAGTTTAAGACAAGTGATTAAAAAACATCCTGACATTAAAAAAAACACTGAAACCCTGATGTGTAAAGTAAAAATTGAAGTTACTTCAGGAGTCTGCAATAATGGTCATAAAAACAGTCCACTTTGGAGAGTTTCTTTGTCATTTGCAAAAGACACCTGACTATCCTGCCACCATCATTTCATCAGCCCTGCACTTCGAGTCTAAGGTTAAATACTAATTTATTTATATTTTATTTTAATGTTTTATAACTATCAAATAATCTTTATTAAACGCTCATAATGTGTAAGAAGTACTTAATTTAAATGTTGTTGAAGTCGCTTGTCCTAGGTTGGAAAGGAATTTCAGGAAATCAGTATATTGTTGGGAACCCAAAGACGCAGCAATAGAGAATGCAGTCAGCGACCCATAGCTTGACTGCATGTGTCATGGTAAGCGAACCAGAGCTGACCAAGACCCTACTCCACCTCCACGTGGTGGTCCTGGAAACAGGCTGCATCACTGCAGTCTGGCTGAGAGAGTAGGGATCGAAGAGGGAAGGCAAACTCAGTCCCAAAAAATGCCGTGCTGAAGTAGGGCGTGTTGACCGAAAGGCGCAGATATCGCAGCTCCACTGTAAACAGACACAACGCAACCAATGTCCTTTTCAGGATGAACGAGGAAGAAGAAGAAGTATATTGTTGGTTTCAGTTTGGGATATTTTCAACATTTGATGGGTTTTGTGGAAAAAAATTACCATAGGATGCTGAGACCCCACTGTACTAAAATTTGAATCTGAGCTTCGCATTTAAAGGTAATAGATTTTAAAAATGTTATCATGTGTAGGTTAAAATTGGCAAGTGTAACAGGCTAAAGATTTTTTAGGATTTATGTATCATCAGGTATTGATTCTCTGTGACACTCTGCATATCTTATTGTTGTTATTTAAAAAAAAATTCAGCTTAAATATGATTTTCTTTTTTTTTATAGTGTGTTGAGCCAGAGAGAAATGAAATTGACCTGTTTACAGAAGCACTGACAGTGCATGCAGTGGATAAGGTAAACATTAATACTTTGAGTACCAGGGGCGCCTATTGGCGACAAGCATTATTGTCCGTAGAGTACCAATGTCACCTTTTGGCGTAAGTATAGCATCAGCATAAAATGTCATCACGGCAAGTGTCTAAATATAACACATATCAAGGGAAGTAACTCAATTTTATTGAGAAATGCTCAATGGCGTCCGGAAATTTTTTCACGTGTTTTGATTAATCTTTGGGTGGACATTTCTTTACTGTACAAATGTGTGAAACTAGTGAATATTGCAATGATTTGGATTCTGGCTCTCGGCTGACCTTTGAAAGCAACAACAGTTGGTCTAGTTTTGATGCAGGGCAGCCTGAAATTACTGTTTGAGACAGCAACAGCCCTAGTTCCAGCATTCGTGAAGCTGTCAGAGGTGTTGATAGCGATTTTCAGGGCCATAGTGAGAATCAGGGGCGTAGAAAAAGACCTGCTACTAGGAGGGGGTGTGGCAAAGAAGCAGCTGATTAGTTTCAGTGGTACTTGTATGGTTTTGATGACCCCTATGTGAGCGTTATGATTAGGGTTAGACTGTTACAGACAGTAGAAGGGGGTTTCCTGTAATTTTGAAAAAAAACATAACATCAAGTGTGGCCGTTCATCTGTTTTTGCTAGGTCGGGAAACATGGTTGCTTGTACGTGGCATTATAGAATTTGTTCAGCACAGTCAACGCAAACAATGTTACTGACAGCAGTATGAAGACAATTGACAGCGACCAAGATGCATTGTTTGTAATTCTGCTGGACTGAAGAGTCCAGAAAAGATTCTTTTGTATTGGATGTGAAAAACCACTCTGTGTTGTGCCATGCTTTTCAATTTTTTATAGGAGTGAGGACAATGCTGCTGCCAGGAAGGAAATAGGCCCCTAAGGCCAGAGAAAAAGCAACAATAATTGCATCTGTGACCATATTTTATGTTAGACTATCACACCCAGCTAAAGGAAATTGATATGTATTTAAAAAAACTCTTTTTGCATGAAATCATGAAGGAACTGCATGTATATTTCTATATTGCCATTACAGACCCTGGAATTTTGTGTCCATTTCAAATAGCTTTTTAACCACAATATAATTTTAAGAGCATATTATATTTGCTTTTTTTAGAAAGAATGTACAATAATATTATATCTTGGAAAGTCTTATTACTTTTGAGTTGATTATAATATTTTTTATACATTTTTCAATAGTTCATTCATTCATTCATAACCCTCCACTCCCAAAGGAGCATAGGCCTTCAACAAACACATGCCAAGTCCTCCTGTCCCGTGCCATCATCTCAAGTTCTTTCCATGTTCTCCTCATCATTTTCACCTCTGTTTCCAACTCTCTTCTCCATGTACTTCTTGGTCTTCCTCTGCCTCTCTTGCCCTGGGGGTTCCAGAACAAGGACTGCCTTGTAATGCTATCAACAGGTTTCCTCAGTGTGTGTCCTATCCATCGCCATCGTCTTCTTCTCATCTCTTGTTCCACTGGCACTTGTCTAGTTCTTGTCATCAGTTCCACGTTGGTAACCTTGTCATACCATTTTAATCCCTCTATTCTACGCAAGCACCCATTTATGAAAGTCTGTAGCTTTTTGGTTGTTGTCTTTGTTGTTCTCCATGTCTCCGAGCCATACAATAGTACTGACTTCACATTTGAGTTGAAGATTCTTATTTTCGTGTTGGATCCAATTTCTCTTGATCTCCATATATTTCCCAATGCAATGAAAGCTCCTCTTGCCTTTTGTATTCTTATTTTGATATCGCTGTCTGTCCCTCCAACTTTGTCTATATTACTGCCAAGATATGTGTATGATTCAACATCTTGAATTGGTGTTTCTTCAAGTTCAACCCTGTTATCATTACCTGCATTTATTCTCATTATTTTTGTCTTTTCCCTGTGTATTTTCAGACCCAATTGCTGTGACCTCTCATCGAGTGTTTTCAATTTGTCCTGCATCTGATTACGGTTATGGGACAGAAGAGCCAAGTCATCAGCAAAATCCAGATCATCCAACTGCTTAGTCAGAGTCCACTGGATTCCATTTCTGTTGTGTGTTGTCGATGATCTCATAACCCAATCTATTGCCAGCAAGAAAAGAAATGGAGACAAGAGGCATCCCTGTCGCACTCCTGTTCTTATCCCAAACGGTTCTGTAAGCTGTCCTTCGTGAAGAACTCTGCATGTCATGTCTTCATATGTTTTCTTTATTAAATTAATGATCTTCAGGGGAACTCCATAATGCCTCATCAATTTCCAAAGTGATTCTCTGTCTACACTGTCAAATGCCTTTTCGTAGTCCACAAATCCGATGTATAGTGGTGAATTCCATTCCAGACTTTGTTCAACTATTATTCTCAAAGTGGCTATCTGGTCTGTACATGATCTGTTTTGTCGAAAACCTGCTTGTTCATCTCTCAGTTTCTTGTCTATGGACTCTTTTAATCTCTCAAGGATAATCCTGTTTAATACTTTTCCTGGCACTGATAGTAACATTATTCCTCTATAATTTGTGCACTCTTGTAAATTTCCCTTCTTAGGCAACTTAACCAGATATCCTTCCTTCCATTCTGCTGGTATCTCTTCCTTTTCCCAGACTTTACCAAGTAATTTATATAACATCTCTGTAGCCGTGTCGATATCTGCTTTGATGGCCTCTGCTGGAATGCCATCAGGTCCAGACGCTTTTCCCTCTCTTAGAAGCTTTATGGCTTTCTTTATTTCTTCCTTCGTTGGTCTTTCACCGTTAATTTGTAGCTCTTCTTCTGCTGGCTGGATGTCCGGCGGGTTTTGTGGAGCTGGTCTATTGAGAAGGGCCCCAAAATATTCTGTCCACCTCTTCATTTGCTCTTGTATATTGCTGAGCAGTTTCCCATTCTTGTCTTTTATGAGGCAACTTGTTTGCTTGTATTTCCCTGTTAGCTTCTTTGTGCTGCTATACAGTTCTCTCATATTTCCTTTGGCTGCAGCATCTTCTGCCTCTCTTGCCAACTCCTCAATATACTTCCTCTTGTCTCTTTTGATACTTCTTTTTACTTCTTTGTTTGCTTCTGTGTACACTTCTTGAGCCTTGGCTTTGGAGCTTCTAGTTTTGCTTGTGTTTAACTCTGCTTTCTTGTTTTTTCTGTCTTTTATCTTATTGATGGTTTCTGTTGTTATCCATGCTTTTTGTTGTCTTTCCCTTTTCCCCAGTATTTCTTCACATGTCTCCTTCCATACTGTTTTGACCTGCTGCCAATAGTCTTCTGTATTCTCTACATCTTCCAGCTGTTGGAGCACTTGGAATTTGTTGGATACTGTGACCGCAAATTTGTCTCTTGTTTCTTGATTTCTTAGCTGTCCTACATTAAACTGTTGTCTATAATTTTGCATTGTTGCATATCTCTTGAGTTTCATTTTTACTTTGGCTATCAGAAGATGGTGATCTGATGCCACATCTGCTCCTCTATATACCTTTACATCCTGCAATGATGATCTAAACTTCTTGTTTATGCATATATGATCTATCTGATTTTCTGTTCTATGGTCTGGTGATATCCATGTTGCCTTGTGTATTCTCTTATGTGGAAACATGCTTCCTCCTATAGCCAGTTGATATGAAGCACAGAAGTTTGCGAATAGCTCTCCATTTTCATTCATTACTCCTAGCCCATGTTTTCCCATGACTTCTTCGAATCCAGTGTTGACTGTACCTATCTTTGCATTCATGTCACCCATCAAAATTGTGATGTCTCTTCTTTTTACTTTATCCATAATTTCCTGTAGTTTAGTATAAAATGCTTCTTTCACAGACTCTTCTTTGTCATTAGTTGGTGCATAACATTGGATGACATTTACATGAATTTTCTTTTTAGCTGTTTTGAAAGAAGCTGTTATTATTCTGGGTCCAACAGCTTCCCATTCAATTAGTGCTTCCTGTGCTTCTTTAGATAACATAAGAGCTACCCCTTCACTGTGGTGTGAACTTTCGTCTTCATGTCCTGAGGACAGCACCAATTCACCTGTGATGAGTTTCTTCCTGTCTACCCCCTTCCACTTTGTTTCACACATTCCCAGAACCTCGATTTTGTATTCCCTCATTTCTGCTGCTACTTGCGCCACTTTCCCTTGTTCGTTTAATGTCCGAACATTCCAGGTGCCAAATCTGGAAGTTCTCCTAGAAGAAAGAAGGTTAGTCAGCAACACAGACTCCTTTCGGCTTTCTCTGTGTTGCATCATACGCCTCCCCGCGAGAGGACCTTCCCCTGTCTTGGATGGCTGTGTTTTATTTTCTTTATTTGACTTGTCCATATTTGTTGAAGTTTTTTGTGGTTTAAATTTTTTTACAGGATGGTGTAACCGGCCCCATGCCCAACCCTCCTTAGTCGCTTTTTACGACATGCTTGGTAGGGGACAGTGTTACTATTCTTTGCTCCCCTTTCGGGCCCCGGTAACACACGGGTGATTTTTCAATAGTGCATGCCAATATTTGTCTATTGCCTCATTAATATTCAAAATGGCTGCCATGATCACATGACCTGAACACAAAACTAGGCCACCACGCGACACCTTATCCACTTCCCATATCATCCTGAAAGTTTCATGTCAATCTGTTGATTCATTCGGTCTCAGTGATTTTTTTAATTTCATCACCCCAAATGGGAAATTTTTCCTAAAAACCCTTGGTACTTAAAGGTAATTGCTACTGAGAAGCCTTGGTACTCAAACTGTTAATTATAATTTATTACGTATTGATATCTGTGCACTAAAATAAAAAATTGATATGTACATGAATCTGTCCTAATCTTGCAATTGGCAAATCAATGTGGTAATTCAATATAGCAATAAAAATAATTATTTTCTTTCCCTTATGAACCAACATTTTGTTAATTTCTATGCTTGTACATCTTGTATGTATTTCTTGTTTTAACATTATGGAATTAAAGCAAAAAATAAATGATTGCTAGTGAAGACGTGCTCTGATTTTAACAGTATGCATAGACACACTACTACAAGATATGCAGTCATACACATATCTTGGCAGCAGTATAGATAAAGTTGGAGGGACAGACAGTGGTATCACAATAAGAATACAAAGGGCAATAAGTATCATTACATTGGGAAAGACATGGAGATTAAGATAAATCAGGTCCAGCACAACAATCAGAATCTTCAACTCAAATGCCAAGCCAGTCCTATTGCATGGCTCTGAAACATGGACAAAAACAACAGTTAAAAAGCAACAGACTTTCATAAATGAATGATTGCATAGTATAAGATTGAAATGGTATGACAAGATTGGTTTGGTTTAGTCTTAAGGACCATCTTCATTGCTCATGGACAACTCCATAAGTGCTCAGTCTCCTCCCTTAGATCACACAAGGAGGATCTCAGCATATATATCAGAAACTATAATATGGGTGTGGCGTGTGTAGGTGGTAAACAACACTGATTCGTATGAATTACAATGATACTCATTCTACTCTTAATAACACTAATACTAATGTAAAATATGTTTACAGTAGTAATAACTAAATAAGAAGTAAATATAAACTATTGTAATCTAAACTACTTTGTTATTGTTAATCAGAATTGACTTCACTGCACTGGGCAAACCCATAGGTGCTCAGTCTCCCGCAGCAAATGTAGTATGAACGCTAATTGTACCTGTAGCACGCTGGTTGTACATATGACGGATGCATCCTCTCTCAGTCCATTTCTGCTAGTCCCATGTTTGATGCCAAACTCCAACAGCCCCAGCCTTGTTGATTCATCCATTGCAGTGTCATTATCCAGCAGGTGTTAATAGCCCTTAGTATCTCTCCTTTATCCATGTCCTGTGTCCCCACTATGGGTGCTCTCGAGGCCAGTCTGTCAGCTCTCTCACATACTCCTGCATGACCTGGACAGTAGATTCACACCAGTTCTTCAAGACTTGAGGCTTCTATTGATGTTTTCCATTCCTGCCGCAGCCATCCATTCTGAACTTTCCTAAGCATGGCTTGAGAGTCTGACAATATAACTGCCCTGGTTGATGGAGTTTCAGACAGCCACCTCAGTGCTACAGTAACTGCCTCTACCTCCATTCTCATGCTGGAGGTTGTCATCATATAGGCTCCACTCTGTTCAGCAACGACCCTGCCCTTTATTCTCGCAGAGAAGCCACATCCCGATTTCTCACCAAGCACTACAGACCCATCAGTGTACACAATGATGTCATCATCCCCAGCATGATCACTTATCAGCCGATTAATCTCCACCTCTGCTTTTCCATTGCCCCAAGATCTGCACTCTCTGCCAAGGCTAATGATGACCTGCTGGTAGTTTATCCAGTTCTCCCGACTTACTCCACTCTTCCCCTTTGGATACATTTTCAACCCTGGTCACCTGACCAATCGTAGCCTCTGCCTGTGCCAACCATATGACATCCCCCTCTTGATTCTTGCTTCTTTGATGTCAGCTACATTCTCAATAGGGGGTGTCTTTTGTCGATGGTTATACTGTCACGAAGTGGATTTAAGGTTAGAGCTTGTCCGAGTATATAGACAAAACTCTAGTATGAGAAAGTCTGAGAAGATAGTTTTAGTATGAGAAATAACAGTGAATGTGGAAAGATGAGACTTATAGCTTCGAGGGTGAGAACCTAGATTGACTCTCCCTCGTGACTTAGTTAACCTTTAGCATGCTGCGGTCGCGAATTTGTGCCAGAGGTACTCTTTGTTCTGCCAGCTGCAGGCGCATTGCTGCTACTTTCGGATATCGTTGATTTCCTGCCATATAAGATGTGTACACGTCATATCACCCCCGGATTTTTAGTTTGAATCTTATTTGCTGTCGTGTTTTGGTCTGTCTTACACCACGGTCATATTTACCGCTCACAATAATAGGATAAGACAGTCTGATACAACAGCCAATGAGAACGCTCCTTTTTCTGGTATGTATAAGGAAACTGTTACGTGCAGTCTTTGATATCTTACAATATTATACATAGGTAATTTTTTAGTGCTTAAGGGAAAGTCATTATTGAGTTACTTCCCTTGAAAGTTGTGTCGGCTCTTTCGATCAAACTCAGCGGATAAATCCATTTTACTGCGATTTATTCGTTGTTTGGGTAATAATAGATTGTTCTTGCTTCAGAATATCTATGGCCTGAATTTATGTGTATTGTTTGTCTGAGTAGGACGAGTCTGTCTTATATCTGTATATCTTTACATATCTAAGTCGAACTATATGTTCTGTTGTCTCTAGAGAGGTCGAAGGCTATTCGGCGGATGTGTCGCTAGAGTGTGGTGTGATTTGGCTTCGTCCTGATAGGGACTGTGTTTCCTATGTCGGCCTGTCGCCGGGGAAAAAGTGATCTCAGTATTTGTGGGGAAAGTGATAGTCGTCTAGACCTATCGTGTATGCTTTACCCCAGTGTTTATGCGTATTGCCAAGGAATGGCAGTTTCATATTTCTTATACCAAGGTAATCCAAGATACTTTTATGAACTCTCGTACGAAGCCACCATTTTCGATAAGAGAATATATTTGACTCGATGAAAACGACTTCGATTCCTAGCAGCACTATATTCTGTAGAATGCAGTCAATTGTTCATGATCAAATCTACAGAGCAATGCAATGTTTTATGAATGACTAACTTTAGGACAGATTCATTATCTGTATCCAAACGTGAGTGACAGCTCACGAGTGAAGCCATCTTGGATCCAAACATGTAGTGACTTTCAAGAAGAGAAAAGGGGATGCCCGTATTATCGCTTGTTTAGTCCAGAGATCACTGCTACACATGAGAACCCTTTATCAGCGGTTCAATATTATTATATGAAAAAAATATGTGCTGAACATTATGTTGAAGAATCGTCGCTAGACGAGATTAGGTCTAGAAGCCATCTGAAATATTATTTATAAGCTGACGTGCTCAGTCAGTGAAGTCAGATGATTTATATGTATGGGCGATGCTGAGGGCTTGGCTACTGACAGTCCATTATAATATTAATCTACATGAGTGCCCATGTAACATAACATTGCAAGACCAGTTATCCACTGTACTATGATGTATTATGCCAACCTGTGATTTGTCACTATCTGTGCTGTCGAGTGTGTACGTCCAATTAAACTTTAGAAAAGGTACACAGTCGTTGGTGTCGATGACTTCCAGTCATACATGAGTGTGAGAAAAGAACATTTGTCAACAACACGAACCCTTATCATCATTCGCACATTGTACACTCAATCCATGTCTACACACCACTGCGTAGGTCAAGTTGACATTCCATACACTACAGTGGAGCAAACAACACCATAGAGATCTTATCAACTGATGATGATGATGATGTCTGCTTCCATCCACTTATATCTATCTTTTGGTGGATATCATTAACGGGAATAAAAATCCAACATTATCAACTTTATCAACTGGTGGACCAGCTTTCTGGGTTTGACCTCGCAGAAGTTCAGAAGTCAACTGATTACCGATACCAGACCGTTTCCTGTGGCTGATACGACACACTTGCAGTATTGGTTTGCTCTTTGTCAACACTTCGTCACGTGACCTGTCAGGTGAATGCAGTATGTAGGTCAGCGTTGTTGACATTTTTTACATTAGACATTACAGAGTTTCACAGAACAGTTGGATCAATTCTTGTCAATGTTAACAGGAAGACAGTATTTGTGAACTAAGAAGTCCTATTTTCATCGATGGATCTTCTTGTTTTCCATATATGAACTTTAATATTTAAGGCCAGAATGTTTAATTGAATAAAGTGGCAGTTTGTTTATTTTCATAAAAATAACTTTGCCATTACTGTAAAACTGAGCCTATTTTGCAACACATACTATCATACACATAATTTATATATATTTATGTTTACATGTTATTTGTTTGTATAGTATGTTAGTTTCTATGTCAGCGGGTTGTGTTTAAGGTTGGGCGGCGTCCTCACAACAGAATATCCCACGTCATAGAGGGTCCGTTGTGGGCGTTTTCTATAGGTGCAATTTTCTTGATTGAAAATTTGCTGCGACAACTGTTGCTTTTGTGTTAGCTGTGAAGACTGTAATTATTGTTATTTTTGTAATATTTCTTTGTTCTTTAGTTTTGTTTTGATTTGTTTGTAATTTGTTGGTCTAACCTTTTCTATCTTTCAGTTCTATTCACAATTTATATTCATATATTGTGACGTCATTTGTGTTGTTATTCTTTGCAGATTCAGTGATTATTTTCATTGATTTCCCTATTTGATTTATTTTGATTTCTGCAAACGTTCTTGTATTGTCAGTCCTATTTGTACTTTATGTATTCTGTTGGTTGACATATGTTTTATATAGGTATATTTCATAAGACACAATTGCCTGTGCACTGCACTTGGATTATGGTATAAACCAGTACCTGATTATTATTACTATTATACAAGACCTTATTAAAGGCTTGTGACCCACAGATATTGGGATAGTATACTGATTAATCAAGTCATTGAGAACTTGTGGTATTATTATTGGTTCAGGTGATTAGTATTATTGTTAGACATCATGTCTACTTTAGAATACTTCATTACACAAGGGAAAGCCCTTGATAAGACTGGTCAACAATTAGAACAATGGGCAGTTGCTCAATATGACAAAGCATTAGCTGCAGAAGAGAGAAGAGCTATGGCAGAAGAGAAAAGATTAGCTGCAGAAGAAAGAAAAGCTATGGCGGAAGAGAAAAGATTAGAAAGAGAAGCTGAGGCTGCTGCTGAACAAAAGAAATTGCAGATGCAGGTGGAGGAAAGGAGATTTGAAGCTGAACAAAAAAAATTAGAAAGAGAAGCTGCGGCTGAACAAAAAAGATTAGACAGTGAAGCTGAACAAAAAAGATTAGACAGGGAAGCTGAACAAAAAAGATTAGACAGGGAAGCTGAACAAAAAAGATTAGACAGGGAGGCTGAACAAAAAAGATTAGATGCTGAAGAGAAAAAAGCAATAAGAGAACATGAATTTGAGTTGGAGAAATTGAGATTGACAAGTATGAGTAATGTTAATCAGGCATCTAGTGGTAATGGTAAACCTTCTACTTACAAGGTTAAGGTTCCACCGTTCAATCAGTCCAGTGACGATATTACATTCTGGCTGGATAGATTTGAACGTTCTTGTCGTACACATAATGTGGATAAATCACAATACGCTAATCAATTATCAGAAAACTTGAAAGGTGAATCTTTGACTAGATTATGCCTTGTAGGAGAAGCAGATAAGGATAATTATGATGTCATTAGGGCGGTGTTGCTGTCATTTTCGACGGAGTCATCTGTCAAGTTATTTGCTTATGTTTGTATCATAAGTATAATTGTGTCTTTACCTGCGATGTCAGGTTGATTAGGGGTTGTCTTCCCTTGTTTATTCATTCATTGTGTTTGACCTTTAGGGTCAGAGGTTGACAGTTCGGCGTGGGCCTATGGGAAGGTTTTTTAAGCGGGAGTGAGATATACTTCCGGGAAGCCGGGAGGTCCTGTTTTTCTGAAGGGACCAAGAGTCCATTGTTTTTCGGGGAGAATCTTCGAAGTAACTGCTATGGCAGTTTTCCCCAGTGAATCTCTGTGCGTCGGGATGACGACAGAATTCCTTGTGTAGTTCTGAGGATTCATTTACCAGGTAATACCGACCTTTATGCATTATTACGCTTTTCGGTGGCAGAACATGTAAAGGATTACCTAGGGTGAACAGCAGTTCACGGATCCGCCATTTCAGAACTTATATATTTGTGCTCGAGGTAGCCATCCAAGACTGTTAGTCTTATATTGTCCAGAAATCCAGTGACGAAGATATATTGTGGGAGCCGCAGATTGGCGGAACTTCTATCTACAATAAGTATTACTGCAGGGTTGATGATAACCTATTTAACAGAAGTACACGGCCGACGTCAGAACGAGGCCTGTGCTTCCGGCTATTATACTACAGCCTGATATGTGCAATTGGCGGGAGTGCCAAGTTGCACCTGTGTGTCAAGGTAACTAAGGCATCTGACGCGTTTAGTCAGAGACGCCAAGGGCGACGCTACGAACTGTCATTATTGAAGAACTTTGCTATTGACCATGCACGTCTATTCTGATGTTTACCTTTTTGAATGCCAAATGTATACCTATCGATGTCAGGTCAGCATGACCTTGTTACACTGACTGTTCCTGTTGATATTATGTGTGTTCCCGTCAATAAATGTCTTGAAACATGCCTGCAGTGTCAAAGCATCCTTGATTACTGCATGTGAGAGTATGGGTTGCAGGATCTACATCTATACGAGCCTAAACACATTCGCGTCTTCATTCGCACCCACACTCAACTCATCATACGCTCGCACTACACATCTAACAACATGTAAACTGTCTTGGGCCAGTGATCACCTCAACAAGAAAAAAAAGACAGTTACATTTCTGGTGGACCAGTTACGTGGGCTCTTATGATACATTTCTTGTCGCCAATGTGGCCTAGAAACTTACATTTCTGATGGACCAGATCTGTGGGTTTAAAAAGAACAGAGCGAGCATTTGACATTATTGTTGACATTTATGGATCCAGAAATTTACATTCCTGGTTGGCTGTTACATGTATGATGTCTCCAGTTTTGTCGAGAAAGTTACAAGAAGGACAAGTACAAATTACACTTCTGATCTGTGGGTCTAAGCTACACACGGGACAGCCGTAACACACAGCGCTAATTCTACACTTGCAAGTTTTGGCTACAACAGGACAGATATAGGTCATCAACGGTTGACACAAATAAACAGTACGAGCATTTATATTATAATGCTACATAAAGCATAACAAGACAAGTACTGAAGTGAACTACTAGGCATTTGCTACGTGGACCATAACTGCATAGAAGGCGGGTTCCTATTGTAAACAGTACTGCGGGTTGTTACACGTTTCATTCAACAACAGACTTTTCTAGGTCAGAGCATTCAAGCTACATTGTTGGAGGTCAAGTGTCTGTAAACAGTACGTGAAATTGTAAACATTCAATGTGCAAGCCCTAATTTGAGAAGGTCATAGTAACTTTGGTTCGTGAATACCACTTTATGTTACAGTGGATTTGACGTTCAGTGCGCGTTTGACATTTCGTTTCTGTGTTCGCAAGGAGCAAGAAATTTATTTTAGTTTCAGCTGTGACTGAACTTGTTCTGCAACACATTGAAATTGATTGCTATATGTTTATGTCACTTCTACTGTTTTGTGTATTTTTCTGCGGGTTTTTCGGTTGGTGGGTCTTACGGTAAATATGCCACTTGATCGAGGCTTACTGTAAGCGGTCTGTAGGTGCAAATTTTCTTAATTTGGAAATTTGCTAGTGACAATTGGTCGCTATTGATGTTAGCTGTGATGTAATTGTACTTAACGTTGTTTTTGTAATATTTTGTCTGTTTTTCAGTTTTGATTGTCGATTTGTTTTGTTTGTATTCTGTAGGTCTCTCCTTTCTTGTGTATTTCTCTACACATTTTTGGTTAAAACAGTGTTGCCATTTGTATTGTTTTGTATTTTTGTCTTTGTATTTTTTTTTTGGTTGTACTACATTACTGTCATGCACAGTCTACATACACATACTTGGTCATGTTTTGATATTATTGATAAGGTAGACTCTTCATATAGAGTTTGTTAAATAATATTATATAAGATATTTATACAAGTTCTTTGATAAAAGACTTGTTATCTACAAAGATTGAGACAGTAAAATAAAGTGAAGTGAGTATACAAGTCTAGCATTTCAGACTTGTCTCCCATTGAAGTGGGATAAGGTAATTTATTTAATTTTTTTTCAGGTTTCTGATCTCATTAGACAGAATGTCTACATTGGATTTCTTCATCCAGCAAGGGTTGACCCTTGGTAAGTCTGGTAAAGAATTGGAAGAATATTCATCTGCTCAATTCGCCATTGCATTAAAGTCAGAAGAAAAGAAACAAAAAGAGGAAATTAAATTGAAAGCAGAAGCTGAACTAAAGAAGCTAGAAGCTGAGAATAGAAGATTAGAACTTGAAGAAAGAAGGTATCAAAGAGAGGCTGAGGAGAGAAAAGCTCAAGCTGCTGCTGAGGAGAGGAAAGCTCAAGCTGCAGCTGATGAAAGAAAATTCCAGATGGAAATGGAAGACAAAAAACTTCAAGCTGCTGCAGAGGAAAAAAAAACTTCAAGCTGCTGCAGAGGAAAAAAAACTTCAAGCTGCTGCAGAGGAAAAAAAACTTCAAGCTGCTGCTGAGGCTGAAATTAGAAAAATGGAACATGAGGAAAGAAAACAGAAGATGGAACTTGATGAAAAACTCGCAATTTTGGAGTTAGAGAAATTGAAATTGGCGAGTACGGGTGCTCAGCAAACAACTTCGAGTACGACAAAGGAGTTTGTTAGTAGGATTAAATTGCCTCATTTCAATCCTTTAAAGGATGACGTAGCAGATTATCTAGATAGATTCCAATTTTTGTGCGATACGCATAACATAAAAAAGGAAAAATATGTTGAACAACTGATGCCATTTTTTACAGGTGACACAGTGACTACTCTTATGACAATAGACGAACATGAGAGGACTAATTATGATGTTGTCAGGGCAGCATTACTAAAGAAATACCAATTAAAACAAGAAGACTATCGTCTTCGTTTTAGGACAATGTTGCCAGAAAATGGAGTAGATTTCTCTGATTTTGTTACAAAGATACGTCGTACATTTACACGATGGGTTGAGTTGTCTCAGATTGAGAAAACATATGAAGGTCTAATGGACTTATTATTGCGAGATAAGGTTTTGTCATCTGTTAATGATTCTTTTCTTGCATTCCTTCATGAGCGTAAGCCTAAAAACTTAAAAGAAATGGAGGAATACTGTTGTCAGTATGCCACAGCACATCCCCATGCTACAGTTAGCAATTCTAAAGTGAAAGAAGGGTTGCCAGCTGCTTCGGCAACACCATATGGCCCTAATTTCAGAAAAAAATTTCAGGGTGCTCAACAAAATTGGAATAGGGGAAGTAATCAAAATTACACTCAGAAGCGGAGTAATCCAACACATGATGGTTCTTCGTCTATGCAGTGGAGACAAGATGGTAGTTCTCGTAATTTTAGTGGTAATAATTTGAGACACTTTCGTAAAGGCTATCCAAATAATAACTATTCAAATTTTCGAGGTAATCATTCTCGACGTCAAGATTATGACGATGGTGAATTTAGAAACCGGGATTCAAACCGGAATGATGATTACAATAGGCAATATGATAACAATTACAGGGGAAATGATAGTCGAAATAATTACAGGGGAAATGATAATCGAGGTAGACCTAGGTTTAACAAAAAAAGACCTTACCAACAGGCAAACTCTGCGCAACAAGAGTTTGATGGAGCCTGTAATACAGTAAATGATAGTGGTAACTCTAGGGCTATCACTGGTTGTGCTTTCGATTTTGGGAGAGCAACTGAATGCCCCCAATGCTTAACATTGTTTGACTCATCAACTGTATCTACGCTAAGTTGTGGTCACCCTCTTCCTGCTCTACCTGCTACAGTTGCGCATGATGGGAGAGGATCTCTCATCTTACATAAAGGTCTAATAAATGATAGGCTAGTCTCAGTACTTTTCGATTCGGGATGTACTACCGTCGGGGTTAAGGAGTCTCTGATAGATCCTTGCTGTGCCACTGGAAAAACAATCAAATGTGTTACATTTGGTGGTACTATGGAAAGCTATCCTACTGCTATTATTAGGATTGACACTCCTTTCTTCACAGGAGATGTCCATGCATGTCTTCTTCCTAATCCTATTGCGGATCTTATAATCGGTCGTATTCATGGGGTTAAGGAATGCACCCCGCAACAAATTTCTAGTTGGGAAGAAAAAAACATTCAAACGGTCAATGCAGTGGTGACAAGAGCTCAAGCTCTTAATCCCCCAACTTCATCTGATAATAGTAATGAAGTTGATAGCCAAGACGAGCACTTGGTGATTTCCCATGACTCGTTTGTTAAACGTCAAGAAGAGGATCCTTCTTTGAAGAAATACTTCCTTCTTGCAAAGAAAGGGGATCCCAATCAAAATACGAATCACAAATCGTATATCACTATGAAGAATGGTATATTGGTACGAATGGTACAACACTCGGACAAGTCTATGCACTCGCAAATTCTTGTGCCTAAGTGTATGAGAGCCTTAATTCTTCGGCATGCACACGATTCTCAGTGTGCGGGACACATGGGTTTTTCCAGAACTAAAACTAGAGTCCTTGCGTCATTCTTTTGGCCATTCGTGAATAAAGACATCCGAATTTATTGCCGATCTTGCAAAATTTGTCAAGAGGTCAAGTCTAGGGGTCCGAGACATGCTGCTCCTATTCAGGCTGCAGATATTCCGATTCGGCCGTTTCAGAAAATGGCTATAGACATCATTGGTCCGTTCAAAATTAAGTCAGCCAGAGGACACCAATTTATCCTCACTTGCGTGGACATGTGCACGCGTTGGCCAGAGGCTATTCCTCTGAAGAGCATATCAACTGTCGATATCGCTGATGCTCTTTGGCTCGTATTTTCTCGTCTGGGATTCCCCGGAGAAATACTGTCGGATCACGGCACTCAGTTAATTTCGGACGTTATGTCTCAGGTAATGGCTACGCTAGACATTAAAAGGTCTCTCAGTAGTATTTATCATCCAATGTCCAATGGATTGGTAGAACGTCTTAACAGGACACTAAAGAACTTACTTGGCAAGATAACGGAGGATCATCCTGAAGATTGGGACAGGGTTTTACCTGCAGTCCTCTTTGCCTATAGAGAGGTTCCCAACGAGCATACAGGGTTTTCTCCTTTCGAACTTGTCTTTGGCGCGCAACCGCGCGGGCCAATGTCCTTGTTACACGATTTGATAACTTCCGATAATATTGACGATGATACACAATCGTCATATGAATATGTTATAGCTCTTAGAGAAAAGATTATCGAATCGTGCAGGTTAGCAACTTCATCTTCCGAATTTGCGAAAGAAAAAGCTAGGCGATTTGCTAATAAGAAAAGACGCCTACGTCAACTTTGTCCTGGAGACAAAGCATATGTCTTACTGCCCTCAAGAGAGAATAGACTTCTCATTTCTTGGAAGGGTCCATACACTATAGTCTCGAAAATTTCTGATGTCGACTATATTGTCGATGTGGATGGAAGGCATAAAACCTTCCATATAAATATGTTAACAGAGTTTATTGAACGTCCAGACTATTTACAGCCTATTTTCCAGGCGACGGACGACTCTCCAGTTCAACATGGTCACATCTCATCCCTGTCCGTTATACAGGATGAGGAAACTATTTTTTCTGACGTGAACTTACCTCTTCCTACGATTCCACTTATTCAACGGAATCGTGGAGAGACGTTACAGTCTCTTCTAACTTGTCTTTTGAGGAACAACGTCAAGTATCCTCTACGTTACAATCATATCAGGATGTCCTTACCGACATTCCTGGACACACAGATGTCATAGAACATGACATCATACTTACTGATCGTAATCCGATCAGAGTAAGACCATACCCAATACCTATTCATTTTCAAGCACAAGTCGAGAAAGAATTGGATGAAATGATTCAACTACAAATAATTGAACCATCCACTTCAGCTTATTCTTCGTCGATAGTTATTGTTCGAAAGAAAGACAATAACATACGTCTTTGCGTTGATTATCGCAAATTAAATCAAGTTACGAAGTTCGATGCTGAACCTATGCCGTTATTAGATGATCTACTTATTAGACTTTCTAAAGCTAAATTCTTTACTAAACTAGACTTGTCGAAAGGTTATTGGCAAGTCCCATTGACGGAACACGCCAAACCTCTCACTGCTTTTTCGACACCTAGGGGTCTGTTTCAATGGAATTTTATGCCTTTCGGGCTTATGAACGCCCCAGCGACTTTCGTGCGCATGATGCGACGAATTCTATCAGATCGTGCAGATGTCATTGCATATTTAGACGACATCTGTCTTTTCAGCGATACTTGGGAAGAACACTATGTGGGTCTGAAGGAATTGCTATCTACTCTACGTGAGCATAGTTTGACTGCTAAACCCTCTAAAGCTTTTGTTGGGTTTAGTGAAATTTCCTTCCTAGGTCATCGAGTTGGTCATGGTCTGTTGAAGACAGAGGACCAAAACATTTCAAAGATATTAAATATCTCGGTTCCGAAGACAAAAAAGCAAGTGCGTAGTCTCTTGGGATTGATACAATTCTATGGAAGATTCATTGAGAATCTGTCCTCCATTATGGCACCACTTTCAACGTTATTGAAAAAAGGTTCTCCTAATATGGTGCGTTGGTCCCAAGAATGCCAATCTTCATTGGATCAGGTTAAGAATTTGTTCTCATCTCATCCTATCTTAAGACTACCGACGATTGATAAGACTTTTGTCCTTCGTAGTGATGCCTCTTCCACTGGCATTGGAGCGGCACTAATGCAGGAATATTCAGGAACTCTGCATCCTGTAATGTATATTTCTAGGAAGCTGAATGCGGCAGAAAGGAATTACTCGGTTTTGGACCGTGAATTGTTGGCTATGGTTTGGTCCATTCTTAAGCTACAAAGGTTCCTTCTGGGCGCGCATTTCTTTATGGAAACCGACCAAAAAGCTCTTACGGCTATGCAAAGTAAGGATTTGAAGAGCTCGAGATCTACTCGTTATGCTATTGCTCTTCAGCCTTTCCATTTCACGGTGCGAGCTATCCGTGGTTCGGATAATGTGATGGCGGACATATTGTCTAGATGCCCACATGATTCCAGTTAAATCTTGTGTCCTAGTTTTTCCTGATATATTTTCAGACTTAGGTCTGTCCTTAATATCATAATATGTTGTAATACAAATGTATTTGGATGATGTTTAGATAATTTAACAAATTTCATTTTGTCCATCCATCAGTGATATGTTGCTAAAATAGCATTGACATTTGTATATTGCTATGATTATATTATTTAGTAATGTTTGATATATGATTGGTATTGCCAGCAACTTAGGTTTCTTGAATGGTATCCCTTAGTTTGTTTGGCTTAAAGGAAATATTTTCTCCTATGTTGGGAGATGATTTGTACCCTCTTCTATTGTACCTGATATTAGGTTCATTGTTTGCATGAGCACAGAAGTGATACTGGTGCTATCTTGCTCATGAACATATTAAAAAAAAAAATTGCATTTTTTTTTTTACAGGGGGGTGGTAGTAATGTTGCTGTCATTTTCGACGGAGTCATCTGTCAAGTTATTTGCTTATGTTTGTATCATAAGTATAATTGTGTCTTTACCTGCGATGTCAGGTTGATTAGGGGTTGTCTTCCCTTGTTTATTCATTCATTGTGTTTGACCTTTAGGGTCAGAGGTTGACAGTTCGGCGTGGCCTATGGGAAGGTTTTTTAAGCGGGAGTGAGATATACTTCCGGGAAGCCGGGAGGTCCTGTTTTTCTGAAGGGACCAAGAGTCCATTGTTTTTCGGGGAGAATCTTCGAAGTAACTGCTATGGCAGTTTTCCCCAGTGAATCTCTGTGCGTCGGGATGACGACAGAATTCCTTGTGTAGTTCTGAGGATTCATTTACCAGGTAATACCGACCTTTATGCATTATTACGCTTTTCGGTGGCAGAACATGTAAAGGATTACCTAGGGTGAACAGCAGTTCACGGATCCGCCATTTCAGAACTTATATATTTGTGCTCGAGGTAGCCATCCAAGACTGTTAGTCTTATATTGTCCAGAAATCCAGTGACGAAGATATATTGTGGGAGCCGCAGATTGGCGGAACTTCTATCTACAATAAGTATTACTGCAGGGTTGATGATAACCTATTTAACAGAAGTACACGGCCGACGTCAGAACGAGGCCTGTGCTTCCGGCTATTATACTACAGCCTGATATGTGCAATTGGCGGGAGTGCCAAGTTGCACCTGTGTGTCAAGGTAACTAAGGCATCTGACGCGTTTAGTCAGAGACGCCAAGGGCGACGCTACGAACTGTCATTATTGAAGAACTTTGCTATTGACCATGCACGTCTATTCTGATGTTTACCTTTTTGAATGCCAAATGTATACCTATCGATGTCAGGTCAGCATGACCTTGTTACACTGACTGTTCCTGTTGATATTATGTGTGTTCCCGTCAATAAATGTCTTGAAACATGCCTGCAGTGTCAAAGCATCCTTGATTACTGCATGTGAGAGTATGGGTTGCAGGATCTACATCTATACGAGCCTAAACACATTCGCGTCTTCATTCGCACCCACACTCAACTCATCATACGCTCGCACTACACATCTAACAACATGTAAACTGTCTAGGGCCAGTGATCACCTCAACAAGAAAAAAAAGTCAGTTACAGGCGGCTTTGATAAAAAAATATCAGCTAAGTGAGGAAGGCTATCCCCTTTTATTTAAGACGATGGTACCTGAGACGGGTGTAGAATTCTCAGAATTCACTGCAAAGGCACGTCTCACAGTTGATCGTTGGATTGAGCTTTCCAAAACAGAAAAAACGTATGAAGGACTTATGGATTTGTTGCTCAGAGATAAGATTATGTCATGTGTGAACAAACCTTTCCTTGAATTTATACATGAGCGTAAACCCAAATCTCTAAAAGAAATGGAAGAATATTGTTCCCAATATGTCACTGTACACCCCGACGTGACTTTTGGCAACACTAAGATTAAGGAGAGTATGCCAGTTGCTGCAGCAACACCATACAATCCCAATTATTCACACAGATTTCAGGGACCTCAAAACAGATTTGATAAAAAAGGTAACCATAATAGTTATCAAAACCAAGGTAACCAATCATTTCAGGGTTCTTCTTCAAAGAACTGGAGACGACCTGATAGCTCTCGACACAGGGGTGGTCATAATTATAGGAATTTCCGTAGAGGAAGTAATTATAGAAACTATCAGGGTTATCCGTCTTGGAGTCAACAAGATCATAATTACAGAGATACTCATTATAATGAATATGATAATGGTAACCAAGGGAACTATGACTCAAACCCAAATAGGGGTTACAATAGAGGTAACAATAACTACAGAGGTGATAATAACCGAGGTAGATCTCAAAACAAAAGACATAAACCACATTTTCAGGCAAACTCTGCACAACAAGAGTCCCATGAAGCCTATAAACAGAGTAAAGATAATAATGATGCTAGTAATATGGCATGTGCCGCTTTTGATTTTGGGAGAGCATCTCAGTGCCCCCAATGCAAAACGTTATTTGAGCCAACCACAGTGTCTACTTTAAGCTGTGGCCATCCTCTTCCTGCTCTTCCGGCATCAGTCGCGCATGATGGAAGAGGTTCTCTTGTCTTACATAAGGGTTTAGTGAATAACAATCCAGTCTCTGTGCTATTTGATTCTGGATGCACCACAATTGGTGTTAGGCAGTCACTCGTAGATCCTTCCCGTGCCACTGGACAAGTAGTCAAATGTGTAACATTTGGCGGCACATTAGAGAAATACTCTACTGCTATCATTAGGATTGCTACTCCTTTCTTTACAGGAGATGTACACGCATGTCTTCTTCCGAATCCGATCGCTGACCTCATCATCGGTCGCATTCATGGAGTCAAGGAATGCACTCCGCAACAAATTTCCACGTGGGAAAGGCAAAACATGCAGATTGCTAACGCTGTAGTCACTAGAGCTCAGGCTCTTAATATGCCTCAAACTTCATCTACTGAAGATAATGAAGTGCATAACCAAGATAATCCCTTGGTAATTTCTCGTGACTCGTTTATAAAACAGCAAGAAGATGATCCCACTCTGAAGAAATTCTTCATTCTTGCAACTAAAGGTGATCCGAATAAAGACACAAGTCGTAAATCGTGGATTACAAAGAAGAATGGCGTACTTGTACGTATGGTTCAAGACTCCATTACGTCAAGTCATTCTCAAATCCTGGTTCCCAAGAATTTGAGAGTTAAAATTTTGCAGCACGCTCACGACTCTCAGTGTGCTGGACACATGGGTTTTTCCCGTACTAAGTCAAGAGTCCTTGCGGCTTTCTTTTGGCCATTGGTAAACAAGGACATACGGATTTATTGTCGATCTTGTAAAGTATGTCAGGAAGTTAAATCCAAAGGTCCACGGCATGCTGCACCCATTCAGGCGGCGGACATTCCTATTCGGCCGTTTCAAAAAATGGCCATAGACATTATTGGTCCATTTAAGATCAAGTCTGCCAGAGGACATCAGTTTATCTTGACGTGTGTTGATATGTGCACACGTTGGCCAGAGGCTATTCCTCTGAAGAGCATTACTACTGCTGATATTGCAGATGCTCTTTGGCTTATATTTTCTCGTCTGGGGTTCCCCGGAGAGATATTGTCAGACCATGGCACCCAACTAATATCAGATACCATGTCTCAAGTAATGTCTACTCTGCAGATAGATAGATCTTTAAGTAGTATCTACCATCCAATGTCTAATGGTATGGTCGAACGCCTTAATAGAACACTTAAAAACTTACTGGGGAAGATAACTGAGGATCATCCTCAAGACTGGGACAGAGTTTTACCTGCGGCCCTCTTCGCTTACAGAGAGGTACCCAATGAACATACGGGATTTTCTCCCTTTGAACTCGTCTTTGGCGCGCGTCCGCGTGGCCCTATGTCGTTGCTTCACGATCTCATAACATCTGACAATATTGACGATGACACAAAGTCATCCTACGAATATGTCATCGCGTTGAGACAAAAAATTATCGAAGCATGCAAATTAGCAACTTCTTCTTCTGAATTTGCGAAACAGAAGGCAAGGCAATTTGCCAATAAGAAGAGATGCTTACGACAACTTTGTCCTGGTGACAAAGCATTTGTATTACTACCTTGTAGGGAAAACAGATTACTTATTTCTTGGAAAGGTCCGTACGATATAATATCGAAAATTTCCGATGTCGACTATATTGTCGATATTGATGGGAAGCATAAAACCTTCCACATCAATATGCTTACTGAATTCCATGAACGTCCGGATTATTTGCAACCCATTTTCCAAGCAACGGACAATTCTCCAGTACAACATGGTCATTACTCATCACTGTCCGTGATACAGGATGAGGAAACAAGTTTTTCAGATGTAAATCTTCCTCTTCCAATGATCCCACTTCATTCCAGTGAATCATGGAAGAACGTTACTGTCTCTCCTGATTTGTCTCTAGGAGAACAGCGACAAGTTTCAACTATGTTGCAAACATTTCAGGATGTACTCACTGACATCCCTGGACAAACGAATGTCATTCAACATGACATTGTTCTAACTGACCATACTCCTATTAGGGTTAGACCTTATCCTATACCTATACATTTTCAAGCACAGGTCGAGAAAGAGTTGGATGAGATGATAGATTTGAAAATAATCGAACCATCCACCTCTGCATATTCTTCGCCGATGGTTATTGTGCGTAAAAAAGACAATAACATACGTCTTTGCGTTGACTATCGAAAATTGAATCAAGTAACGAAGTTCGATGCCGAACCTATGCCTTTACTGGAAGAGCTACTTACTCGACTCTCCAAATCTCATTTTTTCACTAAACTTGATTTGTCTAAAGGATATTGGCAAGTTCCTTTATCTGAACGCGCCAAACCTCTCACGGCTTTTTCAACACCTAGAGGTTTGTTCCAATGGAATTTTATGCCTTTCGGTCTTATGAACGCACCAGCTACGTTCGTACGCATGATGCGCCGAATCCTATCTTATCGGTCAGATGTCATTGCATATCTAGACGACATCTGTCTTTTCAGCGATACTTGGGAAGATCACTATTCAGGGTTAGATGAATTGCTGTCTACTTTGCGTGAGCACAACCTGACAGCGAAACCCTCTAAAGCCTATATTGGTTTTAGCGAAATTTCTTTCCTAGGCCACCGAGTTGGTCATGGTTTCCTAAAGACAGAGGACCATAATACTAGTAAGATACTTAACATCTCAATCCCTAAGACTAAAAAACAGGTGAGAAGTCTGTTAGGTCTTATTCAATTTTATGGCAGATTCATTCAGAATCTATCCTCTATCATGGCACCTCTCTCAACACTTCTAAAGAAAGGTTCGCCTAATGTGGTCCACTGGTCTCAGGAATGCCAATGCTCTCTGGATAAGATTAAAACACTGTTTTCAACACCACCTATTTTAGTGCTACCCACTAAAGATAAGACATTCGTTCTTCGTAGTGACGCTTCATCCACTGGGATTGGAGCGGCACTAATGCAAGAGTACTCTGGAACTCTGCATCCTGTAATGTATATTTCCAGAAAACTTAATGCGGCAGAAAGGAATTATTCGGTTTTAGACCGTGAGCTATTAGCTATGGTTTGGTCGATCCTCAAACTACAGAGATTCCTTCTAGGCGCACATTTCATAGTAGAAACCGACCAAAAAGCTCTTACTGCTATACAGAGTAAGAATTTGAAGAGCTCGAGGTCTACTCGATATGCAATTGCTCTTCAACCTTTTCATTTCTCTGTGCGAGCTATTCGTGGATCAGATAATGTGATGGCAGACATTCTGTCAAGATGCCCACATGATTCCACATAACTATTAGGGCTTAGACTTCTTGATATGTCTAGTTCTATAGTAGTTCCTTTTCTATATCATGATAGATACACATTTGTAATTTAATAATATAATGATTGTATCACTACATAGCGGTTCATTGATGTTTATTCACCGCTGTGCTTTGATGATTTTTTCTTCATAAATCATAAATTTAAGATATCTAATACGAAATGATGATATGAATTTTTTAGGCATTGTGTAATTGCCAGAATTGTATTATACTTTGATGACACCTTCCTGGAAAAATATACTTGTAGAGAAATAATTTCTCTCAGTTTATGAGACACATTCTCACCAGTCGCTCCATAAGTCGACTTAGCCTCATATTAGGCGTTATAGGTATTCCTGATATTTTCATCTGCGCATTATTCATGCGTTGTGAGCCTATTGTACGTTGCTCCTAGATGTATTTCAAAAAAAAAAAAATGTTCCATTTTTTTTTTCCCGGGAGGGGTGGTAAGACTGTTACGTGCAGTCTTTGATATCTTACAATATTATACATAGGTAATTTTTTAGTGCTTAAGGGAAAGTCATTATTGAGTTACTTCCCTTGAAAGTTGTGTCGGCTCTTTCGATCAAACTCCGCGGATAAATCCATTTTACTGCGATTTATTCGTTGTTTGGGTAATAATAGATTGTTCTTGCTTCAGAATATCTATGGCCTGAATTTATGTGTATTGTTTGTCTGAGTAGGACGGGTCTGTCTTATATCTGTATATCTTTACATATCTAAGTCGAACTATATGTTCTGTTGTCTCTAGAGAGGTCAAAGGCTATTCGGCGGATGTGTCGCTAGAGTGTGGTGTGATTTGGCTTCGTCCTGATAGGGACTGTGTTTCCTATGTCGGCCTGTCGCCGGGGAAAAAGTGATCTCAGTATTTGTGGGGAAAGTGATAGTCGTCTAGACCTATCGTGTATGCTTTACCCCAGTGTTTATTCGTATTGCCAAGGAATGGCAGTTTCATATTTCTTATACCAAGGTAATCAAAGATACTCTTATGAACTCTCGTACGAAGCCACCATTTTCGATAAGAGAATATATTTGACTCGATGAAAACGACTTCGATTCCTAGCAGCACTATATTCTGTAGAATGCAGTCAATTGTTCATGATCAAATCTACAGAGCAATGAAATGTTTTATGAATGACTAACTTTAGGACAGATTCATTATCTGTATCCAAACGTGAGTGACAGCTCACGAGTGAAGCCATCTTGGAACCAAACATGTAGTGACTTTCAAGAAGAGAAAAGGGGATGCCCGTATTATCGCTTGTTTAGTCCAGAGATCACTGCTACACATGAGAACCCTTTATTAGCGGTTCAATATTATTATATGAAAAAAATATGTGCTGAACATTATGTTGAAGAATCGTCGCTAGACGAGATTAGGTTTAGAAGCCATCTGAAATATTGTTTATAAGCTGACGTGCTCAGTCAGTGAAGTCAGATGATTTATATGTATGGGCGATGCTGAGGGCTTGGCTACTGACAGTCCATTATAATATTAATCTACATGAGTGCCCATGTAACATAACATTGCAAGACCATTTATCCACTGTACTATGATGTATTATGCCAACCTGTGATTTGTCACTATCTGTGCTGTCGAGTGTGTACGTCCAATTAAACTTTAGAAAAGGTACACAGTCGTTGGTGTCGATGACTTCCAGTCATACATGAGTGTGAGAAAAGAACATTTGTCAACAACACGAACCCTTATCATCATTCGCACATTGTACACTCAATCCATGTCTACACACCACTGCGTAGGTCAAGTTGACATTCCATACACTACAGTGGAGCAAACAACACCATAGAGATCTTATCAGAAACCTATTATGCTTAACATAGAGGCCTATTTTGTGCAACTGAAAATACGAAGATATTTAATTTCTCAAAGACTAAAGATATTTAAACGAAAGTTATAGCTGGTTTAAACAACGGGGATATTACTTAAGAATTATTTTAAGACGTCCTCAAATAATATGTTATTCTAAGAGAAAAATCGTTTTAATTGACATTTATACATCAGGGTAGTCCCCAATATAGTTAGTTAAAGGCTGCATAGATTTAAATGCATTTTGCTAACTAAACAAATTTTAGCTAGATTGATAGAGATAAATTACCAGTATAATACTAACTTTAAATTAGTAAAATCGGTCCACAATTAAGAAAGATAATAGATTTTAAAATTTCTGCACATTGAACGCGAAGGCAAAAAGACACATTGTTTTGGGATTCCTAAACACCGCTTTTGACCCAACCATCCGCGAGGTACGCTGAGACCCTATATAAGACCTTGAACTTGGGCTGAATTGAGGCCACAACATTTTCAAAATACAGTACTGAACAGAAGAAAGCGGCAAACGCTTGCTGTCAAATATTTTGCAGCTGTATCTACGTAGCAGACCTAGATACCCATTTACAGCCTGTTATAGCTATTGTATACTACCTGAGGGTAAGAGAAATGTATATATATGTGTATAATTATGTACTTTTCCTGTGTATAATCCACTTGTGTGTTCGCTAGTGTGTTATATGTGTTAAGAAAAAATTATAGGACGAGTGTGCTGCCGGCTTGAAAGCAAGCATGTGTTAACATTTAGGGACGAAAGCCAGCATTGGGAATGTGTAGGATAATTGAGAATTATGGCAGAATCTACGACTGTAAGTTTAAAAATGTATTTGATGGAATATTTCGTAAAGGAATGTCACACTGTTCAAGAACATAAGAAAGGATGTCAGGAATTGTTTACATGTATTAATCAAGGTGTTACTTCATAATTTGTACTTAACCAAATCATTGTAAGGAAGCATATGATGGACAATTGGATCAACTTATGATTTATAAGAAAAATGTAATCACATCGAACTGGCTGTAGGTGGTACTGAAGTAAATTGTTATGTACAACTGTTAGCACATTGTCCGAGTTTGTTTGTAACGTTCATTGTGTGTGTGTGTGGATAAAATAGTGCTGGACCATACAAGGATTGCGATTATTTGTATTTTCCAGGTTTTATCCTGAAATGACTATCAGTCTTTGAGACATTCAATACTGAGGAACTCTGTTGGGGCTAGTCGTTCTCAATATATTTAGAGCGAGTCACCAGATTAGTTCCCAGCCTGGAGATCCTGACACTGTGTACTTCAAACTAAACAAGATAGGTGGACACATAACTCCACTGGTCGGCACATCCAGCCTTATTTTGTTAAGAATTAAACCACACATTAAACAAACAATTGCATGATGACTAATGAAGGATTTAATGAACTTCTACCTACTTTACAGTCCAGGAAACTAACAACTGTACATAAAGATATAATAACATAATTGACATTTTAAATACAACTTATATATTTAACTAGTGTGGAAATGAAAATTCCTTACTTATTTATTTCCATTTTGTAAAATGCATTTGAATTTTATTATCATTTTCCTAACCGAAAAGAGAAATGGTATAGGATCAATAAATTGTAAATATTTACATTCAGTCTTACTTAATTATTCAAGTTGAGTTAGATTCTGTTTGTATGTATACTACATATCTATTAAATTAATTAATCCTCTAGACAATTAGCCATAATACAAATAAAAATAAATATAATAACCATTATTCAGGGTGGGATCTGGAGAGGTAGCACTTAGACCTTAAGTAGCATTCACTATCATCATACTTGAAGGTTTATACAGCTTGACCCTACCTTAATTGTCGATACACCCTTACTCTTTTCAGAGAAGGGGGTTTTTCTTATAAGACCAGTCTCTTATCTGGCGCTATACTGGTATCCTTTGATACATCTTTTGTCTGGGATATCATATATTTTAATAACATCTGAACCTCTCGCGACATTTGTGAGAGAGTTCACTTCCGATCTATATTTAGTAACGGGTGTATTCGCGTTTATTTTCTGTGAATTTTTTTAATCGAAATCAATCGGCATGAACAAGCTGCCATTTTTGCTGAAATTTTCATGGATTCTGACTCCGATGACGAAGGAGTTTGTTGGTTTTACTAGCGCTGAGATCGGTTCTCAGAATATGGGTGATATCGGAGATGGGGATGACAGTAGAATACAGTAGAATGTCTAGCGCTGTTGACGACGATTTTGATGAAGTTGATATTCCCAAGGCCCCTTCAATACAACTGCAGCACCACGAGGGCACCCTAAACCTAACCCTTTCAAAATCAAATCGTTCGTCGACACTCTTCTCCCTCTATGGCAAAGCCAGTACATACCCTCTAAAGAGCTTAGTATTGATGAGAGTGTGATAGCTTTCAAAGGTAGGACCAGCCTTATGCAGTGCAGTCTCTTCGTTTTTTTTCATCTTTCCATTCCTCTCTTCCTATCACATCATAACCCTCCACTCCCAAAGGAGCATAGGCCTTCAACAAACACATGCCAAGTCCTCCTGTCACGTGCCATCATCTCAAGTTCTTTCCACGTTTTCCTTATCATTTTCACCTCTGTTTCCAGCTCTCTTCTCCGTGTGCTTCTCTTGCAATGGGGGTTCCAGAACAAGGACTGCCTTGTAATGCTATCAACAGGTTTCCTCAGTGTGTATCCTATCCATCGCCATCGTCTTCTTCTCATCTCTTGTTCCACTGGCACTTGTCTAGTTCTTGTCATCAGTTCCACGTTGGTAACCTTGTCATACCATTTTAATCCCTCTATTCTACGCAAGCACCCATTTATGAAAGTCTGTAGCTTTTTGGTTGTTGTCTTTGTTGTTCTCCATGTCTCAGAGCCATACAATAGGACGGGAATATATTTGACACAGTTTAAGATGGTCAGGAATAGAAATTGATGGCGATTCCATATCCTATAGCCTACCCTGTTATCAGACCCATGTCCCACTGTTCATTTCACCACAGTTTTTGGAAATAAATATATTTTGAATGCTTTTTTATTATATTTATGATGAAAAGGCTTATCCCGTTCTACCTCTGAAGGGTTATAGGCTAATTAGGATAGGCCTAGGCCTACATGTTTTCAATTTCAGATAACATGAATAACCGCCGATACACGAAAGTGGCATCACATCTGTCAAATCACTGTAATTAGAATAAATGAAAATCAGCAGTGGATAGGCCTATGTTATTTAAAATTAAAAAAAAAAATTTAATTAAATAAAAAAAAAAAAATCTAAACAAACAAACGAAACAAAACCCAACAAAAATAGTAAAGATGGGGGGGACGGGGGGGGGGGGGGGGGGGGGGGGGGGGGGGGTGTAAAGGTCTCCAGTTAGATATTTAATAGATTTTCACTTATCATAAGCATTACCCTCCCAATTACTATATAAATTACCTTTTGTTCTAGTTAAATATTGTTTGACTGTATTATGTATGCGTTTAGAATTTTGATTTGGTAAATATATATAGCTTAGGCCTACTCATAAGTTATTTGTGTTTCCCCCCCTTTTTTTTTTTAAATTTAAAACTAACACTACTAGGAGACCTACAGATGTGACATCATTTGTGACCAAGGAAAAAACTCTTGAGAGCTGAGATTATTTGGATTTTTTTTTTTCAGTGAAAAGTCACCATAGTTTTAATTCAAATTTCATACGCAACAAGGGACATATTCTCTTCTGTGGTAGTTTTTATTCAGCCTTCAGCTTTATTTCAAGACCTGAAATTCAGATTGGTGCATTTGGAACAGTAGCGGAAAATAGGAAGCATTTTCCTGTAGCACTGAAGAAACAACAACTCAAATTGAAAAAGACAAATCATCCTGTGTTTTGTGCGACAGAAGATAAGGCAGGCCGACAGTCACCTGGCATGATACGAAAAGATTTAACCTTATATCCACTGTTCACTCCAATGATAATATAAACAATACAGTTAGAAAGACAAATTCTTTAGGGCAGAACAATTCAGAAGCCAGTGCTTGCAGAAAAATACAGCAAAAGTATGGGAGGTGTGGAAACTTCAGCCAACTAGGTGCAAGCTACCCCTACCCACACAGATCCTATTTTTATATTATTTCTTAGTTGAAACTGCCCTGGTCAATGGGCACATAACCTACAACACTGCCAACTCTACAAAAAAAGAACAAAGCGAAGATCAGGATGTCAGTATGACTCTTATTGAACCTGCTATTCTTCGACGCAATGTGACACCTTCAAAACCACAGGTCACAACATCACGACATACTGAGCACCACTTCATTGATAAATATGAAAGGGCAAGGTACAAACCAGACTGTAAAGTGTGCAAGGCTGCAGGGAACAGAAGCCAGACTTGCATGTACTGCCCAGATTGCAATGTACCTCTATGCCTGATACCCTGCTTCAAGTTATACCACACAGTCAAGGATTATCAACGTGGATCGTTGACAAAGACTCTTGCAAAGGCCTACAGCTACAACTTCAACCCCAGTTTATGAAAAAAGCAGCTCAGACTCCAACTAGAGGTACTTAACTACTCAAACATTTACAAACGCTCATTGTCAGATGCCACAGACGCAGAATACATTCAAAAAAGACAAACACGAAAAATACAGTTTTTTTAAAACATTTTATTCCAATTTTATTAGCCTTTTATGTTGATATACGTGGTTAATCGTTAAATCAATACGTCAATCAAGCTTATTTTATTCATTACCATCCATGTCACTAACATTTTATTGTGCTGATGTTGAACAAATTCACTAAAAACTTGGAAAAGATGTCTGTTTTTCAATCTTTTATGAATTTAAAAAAAAAAAAAAGTTCTTTTTAAAGAAATCTGCAAACACCCTTGGTAATGGAAGACGGTAATGCTCCGGATTGCTGGTCAGCAAAATGATAATTATATCTGAGAAAATTAGATGAGGAAAATATTAGAGTTTCCCATCCTTGAAAATCACGTGCTGGACCTGGAAAAACCTGGAAAAAGCCTGGAAAATGCTTGAAGAAATTTGCTATGAACCCTGATTATAGCAATTGACAAAGAAACTAGAGACGTTACAAGTCACCCACTATAAAAAAGGGGGCGTTGTGAAAAAGAATGCAGCGGCAGGGTAAATTTCCGCGATTCTAATGCAGCGTGCTAAAGGTTAAGACTCGCCACCTGACTACTGTCACAAAGTGGATTTAAGTATAGAGTTTTGTCTGAGTGTATGGACAAGACCCTAGTATGAGAAAGTCTGAGAGGATGATGTTGAGGATTGTTTCATGGCTTGCAAGCATCTGGGTTTGAGCTCGATTCGGATGGTTGCACCATGGAACACCTTGGTTGAATAAATAAATGACATAGATCGCATATATCTATTCATGACGCGTGAGACATAGTAACTGTTACGATAGGATTGAGGATATTAGCCACTATTGTAGTGAGCTCGGGTAAAAGTTGCACATTTTGGGTTTTTAAATGTAATTAATGTATAATTTGTTTGCGCGCTTCACGGTGTTGAAAGCGAAGAGCATAAGTTGCTTAGTTTTAGGATGATGTGTAGCGTTGATAAGCTAGCACGTGACATCATTGTAATAGTACCCTTATTCTGTTAACCTTGGTCCCAGACGGACGCAAGTTTGAAGTCTCCTGTGTTAATGATAATTATATAAAGGATTTTATTTATGATAAGGCTCGAGGGTCAGCCTATATTTTATGGATACGATTGTACGTCTCATTAAGGAAATGGAGTACGTTTAGGAATTGGATATAATGAACAGGGAGCAATATTTATGAATAAGTATCCAAAGTCACATTTAATCGCATCAGTCAAGTTATTCATTACCGGATTGCCTATCCATGGAATCACGTGTAAATAACCTGACATGTATGACGACTTAAGGAGGTAAACTCAAGTGACGATTTATTATGTATTTGCATTATGATGATGAACTGTATTTTACATGGATTGTCTTGCCGTAATAAAAATGTGTTCGTTGGACTCTAAATACCACGGACTTATCCAGTTGATTGATATTGAAGATTATACAAGTTTGCACCATCATTCGCGGTTACCAACAAGGCTCTGGACCTAGAGAGCTAAATATAATAAAAGAGCACAAATCTAATATGGACATAATAATACTGAAATCAACTTCCAATACAATATGGTGGAAACAGCAGAGAAGTGTATACCGGCAAAAAAGTGAATCAAATATAACTCACCGGCAACCACGTCGGTAACAACAAGAGAAACTCAAACCAAACCTAAAACCCCAACCATAAATAACAATGGTAACGACGTGGTGGCCGAACTAAAACCAACCATAACAGTAACGACAGTCGTTGTGTGGCCTTCGAGCCAAATGGCAGTGTTTTCAAATGTGTGGCATGGCCACTTAGCCAAAGTGTTTTAACTGATTCCGTACGTAATTATTTTCAGCTCTGGACGGAATTATTTTTAAGCCCCAAAAATTTACACATACATAATTTACGTTTACTGACAATGTGTGTCTAATCATGAGTTAAGTATAACAGATTATATATCAAATTAAAGTACATTGGATGAACAATATAAATCCATATGCCTTTCTAGCTAATTTTATGTTATGTTTATGTTATAACAGATAACATGTACACGGAAAAAAGATAACTTGAAATTTTGAACAAATATTTTCAACTTACGTAAGGCTTGTAACATAAATTGTTATCACAATACAGTTTCACTGCTCTCTTTGTGCAGGTAATCCATTTAGAAACACAGAAAAAGTAAGAAAGTTATGGTTGATCACACAGTTTGTTCACTGTTCACATATTAGTAACATATCCTGTGTGTTTTTCGGCCATTATGGCGATACGACAAAACACGTTTAAAGATGAAGATAAATGTGAAAAAATCCGTTCAAACGCAAATAAAAGACGTTGAAGCTTGTTGAAATTTGCCCAGTTTTGTGTTTACTTCCGTTCGAGATAAATTCCGGGCAGTATAAAATATCAGAATAGAAAGAAACAATGAAATAAATCAGCGTCTTTTAAAAGATCTTACGTCTACAGCGTTCGGCCTTTGCATCTATTATTAGATCTTGCGTACGGAATCAGTTAAAGATGTGGATAACCACTCAAGTGTGATAGTGCATAACTAGTAAGTTATATGTAAAGCAGAAATAAAGAATGGATAAGGACCCTTGAGTCTTAAAATATAAGACGGCAATATTAGCCGCAATAATTTATGATTAACGTAAATCGTAAAATATGAAACGCAGTTCGAATATGTGGGGCTGATTAAGCCTGGCTTTGAATGCCAAAGTAAATTAATATATTAGACAGTGTATCAAATAGAATTAGCAGAATGTTTAATTCTGTATAAATATAAGAATTATGCCAAACAGTTTTGGTGGAAATATAATCGAATGTTAATTATAACGATAATGTATCGGACAGACAATGTCGGTGAAATATAGACTCTACGCTATAATGTATCCAGTGCTCTTGATGTGAACGATATTTAGTAGTGTCTTTGATTCATGATGGAAGAATGAATCCTTATTAAATTATTATGTCGTCAAAAACTGGTCTTATTCAATAACGTATTCAAGGTTCCAGTTATGACTTTTTATGAAGAATGACCATTGACCTTCAAATGAATACACATGCTGTCACACTGATAATATGAAATGAAACAATATAACACGGTCATTCAAATATATATAAACTTTTATTGAAAGCAAGTTTAAAATGCACTTACTTGAAAGAAGTATCAAGAGAATCCAGAGTTGTAATCAATATCGATACCGGGTGGAACACAGAACAGAAGATCAAATAATTGTACGAAACATAATACTATTCAAACCATAGAACGCCCTTAACAGATAGATTTTGATGAGAATGACAGTGAATGTGGAAAGATGAGACTTATAACTCCGAGGGTGAGAACCTAGATTGACTCTCCCTCGCCACTTCTGACATATTAAATAGCTAAAGACTCACCACCTCTGTCTACCATAAAGGAGATAAGGTTTCACTAAAAGTCCACAGACAACTATACAGACAACATATACGTACAGTATAGTTATAGAGAGAACTGATCCAGTGAAGTTTAAAGTTTATTATCCTTTAGCACGCTGCGTACAAATTTCGGAAATTTGCCCTGCAGCTGCATTCTTTTTCACAACGCCCCCGTTTTTAATAGTGGGTGACTTGTAACGTCAATAGTTTCTTGTTCAATTGCTATAATTTTTGGAATGTATATAAATAAATGAATCTGATGATATAAGTTTTGTTGGTGTATATGTTAGATGTGATAGGAAGAGAGGAATGGAAAGATGAAAAAAAAAAAATCTCGACCTGTCCCTGCTCATCACATTCCTGAACCCTGGCATCTCAATGAAACAGTCATTTGACCAATACAAATCAAATGACGATCTTTTCGTTACACCCATCATCAGTAGCAAAGCAACAAATGCCCTCATCTCGTCAGCAGTGACATTCGTCCACAACGTCACATGGGATGACGCACCTTGCCCTTTCTGTTCACTAACCATCAAAATCATAGTCAACGACGCTAGACATACTCCATTTTTCCCCATCTCCGCAATCACCCATATTCTGAGAACCGATATCAGCGCTAGTAATGCCAACAGATTCCTTGTCATCAGAGTCAGAATCCATGACAATTTCAGCGAAAATGGCAGTTTGTTCGATGCCGATTGATTTCGATTTTAAAAATTCACAGAAAATAAACTCGAATACACCCGTCACTAAATAAAGATCGGAATCGGAAGTGAACTCTCTTGCAAATAAGATTCATACTAAACATCCAGGGTTAATATGACGTGTACACATGTTATAAGGCAGGAAACCGACGATATCCGAAAGGTGCAATAATGCGCCTGCAGCTGGCAGAACATAGAAAACCTATGGTGCCAAATTGCGACTCCAGCTTGCTGCAGGTTATACAACAAAAATCAAATAACACAGCAAAATAAATAACTAACCTGGAAAATAAACAGAACAATTAAAATGACATACACTATACCCCCCCCCCCCCAACCTTCACCTTCTCTTGCAACCTGCATGGAAGAAAATTAAGGATTACCAAACAAAAGAAACTACTTGGTGGGGTTCTCTAACTTAAGAGCCACCACTCCTAAATACCCTATTATTAACTTTAACACCACTGTCCGGCTGCAGACTTAACTAACTGGCTCCACAATCTGAATGAACCATCTAATGTCCTACACAACAAATCACTAGCACTGGTCCACTACCGGACTTCTTCAGTGCAACTCAAGGCTGTCCTAACACCACTTTCTAACTGCCTCTATAACTTCTGTCTCCAGCTGAGTGGCGTCTCTGTTATGCCCCTCCTCTCAATGGCATTTGGAAAAGGAATGTTGACCCTTTCTCCTGTTCCTGACTACTGCAACTGCTGACTTTGGTATCAAGCATGGGTTACTTGATTCAGAATGAATGTGCTTCACGGCTGCTAACAATACTTTAACGGCTGATTGAACCCTCTTAGGGTTTAGGAACCCACGGTTTTATTGTGGCCGTATCTATATAAATAAACCCAACCTCCAGGCCACATGCCTCTTTGGAGTGGTATAATGAGCTAAGAGCCCCGGATTTTATAAGATAAACCCGTTCCCGCTGAAGCATTGGGCTTCACTGCAAGAGAACTGCTTTCTTTTACTGGTGCAGACGTACTTGGCGTTGGTAAATACCGCGTCACCAGTTTTCTCGAGCCCTCGGCTCCTGAGAAGGCAAATCTGTGTTAAGTTGTAGAGCAAGTTACAACTTGCCCTATGTGCCGTGAAAATGCTGTAAAACGAAAAATAACAACAATTATACAACACGTCAAAATATTCTCAACTCTAACACTTAACATCTTACATTAATACCTCTCCCCTGCACAAGCTAAGCACAGCGATAAACAAATATTCCTGCCAAAGGTCAGCCTACCATACTCTTCCCTTCTCTTCTCTCTACCCCGCTTAATATCTGTCTGGTATGTGAACTCCCAGACACGGCTGACCTAATCTATTACGCTAGTCTAGCCTCAGGCGACAAAACAATTCATTTACTGAGGGAAATCTCCTGTACTAAATAGTTCCCCGGCCCACTTCTTAGAGACTGACCCAGGAAGGTTTATCAATTACACAATTATATACACACCCTCTAGGAATAATTCCATCCCATCTCACCCTTATCTTCTGACTACAAGAGGTTATTAATTAAACACAAGTAGTAAAAACACAAATTCCTACGCCCTCTCAGTAATGTTAATTTCACCCCTTGTCATCTAACTACATTACCGAATTAATACCCAAGTAAATAAAGTACACACGTAATTAAAAATACACAAATACGCTCGCGTATATATATTTTACACGTTATCATTATCAAAATGCGGTTTTCACCGCCCTCAGATTTCATATTACAGAGCACCCGTTATCTTAGCATTATCCTCACCCAGTTAATATTGCAAAACCGTTTACACAATCATAGATACTGCTACTTATTCACAGAAAGTTTATATGCACAACTTACATTACTATTATTTCTATAAGATAGCAATTGATGGCACTTCACGCTAATAAAATTAAATTAACTCCCAGAAGAAAACTTTACTTTAACGTGCTAAGATCTTACAGAAATATCTACTCGCTAATAGGTTATGGACATACCCAAATTATCGAATTTCTCACGAAGAGCAGACGAATATGACAATGTTTTCACGGCATTCAAATTTTAGACCAGAGAGACCGCTACTTATTTACTCTGTTATTTATAAGTGGAATACCCACGCTAGGACCCACACCATGAGTCATCGCTTGGCGTTCCTCTGGGCCGACCTTTAACCAATGAAATTACTGCATTATTAATAACGTCTGACCTCGGCCAATAATATTGTAAGCAAACTCATGCGTCATGCTTAGATGGCTCACCTGCATCTTGTTGCGTCATGTTAGATCACTTCTTTGAGTGCTCGCATTACCAAAAATAAATCTGATTGGTTAAAGCGTTGATTCGACGTACCCTGGTCGTGCTTTTCACACCCACCCCCACGATTAAACCGGGTAGGTGTTTCTAACGTCGGAAAATTTTACCCAGCCTAATAATAACTCAAACGCCTAATACAATAAAATGACCGCAATAATATTAAAAAGAAAAGAAGACTTGTGTGAATCTTAAAATTAAACTCCCCAGTAATTCCTCATAAAAACGCAAAATAATTGCCTAGAGAAAAAGAATGGGGCCCGTTGAAAATAAAATCACAGATAAGGTTTCACTAAAAAAGTCCACAGACACAACTATACAGACAAGCATATACGTACAGTATAGTTATAGAGAAACTGATCCAGTATACATTTTATGGTTTATTTAAACAAGAAAATAAATAACACATCAAAATAAATAACGTGCGAGGTCGCACACCTGAAAAGAACCAAAAGTTAAAATGACAGACAATATAACCCAACCCTTTCACCCACTCTTTCAACCTGCATGGGAAAAAGAATTAAGGATTAAACACTCGGTACTTGGTGGGGGTCTCTAAGTATGAGCCACCACTCCTAACTATCCTATTATGAATTTTAAATCTAATCCACTGTCCGGCTGCAGACGTAACTAAATGTCTACACACATCTGAATGAACTATCTAATGTCCTACACAGCTAATCACAAGCACTGATCCACTAACGGACTTCTTCAGTGCAAACTCAGAGGTTGTCCTCTGACTAAATTCTATCTCTCCTCTGTTTCTGCTCAGTGTCTCTCTGAGACTACTGTCTTCTGCTGAGTGGTGTCTCCGTTACGCCCCTCCTCTCGTAACATTCGGAAAAGGAATGATGACCCTTTCTCCTGTTCCTGACTAATGCAACAGATGACTTTGGTATCAAGCACGAGGTACTTGACTTGGGATGTATATGCTTCGCTGCTGCTGACAATTCTTTAACGGCCGATTTACCTTCTTAGGGTTTAGGGACCAACGGCATTATTATGGCCGTTTATACATAAAACCAACCTCCAGGCCACTTGCCTCTTTGGAGTGGTATAACGAGCTAAGAGCTCCGGATTTTAAAGATGAAACCGTTCCCGCTGAAGCATGGGCTTCACTGCATGAGACCTGCTTTCTTTTACTGGTGCAGACGTACTTGGCGCCAGTAAATACCGCGTCACCAGTTCTCTTTCGCCTCTGGTGATGCCTCGAACCTTCTACTCCCGAGAAGGCCGAATACCTTTGGCAAGTTGTAAGGCAATTTACAACCCTCCCTGTGTGCCATGAAAATGCTGTAAAACGAAAAAAATAACGACTGTACAACAATTCAACATATTCTCATCCCTAACATATAACCACCTAAATACATACATCTCCCTCACACAAGGGTCAACTAATTTACCATCACCTTCCCCCTAAATTAATACCTCTCCCCTACACAAATCTACACGCAAGCGATAAACCAATATTCCTACCCAAGGGGTCAACTAATATACAGTCTTCTCCTATCTCTTCCCCCACCTCAACGTAACTATCTGTCTGGTAAGAAAACCCCAGACACAGGCTGACCTAATCTGTTACGTTAGTCTAGCCTCAGGCGTCAAAACATTTTCTGCGTTGAAGCGAAACATTCTCCAGTAAAATTCCTAGGCTCTACTTTTTACAACGTACCCGGGAGGGTTATCAAATTTACACAATATAAACACACAGTTGCTACACCAACTCAGTAATATTAATTACACTCCTGACTACGCAAAAAATTAATACCCAATTAAAAAAATTTACACAGATACGCTTGCGTATATACACTGCAATTTATCAAAATCAAAATGCGGTTATACGGCCGTTATAATTACATATACAAAGCACCCGTTTATCTTAGCGCTTATCCTCACACAGTTAATATCTCAAAAGCCTTTACACACTCATAGATACTGCTAATATTCACAGAAACTTTATATGCACAACTTACATTTTTAGTATTACTATAAGATAGCAATTGATGGCCCTAATGTCTAATAAATTTTAAATTAACTCCCAGAAGAAAAACTTACTCTGTCGTGCTAAGATCTAATATAAAACGAACTATCTACGACGCTAATAAAGATGTTCACATACCCAATTTATCGAATTTCTCACTAAGAGCAGATGATATGACGATTCCACAGCAGTAAATTTTGAAAACCAGAGAGAGCGCTAAAGACTAAGACGCTGTTATTTATAATTAAATAACCCACGCTGTGAGTCATCGCGTCGGTTCGCTCTGGGGCCGCCCTAAACCAATAATATTGCTGCATTTTAATAAACTCTGACCTCCGCCAATGATAACGTAAACTAACTCATGACTCATGTTTATTTCTGCTCACGCGGTACCAATTGCGTCATGTCAGATAATCCTACTGACCAGTTTCATTACTAGAATAAATATGATTGGTTCTAGCGGTGAACAATTCTCTGTTCCAAGCGCGCAGCAGCCATTGTTTTTAAGGCTGCCAGTCCTCGCTTGCACTTCTGTATGATCAGTTCGACATGATACTTGAATGATAGCCCACGATCAAACGTTACTCCCAGATACTTCAGTCTGTCTTGCCTTTCAATGTTCTGCCCATTGAAAGTGATGTCTGGAAGGTCTGCTATGGAGTTGTTCAAAGAGCACCACATCACACAGTCGTTGTTGGGATTGACCCTTGATCCATTTTCCTCACACCATTTAGAAACCGCCTCTAGTGTCTCTTGTATGCCTTGGACCATTTTCTGTCTGTCTGAGCCAGTTCTGTACATGAGTATGTCATCTGCAAAAGTTAATGTTCGTCCTAGTCCTGTTGGTTGAAAGGTTGCTACTTTTGCTTTGTAGATGTTAAACAGCACTGGAAATAGTGGAGAACCCTGGGGTAGTCCCTGGCAAATGCGCATTGGTTCTGATGTCCAAGTTCCCAAGCGAAATGCAACTGATCTCTCCATTAAGGCAGCTGCTATACACTTTGTTATCCAAGGGTTTACATAAGCTTGAAAATACTGCTACTGTGCTCCTTTTAACTTGGCTATAAAGCTTGACATGCAGTTTTCAGACGGGCCAGTCCTCAGCCGTCTATCAATCATCTTTATAATTTGATGTTTACCAGTGTCTAAACAGCAGCACTGGGTATAGATTTCAGAATAACGATGGTGTGCAGGGGGGTGGTTGATTCTCTAAAAGGTTGCCCCGGGTTTCAAAAACACTCTTTATACGAGCTCCCTAATATGTCATAAACTTATATTATGGGTATCATAATAGCATGTGTAGGTGGTAAAGAAGACTGACTCGTATGAATTAACACATTGCCACTGATTACAGTTCCATAACATTACTTGACTGTTAACACGTCATGAATACCAATTACATCGTCAAGCACACTGACAAAACACTCAGGCTAACATTGCCTGTAGGAAATAACTCTTAACTACACTTTTCACGGACTGGCTTCACTGACGTACAAAGACATTACACAAAATGCTCCTATGTGCGGCATACATTCACCATCCAGGTGTGAATCACTTATCACAGGTGATTGGCGGCATGAAACATCGCCTTATAGATTCTCTAAGAATCGCTCTAAGGCGGGAAATATACGCCTTACTCCACAGTAGCTCCAACACGGGACCAACTTATCGCCGTAACATGTTCTCCACGAACACTACCAAGTTCCTCCGGGAACACTCCTAGGTGGGAAGACATCGCCTATACAACAATAGGTAAGACCTATACCACAATCACTATATCCATCACAACTGTGGTTTCCCGCAATCACAAAATATGAGCACACTGCTCGACCACAAATCACAGACTGCCTCTAGTCACATTTGGGTACCCAGACTTGTGTTCACCAAACACGCTTTCCCCATGCGCCCGCACAAGTCACAAAATGCTAACATGAAGTCAAACATGAACTCAATCTCTGAGTTAAACAAGTGTTGACAACCTCAATGACTTATTTACACTCACTTCATCATTCACCCACATAAAACAGTTCTGTGACAGTATACGAACTCCATAATACCGGCAGCGATCCCAATGTCAGTATACAGGAATCACACATTCTATAAATATTTTTGTGGTGGGTGGATTCCTTACTTACTTACTTGGTTGTTCCACTTCTACCGTGAGGTGTAGAGTTTTGGAAGAGAAAGCGCCAGACTATCCTATCGGCTGTCTTCCTCCTGGCCTGGTTCCATTCTAGTCCTCGGTCCTTCAAAGATTGTCTAATGTTGTCCTCCCAGTGTACTCTGGGTCATCCTGGAGGTCTGGATTCCTGGCTCTTAGTTTCCCATGCTTGTCGTGGTAGCTGATCTCCCATTCTGCAGACATGGCCAAACCATCTTAGTTGGGACTGTTCTATATGGGTCTGCAGGGGTTGGGTTTTTAGGCCTTGACGTATCGTCTGGTTGCGAACCATGTCTCTTCTTGTTACTTCAACCACCTTCCTCAGATACCTCATTTCTGAGGTTTGGATCTGACTTTTGTGGGTTGTAGTCATTGCCCATGACTCACATCCATACGTCAAGACTGGGACATACTTGTAGGTGGAGCGGTATACAGCCATCTTTGTTTTCTTACCAACTTTTCTCTTGCTTAGGAATCCTCAATTTATGGCCTGAAAAAGTCTCCCAGCTGCTGTTTTTCGAGTTGCCAACTCTTCTGTGATGCCTCCCTTCCAGTCTTTAACAGCTCCGAGGTATTTAAAGTGGTCGACCTGCTCCAGGACCTGTTCTCCCAGCTTAATCTGATGTCTTCTTTCCTCTCGTGATATCACCATGGTTTTTGTTTTAGAGCTGCTTATAACCATCCCTCGCTTCTCCAGCTCTTCCATCCAGACTTGCAGGTTGGATTGGAGATGTGCCTCTGATTTAACAATCAGGGCAACATCATCAGCAAATGCCAGCTCTGAAATACAGACCTGTCTCAACTTCCAGTACCCCACTGAATACTTTCTTGTTCTCTCCTTACATGCCTTGATGACATTGTCCATGAGGAGTATGAAAAGATAAGGTGACAGGATATCACCTTGTCTTACACCAATGGTGGTCCTGAACTCTTCTGACTTATGGTTTGCTGTCCTCACATAATTTTTGCAAGACTTGTAGAAGCTCTGTATAGCATGAATCAGAGGTGCTGGAATATTCTTCCTTGCCAAACAGTCCCAAAGTTTGGTCCAGGGAACCTTGTCAAATGCCTTTTCCAGATCTATGAAACAGAGATGGATCTCACTCTTAAACTCAAGAGCCTTTTCACTCAGCTGTCTGAGTGTGAAGATTAGGTCTTGAGTACTTCGGTTTGCTCAGAATCCACACTGGACCTCATCCAATTGTAGCTCAGCTAGGCATCTGAGTCTCTGCTCTAGGATTCTAGAGTAGATTTTACCAGGGACACTGAGAAGGGATATGCCTCTATGGTTTCCACATTGTCGATTGTCACCCTTTTTTGAAAATTGGTGTTATGATGGCAATCTCCCAATCCTTTGGTATGGTCTTGTTGCACCACGCTGCCTGTAGGATCCTTAAGAGTAATAGGTCGCCTGCTGCTCCCATGTACTTAACCATATCTGGTGTTATACCATCATGCCCTGCTGCTTTGCCCATCTTGATTTTCTCTAGTGCTGCCTTTAGTTCTTCCATCTTTATGTCATCTTCACCACCATTGGTGTTCTCTTCTGTGCTACTGGTTATCATTTCTGATGCTTGACCTTGCTCACCATCAAGGAGTTCTGAGAAATATTCTTTCCATTACTTCCTTCGGGGCAGTAAGCAATTTGCCTTGCTTGTCCTTTATAAATTTAAGAGGGCACTGTTTTTCCTTCCTTATGTTCTTTAGGGTCTTATAGAACAATTTCTGGTTTTCTTGCGAATCTTTTTCTAGCTTTTCTCTAAAGTCTTCCCAGGACTTCTGTTTTGCTGCTAGCACCTTGTTCTTTGTTTCTGTTCTGAGTATCACATATTCTCTATATTTCTCTGTTTTTCCTGCTGTGTTTTTAGCTCCCATATATTGTTTCCATGCCATTTTCTTCTCTCTTATTTTCTCTTTAACTTCCTCTGTCCACCAAGGTGTCATCTTTCTCTTGTTCCCAAGTCGGACTTCACCACATGCTTCTGCAGCAGCAGTCTTTATGATGTCCTTGAATTTAAGCCAGAGGGTTTCCAAGTCATCAGGTTGTTCTTCTGTGTTGCCCACCGCTGCAGCAATAAGCCCCAGATATCTGGTCATAAACAACGGGCTGATCACCCGTTTGCCTGTCACTTCGATTACGGAAACAACGGCAAATGGGTTGATTTGCCGTTGCCCTAAAGACGCCACTAGGCGTGATGGGAAACAATGGCAAAGAAAACCTATCTGCTGTTGCCCTAAGACGCCACTAGGCGTAATGGCCACTGACTGCTTTGACGGTCGGTGGCTAAGGACGGAAGAAGAAGAAGAATCTGGTCATAATTTCTGGCTCTCTCAGCTTGTAGGTCCTAATGCTCATTTCTCCTGTTCGTTTACTTAGTTTCTTGCGTGATGTTAGGCAGTTCCTAGGTTGAGCAACTCTTTCAGTATTTCTTTTGATGGTCAGCAGGTAGTGATCACTTCCAATCTCTGGCCCCATCCAGACTCTAGCATCCCGGACATACTTGAATGATCTCCTCCTAACTATTGCATAGTCGATCACTGACTTCTCATTCTTTGTTGGTTCACATCTAGTGTAAGCATGTATGCGCTTATGGGGGAACTTTGTGTTTGTAATAATCAGATTCTGTTCACTGCAGAATCTAAGGAGTATCTTCTCCATATCTTCCGATAACTCCCCCCCCCCCCCGCGCAGTCGGGATAAACAGGTCACAATGTGCTTTCAAATCTATTGGTGGAGACCCCGTTATAATTTTGTAAGCGATTCCATTGGGTTAGTAAGAAGCTATAGCTATGACGTAGGCCGCGGGGATTTTCTTGTATATAAACTCAAGCGGTCTTTTAATGGACCCCCTTTGTCTGATGAGATTCACTACTGTGAATCTAGCGTTTATCGTTCTGCTCCACGCGGAAGAAAACGCGATAAACTGGTATGTTCATATTTTATTAGAGCCGTAATATTAGTGGGTTCTTAAATAGAGTCGTAGCCTGATTAATGAATGGTTCTTCGGGAAGTTAACTAATATTTTATAAACGTAGTGCCATCCATTACTACCTTTGTAGAATTATGTAAAGGTAAAGTGTGCCTAATTCTTTCTAGGATAATTGGCAGTATATAGTTGTGAAGTTTTGAGATATTCACTGTGTGAGGGTTAGCTATTAAATACCTGGGCGCTTTGTAGTATGTAGAGTGTTGGGTAAACCACCATTTAATTCTGTATATTTTCAAGTGTAATGTTATTGGGCATCTAATGGTGCGTATGTTATTTTATTGTGCCTTAGATATTTGGTAATGCAGTAAGAGGAGTAATTTAACTTTTGGGTTAAGCAGGGAAACCTCATGTGAAATGTTAAAAAGGAGACCAAGGAATTTCAGACAGGAGATTTCCCTAGTTGAATGTTTTGACACGAGGTTAGATTCAGTTAGATTCACGTAACATAAGATTAAGGTCAGACAGTGTCGGGAGTTTTGTTTACGTACCCGAAAGATTTTTGTTGAAGCGGGGAAGGGAAGGAGCGTGAGATTGAGAGACATGTGGTTAGGAATTTTAGGTATCGTTGTGCATAGCGGGAGAAGGGGAGAGTAGGGATTAAGGGAGCTATATGTTAGAGATTGAGTTATGGTTTAAGTTGTTGTACATTAGATGCATTTCTTTTGTCTACAGCGGTTCACGGTACAGTGGAAGAGTGTAGTTTGTCCCATACAAATTTCCTACGGCAAAGTTGGCATTGCAGGAGCCGAGAGCTCGATATTGCTAGAGGCGAAAGAAATACGATAGCAATTCGCATGCCGCGAAGCCCCTTGCTTCGACGGGAACGTGTTCATCGTTAAATAAATCCAGAGCGAGTAGCTTGTTATACCACTCCAACAACGGCACGTGTCCGGGAGATCGGTCTAGAGTTATACAGCCAGAAATCAATACTGTGTTCCCCTAAATCCGGAGCGGGTTAACGGGGCAAGTCAGAGAAGCTATTCAGCAGCAGAGGAGCTTCTATATTGTAGTCAAGTACCTCGTGCTTGATAATCAAGTCATCAGAGCAGTCTTCAGAACACAGGAGAAAGGGTGAACATTCCTGGTTCTGACAAGTCAACGAGAGAAGGCGTAACGGAGACGCCACCTCAGCAGATGTCAAGAGTGTCAGAGAGACACTGAAGCAAAGAGAGAGGAGAGAGACGGGACCAGTAGGGTCTGATGATATATCTTTAGAGGATACCCTTTGAGCAATAGATGTTATAACAGTCTACTAGTGTAGCAGTCCAGTGTTTGGTTAGCGGTGCTTATCGCCTAACGAGTTGGAAGCTGTGTAAACATTTGTTTAGGCAGAGTCAGCAGGACAGAGACAGTAGCAGATCATATAGTAGTAGACAGTGGAGGCTTAAGTTGAGGCCCCACCAGTTAGAGTGTGCTTACAATCACTAATCATTCTACTTTTCCCCAGCAGGGTGACTGACTGAGTGAATGTGGTTGTGGGTTTTATTTGGCTATCTATCTAATTGGTTCTTTGCTTTTCAGGTCTGTGCAACAGTGCACGATATTTATTTTCTGATTGTGTAAATAAACTATACTTATATTGCAAACTGGATCAGGTTCTATACTGTACTGTACGTATATGTCATCTGTATAGTGTGTCTGTGGTCGTAGATAATCCTTATCTCCTTTTGTTTAAAGGTAGTCAGAGGGGGGTGAGGCTATAGCAAATTGTTGTAGTCACGAAGTGGCAAGGGAGAGTCAATCCCGGTTCTTCCCCTTGAGCCACAGTCACTGTCATTTTCATCTAAATTCTATCTTCTCAGACTTTCTCCTACAAGGGTCTTGTCTCTATCTTAAGACAATTTCTAGACGTAAATCCACTTCATGACATCCGTACACTATGACAAGGCTGACTATGGTTTCTCCTTCTTTTAGTTTTACAACCATAATGCGCTCCAAGACAAAGTTCCATCCCTTGATATTATCTTTTTGGTTTTTTTGCCACAATGCAACCCACACCCCCTTTAGCTCTTTCAGATGTGTGTACACCACTGTAGAGCAGCGTGTCGCCATCGAGATCCATGACTCCTTGTCCCTTTTTCTTTGTTTCCGTTATAGCCAGGATTTCTAGTTTTGCTTTCCTCATCTCTACCACCAGCTCCTCTTCTTTCCCATTTATACTTCTTATGTTCCATAAGTCTTAGTCCGTTCCAGTTCGTCGCCTTTAGAATCAGTCCAGTTTTCTCTCTTGTATTGCTCATAATCGTGATTTAAAGCAAACAGGTGATTGGCCTGTTGTGCCTTTGCATGGTGGAGGGGCTGCCTCCTTACGGCCTCCATGCAGGTCGCCCTCCTCCTTTGTTCAGCCGGGCTTGGGACTGGCCTTGGCGGAGTTGGGTAGGATTCCTAATTTTTAAATTTTGCCAGGGTGGTGGCTGTATGGCCTACTCTTTGTGATTTCCAACTGCCAAGGGATTTTTAACATGCGCATCTTGCACACAAGCTTTATTTTTTGCCCTTATCCAAGAAGGCTAGGCATCTAATCTCACTACCCAGAAGATCAGGGTGGAATATGACATCATTAGGAACCAGTGGTTCTGAACACAGTTCCAACAATTATATTCCCTGTGCTGGGAGTGAACCCGGTACCTTTAGAATTAGAGGCTGGTGCTATACCTCTGATCCACTGCAACCCCCTAAAGATTACTAATGTAGAACTGATGACAAGTGCCATTGAACTACAGATGAGAAGAAGTTACTGGCAATAGAGCACACATTGAGGAAAACTGTTGATAGCATTACAAGGCAGTACCTGTTCTGAAATACCCAGGGCTAGAGATGTTGAGGTTGACCCAAAAACACATGAAGAAGAGAACTGGAAATAAGTGAAAATGAGGAAGAATTGGAAAGACCTTGAGCTGATATTACGTTACAAGATGACTTGGCATAAGATCTATGCTCCTTGGGGAACTGAAGGGTGCTGTTGATGCTTAGAAATATATAAAGAGCAAAAGTGTGTTCAGAAAAAAGAGTTTATGTTGTGTTTTGACAATAAATATATATGTGAAGTAGTAAATACAGTACTTGTAATTAGTGAAGATGGGCATTAAACATATGTTAACTCTTTGACTCCGGAACAATGCTTAGATTGTTGGTCAGGTTGACACCCGTGCCAAAACAACTCTCTGAGCGTTGTTTTTAGTCTATCATGAATTAAAATTAGGCAGGGGGTGGAAAATAATTGCGGAGTCAAAACGTTAACACTCCCTACAGCTATGTTACATGCTGCATTTTTTTTCCATTAATAAAGGTGCAGCGTCAGCTCTCAGACCTGCAAAAGGAGAATGAAAAGCTCCGTCAAGAAAATGCAGAACTCAAAGACAGCAAGGCACAACTAAGCAAAAATATATCATCGTTGTTTATCACTGCGAGGCGTGAGATTAAAAAAAAGGAGGACAAGATTGCTTTGCTGATGTAAGTTATCCATATTTTAACTGTATTAACTCTCTTCAGACCTGATATTTTGTATCATTTTCTCATACTCTGACATATCTGACTTCTAATGTTCCTTGATACATTATAATTTGAAGTCTACCCAAGAGTGTTATACATCAAATTGTTTGTAATTGAACAGACTACCATGTTTAGATGTAAAATTAATATTTTAAAAATTTATATTGATGTGAGTTTAAAAAAATTTAAGGAAAGTCAACAGGAAAAATACACAAAAATTATAAACATGATATTTCACAAAGAAGAAAAAAATAAAGTATTATCAGAACAATTAACTGACGTGCGGATGCGAGTCATGGGCAGTGACTGCGGCCCATGGGGGCCAGATCCGGACCTCAGAGGTGAGGTATCTGAGGAGGGTGGTTGGGGTAACGGGGGGAGACATGGTGCGCAGCCGGACGATACGTCAGGGCCTTAGATCCTACCCCCTGCAGACCCAAGTGGAACAGTCCCAGTTTAGATGGTTTGGCCATGTCTGCAGAATGGGAGAAGATCGGATACCACGACAAGCATGGGAAACAAAGAGCCAAGGATCCAGACCCCGAGGACGACCCAGAGTCCGCTGGGAGGACAACATTAGACAGTCTTTGAAGGATCGAGGACTGGAATGGAACCAGGCCAGGAGGAGGACAGCCGATGGGATAGTCTGGCGCTCTCTCTTCCAAACCTCTACACCTCACGGTAGAAGGGGAACGACTAAGTAAGTAAGAACAATTAACAACAGTCATATTTTATTGTAGTCTGACCATTTCTGCATTATATGTTACATTTCCAAAACAATCCAACATTAAGATAATAAAATTATGCAAATTTGTGAAATGTTACATAACTAGGCTTTTAAAAAAATAAATCTTGCACTGAATACATTACAGTTATTATAGGTAGCTGCAACATCTTAGCTAAAATAATGAAATATGACTTCAGTAGACACATTTCTAGTGTAACACTGTATGATCACTAACACATAAGTAAAATCAGTTATGAGGGTGACATAATAAAGACAACACATCTTTATATATTTCCTACTAAGGCTTGTGGTATTCTGACAGACAATTCCTACCTTCATGAAAACATTTTAAAAAAGTATCACAAACTTTACATTTAACTTTTGTTTTTCTTTCAATCTTTACAATCTGATATCAAAGCTTACAATTTCTTTTTGTCTCTGTAAACTTGGGGTCCATGGTGTGCCGAGAAAAAGCTGGTGGCTTTGAAGCGAGTAGTGCATCATCATACAAACTTATGTTCCCCAATTCCGGATTAGTTCTTCTGTAAAATCTAGCTGACCATATCTAGCTAGTCTTCCACATCTGGGTGTTTTTTCTGCTAGTCTTGAAATAAAATATAAGCATCTACCATAGCAATATTCAGAAAGTGAAAAAAAAAGAGTTCCAATATTTATTGGTCTTTCTCAAAACATTGTACTTGTTAATTGGCTGGTCACTCTTGTCCACTACTTTCATGTATATATTGTAATCCCTTACAAGATTTGGCTGTCTAACATTAAGTTCTTGAAAATTCCAATTAACCTTAGTTCTACACTTAGCGAACCTATGGCCATTTGCATTGTAAATGCTTGAAACCAATGTTCTAGTTTTGTTACCTCTCCACTGCAGTGCTAGTAATTCTTTATCTCTAACCCAACTCACTGCACCTCTGATACTATTTTTTTTTCAAATTCCTTTATATTTGAAAGTGCAGCTGGAAATCTCTTTCTGTTTCTAAGAAATGTGCCACAAGCTCCAATCCCCTAACTTCACAAGTCCTTCAGTAACTGATTGGATGTATACAAACTATCAAAATAAACCCTATATCCTTGACTCACTAAAGATTTCATAAGATTCATAACTAACTACAGTATAAGCTAAACCAAATGGTCCATTTGCAGTGATCCTACCTAAATAAACATCAAAGTATATCCACTAACAGCATCAGCAAGAACCTATAACTTCATCCCCCATTTTGTTGGCTTGTCTCTAATATATTGTCAAAAAGAAAACACCCTTTTCTTATAACCATTCTTTCATAAAATTACAGTTGAAGAAGTCAATGGGTCTCAAAAACTGCTTTGTATTTTCTCTGGTGCTTACCTCTGACAGTTGCAGACCTGGAACCCTCTCAGGCGAAAAAGGTGGAGGGTTGGAAGGTGGGCCTTCATCAAGTCCATCATAACCAAAACATCTGCAAGAAGAACAATTTAAAATTAATTTTTACAGATCAACAATAGAATTCAAAGTTACAGTGTACACAGGAAAATTGACACACATTACATTTTCCGTACAAAGGAATACTGTCAATCATAAAGTCATATGATGAAGGGCCTAAATAATAATTTTTAAAAGCAGAGACACAGGGCAAATGAGGTCAGCTGATTGAGAAGTTACGTCCGATCCACTTTATATTTATTTCCTGGTGCCATGAGTTCTTTGTTAACTGTTTGAAAGGTGAAATATTTGTTTCTTTTTTTCAAAAACAAACAGAAAGCAGCTATACTGATTACAGTAGCCTACTAAAATGACTGTTTTACTACTTTTCAAAATCAGCTGTTATCATTTAGTTAACGAAGTAACATTACCTTTGCATGTACGGCTGCTGATCTGAGTTGTACTGAGCTGTATTTTCGCCATCCAACTCATCAGAACAGGAATCTACATCACTAGATGCATTGTAGTCATTTTCAGACTGCATTTTGTTTACGACCTGTTAAGTCGAGTTGATCGGAAAATATCCAAAATGGCGGACGGACAAAAGCGATGTTTACGTTTTTCTGCGTGTAATTTCAAAGTCAAAATAAGTGAAAGCTGTATATTTTTTAGCACAAATATAATTTTTAACATGTATTCTTAATATAAAACATAGATTTAAAGTCAAAATTAAAAAAATAAATGTGCTTTTTTTACTTCAAAAGTCATCGTTCCGTTTGGAACGATTTTTTATCTTTCTGGTCTGAAGAGTGTTAAGTATTAGAGACTTAACACTTTGCTGATCAGCAGTCCGGAGCATTACTGTCTCCCATTACCAAGGGTGTTTGCAGATTTTTAAAAAATAACTGTTTTTTTGTGTGGAAAATTCATAAAAAACTGAAAAACAGACATAGGGCTTTGAAATTTTCAGAGCACCATAATGAATGGTTGCTACATCCGAAAAAAACTTATTTTATGCAAATTAGTCACATGATCATGGCAGCCATCTTGACTGTAGCTATTTATAGAAATTTCAGGATATGTTTTAAAACCATGATCTTTTCCCAGTTTTTAGTGAATCTGTTCAATGTCAGTGCAATAAAATGTTAGGGACATGGATGGCAACGAATAAAATAAGCTTGATTGACGTATTGATTTAACGATTGACCATGTATTTCAACATGAAAGGCTAATGAAAATTGTGAATAAAATGCAAAAACATTTAATTTTTGTATTTGTCTTTTTTTGAGTGGATTCTGTGTCTGTGGCATCTGACAATGAGTGTTTATGAATGTTTGAGTTGTTAAGTACCTCTAGGAGTCTGAGCTGCTTTCTTCATTAACTGGGTTTGAAGTTGTAGCTGTAGGCCTCTGCAAGAGTCTTTGTCGAGAACGTTGATAATCCTTGACTTTGCTGTATTTTTCTGCAAGCACTGGCTTCTGAATTGTTCTGCCTTCAAGAATTTGTCTTTTTCTGTCTTGTCTATAATACACTGGAGTGAACAGTAGATATAAGGTTAAATCTTTTCGTATCATGCCAGGTGTCTGCCGACGCCTTTATCTTCTGTCGCACAAAACACAGGATGATCTGCTTTTTTTTTCAGTGCTTCTGGAAAATGCTTCCTATTCTAGGCTACTGTTCCAAATGCACCAATCTGAATTTCTTTCAGGTCTTGAAATAAAGCTGAACGCTGAATAAAAACTACCGCAGAAGAGAATATGTCCCTTTGTTGCATATCCATCAAAAGATCTTTCACAACCCTGGAAGTTGCCCCAACACAACCTTTATCATTTTCCTTACCAGTATCAATTTTCAATTTCATGCAGTATTATGTTTTAGCATCAGTGAGAGCAGATAGTTTGAATCCCCACATTGTGGGTTTTGCTGGTAGGTAGTGCTTGAAATATATTCATCCCTGTGTGCAGAGCGAGGTGATTTTTTCAGTACCTATTCACTTCGTCAGTGATCATATCTATGGCAGTGTCAGTAAAAAAAAGTTTGAAAAAATCAATGAACTTGAATTCAGTTGCGTCTGTCTTGACACCTTCTTGTTCTTCATATGGAGGAAGGATGTCAAGCTCAACAAGTTCGTTTTGAGCAAGCTTTCTCCATCTCCATGGATTATTCTGATGTGCAGCCCTGCTGTGGTCCCTTGTGCCATGCCCATCTCCTGCTTTAGATGTGCCTACTTCACCTCCAGTCAGAATCGTCTCTGTTACAAGTCTGGTGTTTGTCATCACTCATGATGAAAACAATGAATGGGCTCTTGTACTAAAAATAATGAAATTTTAATCAAATCACCGCTAGAAACACCGCTACACGAAATCACTCATGGGCGCGGCCATTTTGGAATGCTACAAATACCCGGATGAGGCTTGTTTCGTAAAAATATCGATATGGCTCTCTTGCTTTCATAGTGTTGCTATTTCGACGACCGTCGAATTTGGTCACCAAGGGTATAATTTCACATAATTGGCATCTGTTATATCAGTGTCAGTTTCATAAATGAACAATTGCAGCAGTAGTTTTGGAGTATAAAAATTGAAGACACTAGTTTAAATTTTCCTGCTAGCTTGCTTCTCAGTTATATGAAGGAACATTTTTCATTACCATAATCCATAGACTGCAGCTATTCAGATACAATACATAAAAGCACAATGCTTGGCATGCCATGATTTTTTATTATTTTTTAAAAAAATGTGCAAGTGTTGTCAAAATGTATAAATTCTTGTGTTTGTTAGTCCATTTGTAAATGCAGCTGGGCTTTGACTTGTTTTATGATGGCATATAACATCCTCTTCATATTTTGGACCTTAGAAGGCCTTCCATGGCTTCAGGAACTATTTCATCAACAGCTATTACAGTATTTTGAGGTGATGCAGATTGCTGCTATTCCAGCCTGCATTTTTCATCTAGTTGAGTTTTTAGTTGAATGTCTTATATTCTCTTTTTTCAGTTTGAAAAGCTAATTAAGATTAGTAGCTACAAAATTGTATAAGAGAGTTAATGTTGCAGTGAATAGGTAATTCAGTTTTCATAAAATGTTGTGATGTGTCATGCATTGGTTTTATTTTTCATAAGGAGAATGCTGAAACGTTGAAAACTAAATTTTTTTCTTCAGGCAGCATGAAAACTGTAACAAGGTAATGAAATCACAACTTCATTCAAAGCAGCCAACAGATACAAATATATCTTCTGCAAGTGGTAGGTCTACGGCTGGTCCCAGTAAAGGTAAACACAGTGAGATCAGAAATCGATTAATGCAAGAGATCAGCCAGTCAAATTCCCTTTCTTCTTGTCAAGGTGTAGCATCTAGAAAAAAACACAAAGGGGACCATTTGGTAAATCAAGCAGTGCATAAAAGAAGTAGCAGTACTTCAGAAACAAAGCACACCTTTGATGAAGAATTAAAATGGCAGTCATCAAGTAAAAGCATAGAGTTTATTGAGAGCAAGCAGGGTTATAACCACAGAGGTCCTCATGACACACAAACAATTTCCAGCACTCTTGACCACAGAGAGCCTCATATATCATCTGCCAGTAAGGAATGTAAATTAGTTGCTAAGAAAAATAAGCAAAAAATGTCTGAAGCAGAGACCCAGGGGTGTGTAAAAATTCGAAAGATAGAAATAGACAAGACTAATGTATTAAAAAACTCATTGATGGAAGAAAGTGATAGTGCTGAAAGCCTTAAACAGAAAGAGGTGGAATCTTCTAGTGAACCTGACAGTCTTTCAGTTTGTGAAAGTAAAACTCACTGCTTTGTTGACGAGTCATCGGCTAGTAAGAATGTCAATGTGCACCCAGATATAAACAGTAGACCAAAAAATTTCATGTTTGTTTTAGAACCTGAGAAGAAAGTGCTGGATAATACCTCTAGCAGATTAAATCTCAACCATTCTGAAAATATTTTTGGTGTGAAAACTGAGGAAACGAAATGTGTATTTTCTAATATCAAAGAAACTGCCAGAAATTACACAGCAAACAACATGGAGTGTAATAGAAAATACACCAAGATGAGTGGTCATGTTCAAGAGCTACATATCCCTCGGACACATAGGTCACAGACATTTGATGAAGATGGTGGTGCATTCAGTAACGGTGAAATTAAAGAGGGTATTGCAGTGAGTAATGTAGAATGGGGTTCCAGTCTGTCACAGAATAAAACAGCTTTGTCAACTAAAACTAGCAGTGATTTTACAAAACAAATGAAAAATGTGTCACATCTGAGAGATAGTCCACCAGAAGTAGCCAGAGCCGAAAAGCAGACGTGTAATGGAAAAAACAGTAACAGTCAGTCAAGACATGTATTCAGTGGTAAACCTCATAAATCTGACGTTTCTGATAAAAACAGCACTAATAACAACAGTGAGCCTTCATTATGCCAAGAGAAATTCCATGGTTCAAATGGTCAGCTCAGTTATAGAACTGACTTTCTGTTTGAAGCTAATTATGTGGAAAGTAATGTGAATACTATGCAAACCACTAATTACATTACTTGTACTTCAAATTTGATATTGTTAGGAGATGAAGAAACAACATGTACTACAGTTCCTAGTCCAGGCAAGCTTCAACCCTCCGACTTTTATCCACCAGGTGTAAGAGGGGATGTGCAAGAGGGGGTCTCACATTTCAGGCATATTCGAGGTCTTACAGAAGTAATTAAGACATTACCTGCCGATTTTAATCCTTCCTTTCAGAATGAACACAATGCTCCTCAGGCATACAGTATTACAGCAGATAAGAAAATTAAAACAAAGACACTGAGAGTTACAAATGATACCAGCATGCCAAGCATTACATGTTTCACGGATAGTGATTGTCATAAAACATCACTTAAACCACAGAAAATGTTTGAAACTGAGCGACAAGAGAGTTTATCTGCACGAGAACCTGTGAGCAGCAAATGCAAAACTCCAAAAGCAAGACATGCATTTCATGTAGAGGACTTAAAGGAAAGTAATGAGGACTCTTGCAGAGGGTCCAGTAAGGTAAGACTACAAACCAATGTTTCACTCTCAGGTTGTGGCGCAAGAGGACACGACTGGGCAACTGCTGTAAATGAAATGTTTGGAGATGTTTTTCAAAAAAAACTTCATACATTGAAACAAAAAACGCAGTATCAAGCACCGTCTGAAGCAGAGGCCATAAAAAGACAAAGAAAGGCTCACAGTTTTGGAAATGGTATTGTCATTGACAAGTCTGATTCAAACATTTCCACATCATTAAGTATTACACCTTCACCCAGAACAAAAATAAGGTCAAGTATGCATGTAATTGAATCCAGAAGTACCAAACACAGAACGGAGCTAAAGACTTTCGACCATACAGAATGTGAAAATTAACAAAATCACGAGACCTATACATTGAGGTAGCAGGAAAATGCCATTGACACATCTTTCTCTCCCCCTGTCTTTTTTTCACACAGAAACAAGAACATTAAACACACATTGCCATGTTTCAGTAGGAAGAAGGAGCTCCGACAGAAATTCATGCACATCCTAGTCTTGTTAAAATAACACTTAACCCTCCGGCGGGCGCGTTGGCGCACTAAGTGCGCCAAATTAAATTAAATTCAAATTTCACGGGTTTTTTTGCGGTTGGCTGCATTGAACTCTTAACTATTCCTTTATTCATGTCTTAGCTTTAATTCTGAACAGTTGTCTTGTTATTATATGTTGTGCGACGAGATATTTAGGGTCCCGCAACTCAAGGAGTGTCATTAGTGGTGTATAAAGTGCGCCACGCGCTCGGTGATGTAAGTATATTTTTCATTTCAATTTTCTGTTTTTAAAATTAAATTTGAGACCGCAACAGGCCACTAAGAGCCTAATACATGTGAGAAGTGTCAAATTGCGGATAACTAAAGTGATTAGTTCATGATTTATCTATCCGCTTACTCAGGGTCAGAGGCTATCTAGTATGTTCCTCAAATAAATCGGTACTTCCATTATGAGGGACGAAAGTTATAAATGATCGTCTATTTCTTTCACTGACAGAGTAAGAGATTGGATAAAGTAGAGTTCTAATATTACAGTATATTTTATTAATGTAATGCATGGTGATAAGGTTTATGACATAAAAAATATTAGTAGTTCATTTTACTCTATTAATGATTAAAGTAATGATTATAGTTTTTTTTAAACGTATAACAATAAAAATACGTGTAACCTGCAAAGCTATGTTTCCTTTTCCATTTATGAAGCTAAATTTAAGATTGAAATACCGGGACCGCAACTCAAATCAATGTAAATACGTTTGTTTTTAAGAGGCGCACTCTGCCTGCTCTTGCAAAGAAAAGAAACGCGCCTGCCGGAGGGTTAAGATACTGGCAAACCAGGTGGAGCCCAATGGGCTGATCACCCGTTGGCTTCTCACACCGATTACGGAAACAACGGCAGATGGATCTATTTGTTGTTGCCCTAAAGACGCCGCTAGGCGTGATGGGAAACTACAACAGAGAAAATCAATCTGCTGTTGCCCTTAAGACGCCACAAGGCGTGATGGCCTCTGACTGCTTGGTCGGTCTTTGGCTAAGGACGGAAGAAGAAGAGAAGAAACCAGGTGGAGAGTAGGTTAGCTTTGTTGTAATTTCTTTAGATTGTTTCATTTAATAAGTGTAGTGATTTCAGCTGATAAACTGCATTTTAGTAATTGTTTTCATTAAACCAAGTCATTAAATTAGCATAAAGTCCTCTGGATATAAAACAGCAGAAGTGATTGACTTCAAGATTTGTAATCTGATGAAGATAACCATGTGGATTTGGTTTATTTATATTTGACCCTTTGTTACGGCACGTTATAGAATTAGTTTAACAATGTGAGCGTGTCAGAGGTTAATTTGTTGGGTGATCTGCACTCTTTAAGGAAAACTAGCTCTTTAATTCAACAATCACTGAAGCGGACAGAAGGTAAGGTGAGATGGAACTGGGAAATTCAAATCTTTAAGCTTTCATTGCTTCAGCATTTGTAAGTGGAGAAGACAAGCAGCCTTTGAATTTTAAAAAAAAGTCTATATATCTGCATCTACCAGTAAACCTGAACTACATACAGCAGAAATGTTCCTGTGCAGAGTGCTGTACAGGTTGAGAAGTAAAGAAAGGAATACCTGAAAATATTATTTAAGAATTTATGAGTCACAGTTGGCAGTATTAAATTCACTGTTGTTTGTAACTGAAGTCAACAACCCACTTGCTGTCAACGAAAAACTGGAGATGTCAGGAACCTTGAGTTGACTACTGCCTTTATTAGTCATTAATGTGGAATTCTGAAGGCGAACGAGGAAGAAGAAAAAGAAAGAAGTTGCAGCACAGTAATCTGAGGTTGACATGTTTTGTGTTTAGGTTCAGTTCCATTGATAATACCACTTCTAAGAATGTCCCAGACTGATGTTATTAAGTACTCCAATAATGCACTGAGACATTGAAAATGATAAAATCCTCCATGTTTCTTTATCCCAGTAAAGTTACAATTGTTGGAAATTATAAAATGATCCATTTCTTTATCCCAACAAAGTTACATCTTAGTGTCCATCTTCTCAGGAGGATGGAATGCAGGACCTGGTTATTCACTCTAGTATAACTGCAATTAAGTACTCCAATAATGCACTGAGACATTGAAAATGATAAAATCCTCCATGTTTCTTTATCCCAGTAAAGTTACAATTGTTGGAAATTATAAAATGATCCATTTCTTTATCCCAACAAAGTTACATCTTAGTGTCCATCTTCTCAGGAGGATGGAATGCAGGACCTGGTTATTCACTCTAGTATAACTGCAAAAGAATAGTTTGAGGTCTAATAAATGGTGTTGCTGCTTAGTAGTAGACAGTATTAGAATGTAAAGGAAAAAATTGCTAAGAAGAATTAACTGTTTTTATTTTAACAGTCAAGACTCGTATACATCCTTTAGAATGGTACATAAATTAGATTTTTTAATTTTGTAAGAGACTTTGGTTGGATCTTCGAGGGACTTCTTTAAATAGCTTTGACAAATTAAAAGAATTCACTTTTAAAATCACAGTAAGCTCATTATGAATTTTTTATTTCATGTGGCACATTGGACTACAGCTGTTGCTTGTCACTGATTATTTTGGGATTTCTTTTTTGGCTACACCCATGACAGCCAGCTTGCCATTGCTTCTACTTCCACTGCTTTGCTTCATTTCTCTCAGACCCATACCACTTGAGTCTTGAAGTTAGCTGTTGCTTTTTCTTTCCTTGTATGTCATTAAGTGGTGTACAGACAATCAGTTTTAATATTTGTGCGAAGTTTGACCAACATAATACCTTGTTTCTTTAAGATCTTTTTATCATTGCTCACAGGCCACCTCATAAAATTGAGAACTAGTGTAAAGGAAGTCTCCAACACTTCATTCCCCAATGGCAGTATCAGCAATAGGACTACCTCTACTATAGTTTTGTAAGCACAAATTTTCGTTTTTTCCTGCACATTCTCTCTTCTGCTATATGCTGTAGTACTTTTTTAAAATCCCTGTTTACAAAATTGACTGTTCTCACAGAGAGGCAGTGAGACGTGTTTACTCTATATGTTTAATTTTTCATAGCAAGCTTTATAAAATGTATAGTTCTGCATTAATGGCATATTTAGATAATATCTATGTTGACTGTGACCTCTGGTTCAGCAGTTGTCTTGTGCTGTTTTGTTACGAGTATCACCACTTTTAATCTATTAATTGCATTAATAAAATTTTGGCTGAATGGGCTTGAACTATCTTGATAATATAAAACCATCCTTGCTATGAATGGTTGAATCAGTTAGTACCTAATACATGTCTTGTGGAAAATTTCATTTCTTAGTGTGAACACACTTATATATTAGTATATTCTACACACAAAGTACATTTTTTAAAAACTTGTATCTACTCATCTCCCCTTCTGTCATTTAAGTAATTTATATTGCTATCATCTACACCTGCATTTAAAAAAAATATAGTTATGATTTCAAACTAATTCTTTCGCATTTATGATGTTAAATAATTTTATTAAAAACTGTTTTATCACTTGCTGAGAGTTCTGTGTTTTGTATAAATAGTACATAAATCAGTCAGGGGGAGAGGGGAATGAAATAGCAGTAATCATTGTTGATAGGACTCAAGACAGAACAATACAGTAGAAGGCACTAAATTATCCACACACTAAAAAACTGCTGTAGGACCACAAGGGTCAGCAATAAGCTGCACCCTCTTATCTTCATAAATGACTTTCACCGCTTCTTGAAGTTCCATTGATAATACCACTTCTAAGAATGTCCCAGACTGATGTTATTAAGTACTCCAATAATGCACTGAGACGTTGAAAATGATAAAATCCTCCATATTTCTTTATCTCAGTAAAGTTACGAGTGTTGGACATTATAAAATGATCCATATTTCTTTATCCCAACAAAGTTACATCTTAGTGTCCATCTTCTCAGGAGGATGGAATGCAGGACCTGGTTATTCACTCTAGTATAACTGCAAAAAGAATAGTTTGAGGTCTAATAAATGGTGTTGCTGCTTAGTAGTAGACAGTATTAGAATATTTCTTTATCCCAGTAAAGGCATGCCCATTTTTTTGGGGTCATGTATAACGTAGGTCATTATCATCTGGAACCCATAAACTTAGAATGAGTGCTTATTGTCAGACTAATTAAAAGGAATGTTCATAACAGTGGCGGAGCTGCATAACTGCTGAAAAGTTTTACTCAGCATTTATTTATTCACAATTGGGACGCTATTTGTATAATCAGCGTTTAAGTGGCACTATTCAAAATCAAAGCACATATGAATATTTACCCTAGCTCTACTTCATATTCTTGGCATTTATCACTTGTCCTAATGATCAATGGAGCCGCGGTAGCATAGTGGTTAGTGCACTGGCTTCCTAGCGCAGTGGTCTATGGTTCGATCCCCAGATGAGGTGGGATTTTTTTAGGCCACAAACGGCTACTGGATCGACCCAGCCCCAAATGGGTACCAGAGCAACTCTGGGAAGGTTAAGGCAGCCGGCGTGATGCCAACCACATCACCCCTAGTGTGCCGACAGTCAAGATAATATGGGCCTAACACCATATTCCCAATATGCCTCAATGGGCGTGTAACGGGTTCCTTTACCCTTTTAATGATCAAGCTATTTTCTCTATTCTTTGATTGTTCTTACATGGGCTATTTATTTTAAATCAACCTCAGACCTAAGGGTCTTTTATGTTTGGACATGCACCCTAATATAACCGACTAGGCTGAACGGGACGCGCCTCGCCAAAACTATTTTAAAAAAAACTATGGGCTATTTATGCTGGCAAATGTGATTCGTCATTCATAATGAAATGGAACCATCAAAATTTTTCGACAATAGCTTTACTCATATAACAAAAAAGTTGGTGGGTCATGGTTTCTATAATTTAATAGCAAAATAAGTAAATTGTACTAAATACAAAGTCACAGTAGCAAATATAATAAGTGTTTCACATCACTAATACAAATATCTTGCTCTGTTATGTTATATTTGACAAAATGAGCTGATGGTTTTGGTTGCTAATCAGTCACACTGAAGAGCTGTCTTTATTCATTCTTCAGCTCCTTAAGGAGCATAGGCCTTTAGCAAACTTATGCCAAGTATTCCTGTCCCATGCCATCGGCTCAAGGTCTTTCCATGTGTTCCCCCTACATTTCTTACCCTGAGGATTCTAGAACAAGAACTACCTTAGTAATGCTATCAACAGGTTTCCTTAATGTCCTACCCATCTCCAGAGTCTTCTTGTATCTTGTTCCACTGGTTCTTGTCATCAATTCCACATTAGTGACCATGTCGTACCACATCAATACTATTCTGTGCAAGCACCCATTTGTGAAAGATTTTTGGTCGTTTTCCTTGTTTCAGAGCCATACAATAGGACTGACTTGACAGTTGAAATGAAGATTCTACCTTTTGTTTTGATTTCTTTTGAAAAATGTCCCAATGCAATGAACATACCTCTAGCCTTTTGTATTTTTATTCTGATATCATTGTCCGTTCCTCCAAATGTTTTTATATTGCTGCCAAGGTATGTGTATGAATCTACATCTTGTAGTGGTGTTTCTTCAAGTGTAATCTTATTTCCTGCATTTATTCTAATTATCTTTTTCTCCCTGTGTATTTTTAGATCCACTTACAGTGACCTCTCGCCAAGTATTTTAATTTTGTCTTGCATCTGATTACGGTTATGGCAGGTGAAGTGCCAGGTTGTTGGTGTGTTTTCAGGGCATGAAAGGGGAGCAAAGGATTGTAACACACTAATCGACCACGAATTTCGTAAGTGGCAACTAAGGAAGGTGGGGTATGGGCCTGACTACCCCATCCTGTAGACATTTTAACCACAAAATATTTTATACACAATATGAATATAGTTTTTGTTAAAGTTCAAAGGCTGTCTTGTGTGCTCTACTTTATAGAGCGGCTTTTGGGGGCTTGAGCTATGACAGAATCCAAGCATCAAATAACATGATATGGAAACAACTTCTTCGTTCGTCCTGAAAAGGATGTTGGTTGCGCTGTGTCCGTTTACAGTGAAGCTGCGATATTTGCGCCTTTCGGCCGACACATCCGACTTCAGCACAGCATTTTTGGGACTGGGTTAGCCTTCCCTCTTCGATCCCTACTCACTCAGCCAGACTGCAATGATGCAGCCTGTTTCCAGGACCACCACTTGGAGGTGGAGTAGGGTCTTGGTCAGCTCTGGTTCCCTGACGCAAGCAGTCTAGCTATGGGTCACTAACTGCATTCCTCACTGTTGACGTGTCTTAGGTACCATATGGAAACTGATAACTAAGAGTCTAGAATGATCCGAACAAGCTATGGAAGACAGGTACGAGTTGCTCCAAAAGTTAGTAGAGATTCCTGAAACAAACTCCAGAAGGCAATGGTAAACTGCAATCAATCATGTTTCAAAACAGATCTGTACAACTTATGAAGGCAAACAATGTTATTGTTACTGGAAGTCCCAGTAGGAAATCGTTTTCCAATAGGGAAAATCACAAGCCACTGGAAATACGAGACTGCAATCCAGCTACTGTTGGCAAAATAAACTTTTTGAATAGCCGCGTGGAATGTTAGAACACTGACAAAAGATGTAGAAGCTAGAAAATGAAAAGAGAAAAATGGAGAGAAAGAATATAAATACTCTAGAGATGAAATGGACAATGCAATAGGATAATAACATAATATAACCAGGAGGGGACCAATATTACAGATGAGTAAATATTTGATGAACATTCAAAAGTAAGCAACAGAATTTTTGAATATATCCCTAGCCAAACTGATTAAAAAAACCAATAGCTGTCAATATTATACTAGCCAAACTGAGTGAAAACCCAATAGCTTTAAATATCGTACAAGTGTATGCTCCAACATCTGATCGCCCAGAAGGTACTATAATCCTAGAAGATCTTAACTCTTTGATTCCGTAATTATTTTTTGAAGAATTCTAAACGGCGAAGTGTACTACCTTTTAGTGTAAATTTTATGTTAATCTTTTCAGTGAACATGTACTTATTATATACCAAACTGTAGGGAAATAGAGAATTGTAATATATAGTGTCTTTGGTAGTATTAACACATGTACGTTTGGTATACTTAAAACACGTTGCATGTAAAATTGAAAAACACTAAAAAGTTAACGAATACGAGCTTACCAAAGACAAATTACTGTTGTAGACAATAAAACTTTCTTTTTAGTCTTCAAACGTCAAGTTAATCCATTTACAAAGTGAAAAAACATTGCTTATGGCCACAGTTTGTACTTTTAGTGTTATTCACACCAGCTTTTACTGTGGTCCCTTATAAGAATAAAATAAATTATGCAATCTTGCATTTTGTAATTTTCAAACAAATAAAGAAGAATAACATATAAAAACTTTTTACATTTGCTTAATGTTTTAATAGTATCCCTAGCTTCATCTTCTACCTAGGACTAGTTTTGTTGTTGCTTTTCGATCAGCCAGAATAGGACTACGCCCACTCATCAATTAAATCTAATGTGTCTAGCTTTTTTGCACTGATTCCGTTATTTGACAACAAACTGTGACTACCAAACAATCACCGTCAATGTCAGCAATGTTTCCAAGTAGTTTGACACATTCGCTTAGGAGACTTAGAAATTGTAAATATAAAGCGTGACATATTTCTGTAGCAATAACAACGCACACACGCTAATCATCATACAAATTGTGATAATAACAAAAACACGCACATGTGCTGCTTAACTACACTCAAATTAGTTGTATAAATAGTAGCGGAAATCATTCTACGATTTTTGGGGTTTATTCATGAAAAACTAAAAATAACGCTCTGAGCGTTAAGGTGGCAAGGCAGTTACAATTTTGCAACACTCTGAGCGTTGTTCTGGAGTCAAAGAGTTAATGCCAAAACACTGAAGGAGACCTAATAAACTATTAGCAAAAACACGATCTCAAGCTGACTAACAGTGATTGTGTACCAATGTGTGGAAAAATAATACAGTTAAAATAACAAATTGTGAAGACCATTAAATTAGACGGACTGTTAAAATCAGATGTGGAACTATCAAACATATAAAGCTACAGTAACAAATAAATTCAATGATTTAGCGAAAATACTAAGTGAAATGGACATGGAAATGTGCTTAAAGACTCAATTCAGCAAATGGGAAGAAAAATAATACCAAAAAAAAACTAAAAATAAAATGGATGACAGAAAGAAAAACAGGAGAAAACATTATCTGTTTAGGATATTAAGATGAAGACTATGCACACACAGAAGTGGGAGGTTGTCTTTGTGGTGTGAGAAGCACACACAAAAAAACACTGATAGAATGGGAACCACTATCATGCAGAATTATGCAAGATTTTAATGACAAGAAAGTGAACCACCATTATTCAATGCTATGCACCAACAAATGGTGCACAGTGTATTACCAAATAAAATCCTATGCGAGATGATATATTAGTCATGGAGATGAGAATATAAAAGTTGGAGCAGATATCTACAAAAGATTATGGGAAAGAAAGGCACACAAAACAAATGAAAATGTAGGAATATTTGTGAGCTGTGCCTTGAATGAATTGGTCTTTGGAGGAACATGGAGCTCACCAGATTGACAAAAAAAAAACCCACCACCACAGATAGAAAATACAGATGCTGCCTACAGTTTGTAAGGGTAAAAAAAGAGGAGCAGATGGAGGGTAGGATTACTACTTTCTCCTAGGGACCCTTACTTACTTGGTCATTTTTTCTACTCTGGGGTGTAGAGTAGAAGTTTGCCAGAGAGAGCGCCAAAATCAAAATCTATGGAACATTTCAGAGCACATGCTCTCGGCAACATAAATAATGACTCGCAAAGAACACGTGGAAAATTGTAACAGAAAAAAAAATGCCAGGCAGTCAGCTGTGAAGGGGAAGTAGAAAAAAAACCTCTGTGCACACTATATGGAGAGCAAAGTGGTAAAGAGGGCCAGGCAAGGTAAGTGAAAATACATTGATAACTTGACTGTCGAAGCAGAGAAGGCTTAAAAAATGGAGACTTGAAGACACTTTACAACATCACTAGAAACAATACAGTGATTCTTAGCCGCCGACCGTCAAAGCAGTCAGTGGCCATCACGCCTGGTAGCGTCTTGTAGGGCAACAACAAATTGATTCCACCTTGCTCGGTTGGTGGCCATCCTTCGTACAGTGCCCCAACTCTGGTTCATTCTTTGCATCTCAGCCTCCACCAAGTTGTTTTTGGTCGGCCTCTCTTTCATTTTCCTTCAGGGGTCCATAGCATAGCTGTTCTTGTGATGGCATTGGGGTCTCTTCTGAGGACATGGCCAACCCAGCTCCAGCGTCTGGCAGTTATGATGGTGGGCATGTCCTCTTGCTTGCTCCGAGTAAGCAGATATTGGTTGGTGATGGTATTTGGCCAAAAGATTCAGTGAATTTTTCTTAGACATGTTGAGTGAAAAGATGACAATTTCGACATTTCCTTCTCTGTAACTCTCCAGCAAATACAATGATGTACCAGTGAAAAGCAAGATAGGATAAACTAGCAATGAAGAGAAACAATGATCCAAGCAGGTTGAATACTTTAAGGAAATCCTAAACAGGAATCAGTACAACAGATCATCGCACAACTAACAAAGGAAAATTAATGTAATCACTAATCCATTGATACAACTAGTTGTCATACAAGCTAACAATGGAAATGCTGCAGGGCCACATGGGATCCCCCCTAGACGCAATGAAGTTGATGTCCCATCCACTACAGAGATGTTGTACCACATCTTCAAAGAGAATCTCGAAACATGAAGCCATCCCTAGGAGGCAGAAAGAAAGACACATGATTAAAATAGCCAAGAAAAGCAATAATTGCACACAGCAGCTGGTGAGGTACAACACTTCTGGTAGTGGCTGGACAAATTCTGATCAAAGCAATGCTAGACTATATAAGAGAAGCCTTAGATACAGAACTCAGGGATTAACAAGCAGAATTTTGAACCTAATATCTAAGAACATGGCTAGAAATTCAACACCATTTTAACAATAAATAAGGAAAGCAGCAAATCATGCTTGGGATTCCAGGAAAGGAAGAGACAAGATTGCATAACATCAGAAACATTAAACACCATAGCGATGAGAGAAGAAATGAAAAGGACGAAAACAGAACCAAAGTCCTCCAGGTTAAAGAAATATACAGCAAACAGTACAGTCAGCTGGACAAGGAAGTAATAGTCTAACTGGAGCCAACAAAAGGAAGTTTAGATGATCGTGCAAGAAGAGGCAGTACTGAGAAAGGAACAAAGCACAGTATATAAAATAACTAAAACCAGCGGAAAGCGGGATGCAAACAATATTAAGTTAGTAAAAGATAAGCAAAGAAATCTCATCACCACAGCACTTCAGAGAAACACTGAGTAAGGAACCACCTAAGACGCAGCTGAATATTCCTGAGGCTGAAAATGATCTATTCATAAATATAGAGATTCCAAAGGGAAGAAGTCATCACAGCTGTCAAAGGGTTAAAGAATGGAAAAGCTCCTGGTCACCACAGTTTAAATGCAGAGTTATTTAAGGCAGACCCTGAACTAGCAGCAGAACTATTAGAACACTATTTGCACAAGTCTGGAAAACAGAGAACACCAATGGAGTGGAATAGAGGAATAATTGTCAAATTGCTCAAGAAGGGCAACCTTACAGACTGAAACAACTGGAGAGGAATTACTCCTTTCAGTTTCCAGTAAAATACTAGGCAGGATAATTATCCAGAGAATTTTGAAAGCAGTAGATTATAAATTGAGGAAAGAACGAGCAGGCTTCAGAAAGAATAGATGTGCAGATCATATATTCACCCTCAGGAACATTATCGAGCAGTGCTCAGAATGGCAGACTGTGACAGGGTAGATAAATCCCAAAAGAATATGAGTAAGACAAAGATTAAATAGGTAGGAAAATAATAAGAACGAAAAATAAAGATTAAGAAACTAAAGAAACCAACAAGCAACAGCATGATAGTAGCTAGAATAAAAGTTACACTAATATCCAAGGTCATTTTGTTTACTACTAAAAAGAAAACTAAAATAGCAACAACTTCAAGGACACCAAAAAATGAAAAAGTCACGTATGCAAATTCTAGTTAGAACACAAATGATCCAATAATACATAGTAAAATATAAGACTTAGATCAGTTTGCCACTTAACCAAATAGCGTCTTGTCCTTGAGAAAATTTGACACTTGTAGTGACACGTTACATTTATTCAGATACAAAAATTACGTTAAGTATCGATACTAATTGATACCGGAAATATGCGAGAAGCCTTTTTGAATGTATAAAATGCTTTTCAAGCAGACATGTACATTTTAAAGAAGCATTACAAAGAAATATCACAATAAGAAAAATGCATAAAGCTTGTTGCTAGTTTTACATTATTTTATGCTGTGTAAAAATGATCTGAAATACAAAATTGTAATAGACAAAATGTAAACTAAATTTACATGTTATGATATGTGCAGTAAAGCATCAGAAAAGATTTTTTTTAAAAAAGCAATAAACAAGATATAAATTAACAACAGTTACAGCTTAACAGCACATGAAAAATGTTATTTTTTAATGAAAACGTAATTTGAGTCAAATATATAATCTGTATATCTTCAAAGACAGATCTACATTATACAGTATCACATTCCTTCACTCATGACCAACATTTTACTACTATAAAATTTTATGTATTTTTAAGTTTGAGCAGACCGTATTAGTAGAATACTTCTTTCTATGACATTTATGGATTGCATATGTATAAACCAGAATACAAGTATAACTGAGATGTCAGCAAAAGCATAAAATTATAAAAAAGTTTGCTTTACAGGCAGACAGATGAAACATTATCTTTTGTTGTTCTTGTTAGTGGAGCTTCTCGTATCTTGTTGCTTTGCTTCATGTTCCAACTGGTCTTCAGGCAATTTACCAAGTTTTTCAGCCACCTTGTGCTTTCTGATCTAAGAGAAAAATCACAATACGTTTTAACTGAAAGAAAGCTATTATTTACCTTTTTTTTTAAAAAAAACTCCTGACAGAGTTAGAACATCACCACTACAAGAGCTAGTCCCCCTTTGCCAGAAGTCTGCACCTTCGCACTACATATGCTTTTGCTGTGGTGGTTTTTTAATGTTTTTTTACATGTTGAAGTTGTTAGATTTCCATTTTTTTTTTACTTGCTTGATGTGGTAGTGGAGTTCTATTCTTTGCTACCCATAATTGCGCCCAAGGAACCGTATGGGTGAAGCTGAACTAGCATAAGAATGCAATCACAATAATCTACGAGGGGCATTCAGAAAGTAATGCACCACATCGTTTTTCTCAGGAGCTGTTTATTCAAAAAGCATGAAATTTATACACAATATACATGGATATGTCATGTAAACATCGGTATTATTCAACATAATCCCCATCAACTTGTACGGCTTTATGCCAGCGCGAAACAAGTGCATGTATTCCTAGCCCGTACCAGATTTTGTCTTGATCATGTATCCATTTCTTCGCTGCATGAATCACTCCTTCATCATCTTCAAACCTTGTCCCACGGAGTGCATCTTTAAGTGGACCAAATAGATGAAAATCAGAGGGTGCCAGATCGGGACTATAGGGTAGATGGGGTAGTACAGTCCAACCCAATTTGGTGATTGCTTCCCGTGTTGCCAGACTTGTGTGAGTGCGCGCATTGTCGTGAAGGAGAAGCAGGTCTGCTGGATTCTTGTGCGGCCGAACTCTGCGAAAACGTTGAGTTTTTTCAATGTCTTAATGTAATCTTGAGAATTGATTGTCTCTCCTCTTGGCATAACGTCCACAAGAATCACACCTTCAATGTCCCAAAAGACAGTGATCATGACCTTTCCAGCTAAAGGAATTGTCTTGAATTTCTTTCTTCTTGTTGATTGCGGATGATGCCACTCCACTGACTGTCTTTTTGTCTCTGGTTCAAAATGATGTGCCCAGGTTTCGTCACCTGTAACGATCTTAGCCAAAAAGTTCTCTCCGTCAGCATTGAAACGCTGCAACAATTCAGAAGAAATTGCTTTCCTTTGCAATCGGTGGTCATTTGTGAGACTTCGAGGAACCCATCTTGCACAAACCTTAGAAAATCCGAGAGTTTTTATAACTGCATTTGCACTACCAATGCTGACTGACAGCTGTAAGGCCAACTGTTCAGTAGTGATTCGCCTATCAGTAAGAATAATGCCCTCAGCGCGTTTCAACATTTCTGCGTTGGTGGCTGTGGCAGGACGTCCACAGCGCGGCCGATCAAGCAGCTCCGTATCTCCACTTCCTGATTCTTTGATTCTCTGAACCCAGCGACTGACTGTACTCCTGTCGACTGCAAAACTTCCATACACATCACACAGACGCTTGTGAATATTCACAACAGTTTCCTTCTCTGCAACGAGAAATTCTATCACAATTCGCTTTTTATAATGCAAGTTGCTAACACGCTCCATTTCAACGGTTTAGGGCAGCCGTATTATTTGGCCGGTTGCGGTGCAATTTGGTGCACACAATTGGCACATGCCATATTTGAAGTGTGCAAAATTTCATGCTTCTATCTTCATTATTAGCTGAGAAAAACGATGTGGTGCATTACTTTCTGAACGCCCCTCGTAATTAAAAAAGATTTGCTACAACCACAGAAAGTTAATACAAGATACCTTGTATATCTAAAACCACAGTGAAGTAATGCAAGTCACAAACTATAGGGAAAAATGTCTGCAGCTTAAGGATAATGATTGCACAGCACCAAAAGTACCACTGGAATTATGTCAATGTTGCTATTTAAGTTTCTTTGTGTTGTGTATTTTACATTTTATCTATTAATTTCATATAATGCAACTGAAACCTGCAAAATATTAAGTCCATGCATCCTTTTATCATCTGATAAAACAACCCAAACTTAGAAAAACAAAATAAAACAATGTTACAAAGTCTCATGCTCTGTAACCAGCAGTCTGAATCTAGAAGAAGCCTCACTTCTTCTTCTTCTTGCGATTGCATCTTTGATGATTACACCGTCAGACGAGTTCTCATGATGAATTTGACTGTTGTTTGAAGTTCCTCTTTAACTCCATATAGCTTTGAGTTTAGTGTTGAGTCATTGGGCCAGTATATCTTTCTTAACTGGTCATACAGAGGACAGTCCTGTAGAACATGCTCAGCAGTTTGTTCGTTTAATCCACATGTGCACAGTGGTGAAGCAGACAATCATAGCTTGTGCATGTGTTTATTCAGTTTGTTATGCCCTGTCCTGAGGTGAAAAATAGTTATCTGTCCCTGCCGGTCGAGAGTGTGATAGTCGTCTTTGGGTTGGTTCTGTTCTCTTCTGATAGTCTGGATAGCTCTCTTTTTCTCAAAGTATGTGACTTCATTATCTTCTTGTTCACATTCTCCTCCCTTTTTTGCAAGTTTATCTGCCTTTTCATTTCCGGGTACACCACAATGAGATGGTACCCACTGAAGTATGGTTCTCTTTTTGGCAGCTACCTTGTTTAGTTCATTTCTCAGATGCGGGAGTTTACCACCCTTGAGAGCTTGCAGGACAGACAGTGCATCTGTGAGGATGACTACCTGGTGGCAGTCAGAGTTGGTGCTATAAATCATATTTGCAGCTTGCTCTAGAGCTTGAACCTCAGCTGTATAGTTGGAACAGAATTTACCAGTGGGAATGTGCCTAGTCTCATAGTGGTTGTCAGGATATGAGATAAAGATACCGGCACCTCCATTCCTAACAGCATTAGTTGCTGATCCATCTGTATAGGCATGTATCCATGATTGATCGGGATAGCTTTCTTGGATCATACTCAATGTAGCAGTTCGTTTTTGCAGATCATTATACTCACATCCACTTGTGAGACCACTGACTGATGTATTAATTTGGAGGGCACTGCTGGCCTGCTCCCATGGTACAGGGTATAGGGTGGGCTTCAGTGGTGTTGTCTTCATGGATAAGTCTTTTTCCCCGATGCACAAAGCTGCTACGCTTTAGACGTCCCAATGCCAGATCATCTAGTCTTGCCTTCATTGGGTGCATTGGCATACTGTTGTACTTTTCTATCTGGATCATGGTTTTTGTGTCTCTTCTATGGGACAATGTCTGTAATCCAGCAACCTTCTGCATCTCTGTTATTGGTGTAGTTTTCATGGCTCCTGTAATGAGCCTGAGAGCTTGGTTTTGCACCTTGTCCAAAGACTGCAGATGTGAGTTAGCAGCTGATGACCATGCTGCTGAGCTAAACTCTAAGTGTGGTCTTATTACTCCATTATAAATCTTCTTTAGATTTCGTTCATTTGCTCCCCAGTTGGTACCTGCTAATTTTCTGAGTATGCCTAGTCGTCTTCGGGCCTTTCCTTCTGCATTTTCAATATGCTTATTCCATGTAAGCTTTTGGTCAAATGTCACCCCAAGATAGGTGGGGTAGCTTTCTTCCTTGATCACGGTTGTCCCTAGGTGTAGGTACCCCAAACCGCCCGCTTTTTTGGTTGACAACGCACGAAAGTTGAGAAAACTGAGGAAAATTCGTCAAGTTTAAGTCGTCGCTGTCCCTTTGCTATTAAGCAGATTGTAATAAAATTTATATCACGATACTCATTATCCTCTTCTCTTTTGAAATGTATTAATTCCCGAATAATAAAAGTTATTGAAGTATTTTTTTTACTAATAAAAACTAACAGCAACGTTACGCGTAGTTTGCCCGGGCGCGCGGCCAACTCTCGGCGTTTTTGCCTCACCCCGCTTCATTCAAACGGGTTTCGCTTGACCAGCAAACGTCTGATTTGCATACTATTTTCACCATTATGATGGGAAGATGCATATCTTTAATTTGGTATATTGCAAGCTGTAGAAAACAACGTGGAAGACGTCGATTTCTCAAAGTGAAGTTGAAATTTTACAAGATGTGACATTTTAAATGTTATAATTGTTTGCAATATATGAGAAGATTTGGGAGCCATTTTCCTTTATTCGTGTGAAATTTTAAAGACTTCTGATATTTGCTGGTGGAGCTAATTGACTTTGAGTAAGTCCTGTATCGCTCAAGCTAGGCCTAGAAATTTAGCGAAAAATAGACAGCGAGGCTGTTCCATCGGCCGTCATAACTCCCGATGTCATCAAGATCGAGACGCCACTTTTATTGGCTCATGTGCAAACATCATCACATCTTCTGATTTGAGGTTGACTATACGTAAGTATATCACTTATTAACAATGTTTTGAACTTCAAATGTAAAATTTACAATAGTTTTAATATTATTTAGCAATTTAACACGATCGCACAGTTTTTGTGTAACAACGTGGATTGAATTGTTATCACCGCTTCAGACATTCGCACAACAATCTAATTTTTTCAAGAGCTTGAAAAGCTAAGAAAGTTACCAATTTGAATAAAAAATGCATGTTTTGATTAATTGGTAATTAAATGAAGGTTTATTTTGCAACATAATAGGGTGAATAATGATCTTAAAGCGAATGATATCGGAAAACCAAACGCCAATGGTCGACGTATTGAGACAAGGCTAGAAAACCGGAAAAATACCATAACTTAGTAGCTGTTGAAAAAAAATTTAAAAAAAAAAAAAAAAAAACACACACACCCACACAAATAGTAATACGTCTTACAAGGAGAAGGACAAGAAAAACCTACGTTGCGGCCACAAGGCCTTCGTCAGGGACAGACAAACAAGAGACAGGAGGGAAAGAAAATGAGAATTAAGTAGAGAACATGAAACTATAAAAATAAGAGAAAAAAATTCCCTTAATATTAAGTCCAGTCACATGTGACCGTCAAGAGTGACTTAGTAGCTGACGGTGTACTGAAATGTCCGGACTAGCAGGCACTAGTTGATAGTCTTACCTCGAACATAAATATGTACCGGGTATAAACAGCTTTCATGAAATGCACTTTAAATAGTTCAGACTCGCGTATTCATGTTAATTAATATACATTTTAATTTAAGCAGGCTGTACACTTTTCAAGTTTTAAGGTTCGTCGTGATTTTCAATGCACTACATGTATGATATAATAATGGTACGTGTAATGCTCTATACATGTAAAGAAAACTCACTTCTGGAATTTTACTGTTGCATATGACTCATACAACGATGTTATAAAAAAAAAACATTTTTTAATGCTAGTAACCAGTTGTTTTATCAAAAAATAGCGTTTAGATATTGTTAATTATTGTTTACATGTTGTTAATTATTGCCTACAAATGATTTTTAATTGAAATATGGACAGTATTAAAAAAAAAAAAATTCTTAATTTTTACATTTTTTTCTTCCCCTGCGACAAATTGGCCTCTGGACATATTTTAAAAAATTATACAAGAACAAACAGATGTTCAAATCCTCTGAAAAAAATTGGGTTGTATTTGTGTAGTATGCAGATTAATATGTACAAATTTAAAGCTTGTACCTTTTATATTTTTTGAAATATGATGTGAAAATTGATGTTCATGCAAAATACTACATTTTTTGGTAATGATTTGCAATATTTGGTCTAAAATATATTGATAATTATTCATGATATAGCCCTATAGTTTTCTTTATGTAATCAGTGTATTGCAGATTGTATGCTGTTTATCAGAGAAGGTTCTAAGATTATATTTAAGAAAACGCGAGCACTCTGATGTTGGTGTGATGTAACTTTTTTAACTTTGCAAAAGTACATACACTTTTTAAAATGCCGTAACATTTTTATTCTTTGTCCGATTTAAAAAAATGAAGTACCCAATTTCATGGTTTTCCAAGAGCTTCCAAACTGCATTGTTTTCTCTGGTGTTTCTGTGCAAACAAAAATCACTTTGTGGTACCTACTAGGTGTATGTTAGCTGATTTGTCCTTGGGGGCGAGGGAGAACAGTGTTGTGGAGGTTTTGTCTGTATTTATTGTGATAAGCCATTTCTCTGCCCATGACACTAGCATGTCTGCTGCCCGCTGCATTCTATAATTTGCTGTGGTGACATTTTCATCAGCGCACCAGAGTACTAGGTCATCTGCATATAAGGCAGCTTTAACTCCTGCAGGGAGATCTTTTTTACCAGGTCATTGATGTAAACAAGGAAGAGTGTTGGGGAAATTACTCCTCCTTGAGGTACCCCCTGATGGAGCAACACTTTTCTGCTCTGCAGACCGTCAAGAGTGACTCTAGTTCTCCTGTTATGCAAGTATGACTGGATCCATTTCATCATGTTGCCTTGGATTCCACTTCTCCTAAGTTTTGCAATGAGGCCATCTTTCCACACCTTGTCAAAGGCCTGCTTGAAGTCGACCCAGATCGTTAGGACCTTTTTCTTCTCCTGGAAGGCATCTTCTATTGCTTGAGACAAGTAAGTAACTTGGTCTTCTATACTGTAGCATTCTCTAAATCCAGCTTGTTCCGGCACCAGGATCTGCTCAGACTCTAAATACCATTTCAATCTGTGGTTGACTATTCGCTCCATAGTCTTCCCAACACAGCTTGTGAGACTGATTGGCCGGTAACTTGCAGCCTCGGTCTTACATTTCCCTTTCTTTAGTATGGGTATTGTGATGGCTTCTCTCCATACTTGGGGTACCGTTCCTTTCAACCAGCTGTGGTTGAATATCTCAAGCAGTTTTGTCTTTGCTGCTGAGCTCAGATTTACTAGCATTTCGTTGCTGATTTTGTCTGGGCCGGGTGACTTTTGAAACTTAAGCTTGGAAATAGCCTTCTGTAGTTCTCCTAGTGTGATGGGTTCCCTCATTGGGGCAGGAGTATCTGTCTGTCCCATGGTTGCCAGTATTTCTTTTCTTATCTCTCTCTGATGATCTATGTTAATGGGTAAGTTGCTTTCTGAACTGTATCTTCTAGCAAACAAGTCTGCAGCTTGTTTTCCTCTGAAAAGTTTGCCACCTTCATCCAATGTGATAGTCTGCCTAGGTGAGGAATGCTCTTCATTTAGAGACTTGACTAATCTCCAAAGTTTCCTGCCGTCTTTCTCAAGGTTCAGCGATGCCGTTTTAGTTCTCCAGCTTTTCCGTTTTTCTTCTAGCTTTGTTCTCTGAAACTCTGCTACAGCCTTTTTCCATTTGTTGTGAGTTTCAAGTGAAGGCTGAGACTCTGCGTCCTTTCTAGCCCTGTCCATAGCTTCCTGACGTTCTTGGAGTGTGCTGGACCAGTATGGTATGTAGTTACGCCGGCATCCTTTGGGAATGGTTTCTTTTGCAGCTTGTAGTATGCATCTGTTGAAGTCTTTTACCACTTCATTAATGTCTCTGTTCTGTACCTTGAGGGTAGACAGCAGCGTGTTCACCTGATGCCTGAATAAACCCCAGTTGGCTTTTTTGTAGTTCCATCTTGTAATGGCTGGGCCTGTACTGAGAGTTGCACTCTGGACAGTAAGAAAGATTGGGCGATGGTCGCTTCCCCCTAGTTGGTCTCCTACTTCTCTACTAATAGATCCAGCTATATCTGGTGTGGAGAAGGCAAGATCTGGTGTTGAGGTTGTGTGCCATCCTCTGGAGTAGAAGGTAGGAGTATCTGTGGCATTATTGACTAGGATTAGGGAGTGATCATCTTGCCAAGTTTCAACCTCTTCACCTCTGTGATCCAGATGGTTATAGCCCCAGCTCTGGGAGTGGCTATTAAAGTCTCCAACTGCTATAAAGTTGGTGGCTGGTACCTGTATAGAGCTGAGACTCAGGGGTTTGTTGTTCGGACAGTAATAGTTCAGGAGTTCTATTTCCATCTTGTCTACCTTTATCTGCAACAGCTGATATTCTGCTCCATCCATGAATGTTATTCCTTACAAGAGTAAATACTCCTCCTTTTCGTCTATCTTTTCTGTCGGATCTGAAGCATTGATATCCCCTTATTTTAAAGGTTTAATCTGCTTTCAAGTGAGTCTCTTGGATACAGCAAACACTGACTTGCTTCTCATACAAGATGTTTTCCAGCTCTGTCTTTTTGCTGTATCCAGCCTGCTTGCTGTTCACTCCCTCTGCATTCCAGTGCATCATGACAAGTGGCACTCTGGGTTTCTCTTTTTCTGTTTTGTTTTGGTCAGTAGTTCTCCTCCGCCGTCTGCTGACTCCACAAGACGGTCTAGAGGGTCCTCCAGTAGCTGAGGGTGGGCTCTGTCGAGGCTCAGAGCCCGGCACTGCACCTGCCTGGTGGAGCTCCACAGGGCGAGCACCAGTACGAGATTTATTTGACGGTGTACTCTCCATAGAAAAAAAAAAGCGAGTTGCGTGATACTGTGGTTTCCGGTGCGCCTTCTGGCCCAGTATCTATGACTTTAGCACCTGTTCAACGGGAGAGTGGGCTCATCCCTAATCTGTTTATGTTCCCAGTAGTAGACTATTCGCAAGCAGCCTGGGGGTGTCACTGCTCTGCGCGGACCTTGTTTACCGAGGCGGCGTCCGAGCTCGTATGGTGAAAATATGGTTGCGTTATCTTCAAAATAGCCCTGTCTTTCCCATGGCTTTTCTGCCATCCTGCAACTTTGAGTTAGGGAGTTCTGAGCTCCAGTCTCTTTCCCAGGCATTTTATCCTGGCCTGGCACGCAGAGGACCCCACTTCTGGTTCTAAGTTAGCAGTTGGGGATAGGTGGGGTAGCACACTGTGCAATCCCCGTCATCCAGGGGGCTCTCCAACTATGCAGAGCTTGCACAATGCTGTGCTCTGGTTCTGAGCTCTCCCAAGGAATCCTCACGTCCTGCACAGAGCCACTTCCAGATACCCACCACCTGCCAACCCTCCATTGTAGAAATCTCCTGCATGCGGCCATCCAGTCAAGAGCCAGTATTAAGTCTGGTGCCCAAGTGATCCCCCCAAGCTCAGGGTGCAATGCTGGGTTCTCATCATGCTGCAACACAGGGGGGATTGTGATGCTCAGCCATCTCTCTCAACTTAGTCATTCCCCTTCTACCGTGAGGTGTAGAGGTTTGGAAGAGAGAGCGCCAGACTATTCTATCGGCTGTCTTCCTCCTGGCCTGGTTCCATTTTAGTCCTCGGTCCTTCAAAGATTGTCTAATGTTGTCCTCCCAGCGGACTCTGGGTCGTCCTCGGGGTCTGGATCCTTGGCTCTTTGTTTCCCATGCTTGTCGTGGTAGCCGATCTTCTCCCATTCTGCAGACATGGCCAAACCATCTTAGTTGGGACTGTTCTACTTGGGTCTGTAGGGGGTGGCATTTTAGGCCTTGACGTATCGTCTGGTTGCGTACCATGTCTCTTCTTGTTACTTCAACCACCTTCCTCAGATACCTCATTTCTGAGGTTTGGATCTGGCTTTTATGGGTTGTAGTCATTGCCCATGACTCGCATCCATATGTCAAGACTGGGACATAGGTGGAGCGGTATACAGCCATCTTCGTTTTCTTACCAACCTCTCTCTTGCTGAGGAATCCTCGATTTATGGCCTGAAAAAGTCTCCCAGCTGCTGCTTTTCGAGTGGCCAACTCTTCTTTGATGCCTCCCTTTCGGTCTATAATAGCTCCGAGGTATTTAAAGTGGTCGACCTGCTCCAGGACCTGTTCTCCCAGCTTAATCTGATGTCTTTTTTCTTCTCGTGATATCACCATGGATTTTGTTTTAGAGCTGCTTATGACCATCCCTCTCTTCTCCAGCTCTTCCTTCCAGACTTGCAGGTTGGATTGGAGATGTGCCTCTGATTTAGCAATCAGGGCAACATCATCAGCAAATGCCAGCTCTGAAATATAGACCTGTCTCATCTTCCAGTACCCCACTGAATACTTTCTTGTTCTCTCCTTACATGCCTTGATGACATCGTCCATAAGGAGTATGAAGAGGTAAGGTGATCCTGAACTCTTCTGACTTATGGTTTGCTGTCCTCACATAATTTCTGCAAGACTTGTAGAAGCTCTGTATAGCATGAATCAGAGGTGCTGGAATATTCTTCCTTGCCAAACAGTCCCAAAGTTTGCTCCAAGGGACCCTGTCAAACGCCTTTTCCAGATCTATGAAACAAAGATGGATCTCACTCTTATACTCAAGGGCCTTTTCACTCAGCTGTCTGAGTGTGAAGATTAGGTCTTGAGTACTTCGGTTTGCTCGGAATCCGCACTGGACCTCATCCAATTGTGGCTCAGCTAGGCGTCGGAGTCTCTGCTCTAGGATTCTAGAGTAGATTTTTCCAGGGACACTGAGAAGGGATATGCCTCTATGGTTTCCACACTGTCGATTGTCACCCTTTTTGAAAATTGGTGTTATGATGGCGATCTCTCAATCCTTTGGTATGGTCTTGTTGCACCATGCTGCCTGTAGGACCCTTAAGAGTAACAGGTCGCCAGTGCTCTTTCCCCGCCACCAAATTGCCTGCTGGTTACGCCGAGTTCTCCGAGGCTCTAGGCATGTGACCAAGAGTTGAAGGCAATAGGATCGTCAAGTCCTGAGTCTCTGTGCCTGTACGATGGGTTCCGATCTTCAGGGAGCAGTCCACACTCGTTCCCACTCCCAAGACTTGTTCAGTATCCATCTGGCTCCTTCCCACCCACAGAGGGCGTGTACGGTGTAGTGCACCGGTTTTATTATCGAGGTTTGCTCCTCTAGATCCGTTGTGTTTAGCCTGAGGATTCGCACCCTCAGTTACCAGGACTACCTCGAGGAGGGTGTGGCTCTTCACCACGCACAACGATCTTGGGGTATGAGAGGTTTTGCTAGGCCAAGAGACTAACACCGCAATGGTCGCTCCTTTCATGAACAAGAATTCACTAGGCCTAGGGTGAAGCAAGGGGGGAAACCCACTACCCACAACACCAGCACATCATACCCCCTGTCTGTAAAAGACTTTGCCCCTGAAGCCTCACAAGAGAGGCATATGATGTGTGATGAAAGCCAGACCACTTATAATCCTTTTTTCGACAAAGACAAAAGGTAGAATTGCAGGGAAAAAACTGAATTAGGTTGTTCAACAAAAAAAATGAAATCTATCCTATTCTATGGCTCAGAAATGTGGCATGTCAGTATCATGTCAAATTCCAGACATCCACCAGTAAATGCTTCCTTTACATCAGATGGCCAGATATGATAACAAACACAAACCTGTGGAACAACAACCAGGACAGTCGAAGTTTAAAGAGAAAAAAAAAAGGAGATGGACAGGGCATTTCTTCATAAAACTGGCAAATTGTGTAACCAGACATGCTACTGATTGAAACCCACAAGGGAACAAAAAAGCCTGGAAGGCAAAGAGAAACTGTGGAAGAGAACTATCACAGTTGAAAAACAGGGCCCAAAACAAGCTGGCACAGAGAAACAGCTGCACATGAAACAAATAGGAGACAGAGGTATGCTGCTTTGATCCACTGCTTTCTCTGGATCAGTAACAATGCTCCTTACTATGACATTTATGAATTTCACATGTATAAATTAGAGCAGAAGTATAAATTAGATAAGCAACAACAACAAAAAAAGTCTATAAAGTTAGAGCATGTTTGAAAACTGGCAGGCAAAAGGATATTTCTTACTCTTACTGTTCTTGATAGAGGAGCTTCTTATATTTACTTGTTTTCAGTTCTTGATAGAGGAGCTTCTTATATTTACTTGTTTTCAATCTAGTTCAAATGATCCACAGGCAGCTCATCATGATTTGCTTGCATAGACAGGCAAAATAACAGTAGATAGAAACAAAATGCAAGGAAATATGCAACATAGAAATAAAATACAACATAAGAGATAGGCATGAAGAAATAAAAATAATGTCAAATAAGAAAAAGCTTGCCCAAGGCAGATACTTTAGCAAGAATAAGAATGGAGAAATCATAATTGATTGGATAAATATATCAGAACAGTTCTGTTCAAAGGAGTGACACCTAAAGAAATAATAACATATTTCAAAGGAGAGACAGTTAAAAACGTTTATTATTGTCTATTACTTACTTAGTCGTTCCTCTTCTACCGTGAGGTGCAGAGGTTTAGAAGAGAGAGCGCCATACTATCTTATCGGCTGTCTTCCTCCTGGCCCGTGTTCCATTCTAGTCCTAGGTACTTTACAGATTGTCTAATTGTGAGGAGTTACTGTGATTTGGTTTTCAACAGGCCCCATTTCGTTTTTTCTTTGTAACTATAAGAGATGCACCAGTCTTCTTCTCTTTGTAACTATAAGAGATGCACCAGTCTTCTTCTCTTGGTAACTATATGAGTTTGCCATTTTTGTCTTCTCTCTAGTAAAGATTGGAGTGTAGTCTTCTTCTCTATGAATAGTAGGGGTGTTTAGTCTTGTTCTGTAGGTAAAGTAATTGCGGGTTTTTTTCTATAGGGATGACTGTAGGTTAGTACTGAATGGCACCAGTCTTCCTTTCCCTAGATTTATCGCGATCTCGGAATCCCATTTTTGCTTTGTTTAGAATTATCGCGGTCATTTTATTGTGGTAAGCAGTTGAGAGCGTGTTTAAAGAGGAAGGGTATAGTGGCTGACGTTATAAAAACCCCTACCCAGTAAATCGGGGGAAGGAGAGATGAACCCCTACCCAGGTAACGTCCAATGTACGTTAGAGTGAATCAGATTGGATTTACTCCCGCAAACATACAATGTTAGGTAATATTACGGGGGCGATAGTCGCACGCGTTCAGAAATAAGCGGGTTACTCATAGGTTCTAAAATTAGAACATGAGCACAGGGATATTTTTAGATTTTTCACTAATTCTATTGGTTGTAATACTTGTAACGGGACGCCAAGTATCAAGTCGGTCTTGGGTCAGCGTGGGCAATAGTAAGATATATACTGGCGCAGATCTATCAGAGGTCTCTTCGTCTGCAGAAATTCCCGGCCGTGCATCCAAGCATTGTCTGCTTCTGAAGCGGAAGAAACGCAGTAATCGGTATGTCTTTAATTTAAAGTAGCGGGGTAATTAAAGCTAGTTTCTCTAATAAAGCCTTAGCCCGTTCAAGTGTAATTTATTTTTAAAACTATATAACTTGTAGCGCCATCAATTATGTCTTCGAGGATAGCAGTGTCCATGAGCGATTAAAGAGATATTAAGTATGTGTGCTCTGTAAGATTTAAGAGAAGGTCTGTAGAATAACACGCATCTTTGAGTTATGATAAATTACAGAAATATACGGGAGCAGATTTTGTAGTTCTATCACGTGGTTACTGGGATTTAATGGAGTAGGAATTCGGGATGGACAGAGGGGATATTAAATATTTTTCTATTGGTTGATCTGTAATAATTGCAGTGTAAATATGCTTGAGGGTACGTAAGGTATTTTATTGTGCTTTAAATTGGTTGTGTGATTTAATATTATGAAGAGTAGTATTTAATTTTTCTGTAAAGGGATTTACTTAGTCCCAGAGAATATAGTCTATAGAGATATAGATTTCTGTGCATGGAGATGTAATATATAAGTGTATTGGTGAAATTTAATCATGGGTGTGCAGTTAATTGTTGTGCATTTTATTGTATTGGGTAAACGATGGAACGGTCTTGGGAAGCTGTCGTGGTTGAGTTTGAGTGTAGAGTATTTGTCGAGTTGGACAACAGTAGTGAAATCGACAAGGGATAGTGGACTGACAGAGTTATAGATTACACACACAGAAAGGTGTAAATAGGAGATGGACTTGAGACAACCTGGAAGAAGATTTATCAAAATGATCTCTCTCTCCAAGCCTCAACTCACTTATGTCTGTCTAAGCACCTCCTGCTCTCACTCTTTTCTCTTATCATACATCGAGATTATAGTAAAGAGCTAAAAACAAGTTACTTATGGATGGAAAGGTCGTGAACAGCGTATTAATAAAGGTGTAAACTTTATTAAATGAAGAAAAGCATGAAAATAATGCATATCATCACAACAACATAAAATTACATCAATAATCAACAGTCATCAATAACTCATCAGCTGGATGCCGAACCAACATTAGAGGAACTCAGCAAGGCCATTGATAGCTTGGCCTCTGGCAAAGCACCAGGCAGTGATGGGATTCCTCCTGATTTAATCAAATGCTGTAAGAGCACGCTATTACATCCCCTGCATAGGATGCTGTGCCAGTGCTGGGAAGAGACAACTATTCCTCAAGACATGCGAGATGCCAAGATTGTAACACTGTATAAAAATAAAGGAGACAGAAGTGATTGCAATAACTACAGAGGCATCTCTCTTCTTAGTATTGTTGGTAAGGTTTTTGCCAAAGTCATCTTAATGCGACTACACAAGTTAGCTGAGCGCATATATCCAGAGTCACAGTGTGGATTCCGAGCTGGCAGATCAACAACAGACATGATCTTCTCTCTCCGCCAGCTTCAGGAAAAATCAAGAGAGCAGAAAAGACCATTATATATCGCCTTTATAGACCTCACAAAAGCATTCGACCTGGTTAGTAGGGATGGACTCTTTAAAATCATCCTGAAAATAGGCTGCCCTTCTAAAATGCTGGAAATGATAAAGTCATTCCATGACGGCATGAAGGGAACAGTCCAATATGCTGGAAGCACGTCACAGCCCTTTGATATACGAAGTGGCGTTAAACAAGGCTGTGTTCTGGCTCCGACCCTCTTCGGAATCTTCTTTGCCTTACTCTTGAAACATGCATTCAGAGATGCAACTGAAGGAATATGCCTTCACACTAGGTCAGATGGCCGTCTATTTAATCTTTCAAGACTGAAGGCAAAAACAAAAATCAGAAGGGTCACTATAAGAGACTTGTTGTTCGCTGATGATGCTGCAGTCGTCACTCAAAGCCAACAGGAGCTTCAGAGCTTGATGAATCGCTTCACTAAAGCATGCAAGGACTTTGGCCTCACAATAAGTCTAAAGAAAACGAATGTGCTGAGTCAGGATGTGGGTGCTGCACCAGTTATCACTATCGATAACTATGAATTGGCAGTGGTGCACCACTTCACATACCTAGGGTCTACCATCAATGACAAACTCTCACTGGATACAGAAATCGACAGCCGCATTGGCAAAGCTGCAGCTACCTTTGCCCGCCTCACATCGCGTGTTTGGGGAAACTCTAAACTCACAATGAAGACCAAAGCTGCGGTATATAATGCCTGCGTCACCAGCACACTCCTATATGGCAGCGAGACCTGGACGACCTATGCTAAGCAAGAAAGAAGGCTCAATACCTTCCATTTGCGGTGTCTACGCCGCATCCTCGGCATCTCGTGGAAAGATAAAGTGACAAATGTCGAGGTGTTGTCACGTGCTGGCCTTCAAAGTATGTATATGCTTCTTAGACAGCGCAGACTTCGCTGGCTTGGCCATTTTCGCCGCATGGAAGATGGTCGCATCCCAAAAGATATCTTCTACGGACAATTAGCAGATGGCAAGAGAATAGTTGGGCGACCACAGCTGAGGTTCAAAGATGTGTGCAAGAGAGATATGAGGGCACTGGACATGGATCCAGCAACATGGGAGGATGAAGCTGCCGATCGCACTAAGTGGCGATGCTATTTACGGCGCCACCTCAGATTGGGCGAAGAGAGGCTCACACAAGAAGCAGAGGTGAGGAGAAAACGTTGAAAGGAGCACCAGGAAAATAAGCAGCTGAGGGCTGTCATCTCAGGGGCGCATTCCCATAGTCAGTTATGACTGAAGGGGCTATTATATTATTATAACTCATCAATAACCACAATAATGCAAATACACCAACGAACACACAGACCCAACCATAAAACCTGTAGTACACAGAGAAATGAAATAAACTGTCTGACAGTCTGTCCTTTCTCGTGGGACCAAGTACAATGCTCCAGACAGTGTTTTTTTACGTAAAAATATACTCCATGGGTGATGGACTTGACCTGTATAAATCCACTGTAGTCGCTATTGTTGGTGGCACCACTGATTTCGCGATGGTGACTGGACGACTGTCTATCTCCTGCTGACCAAATGAACGAACTGAGCGACAGCCTGTCCGTTTTTTCGTGGGACCAAATGTAATAGCTCCAATGTCTTTACGTAAATATATACTCCATGGGGGAATGGAATTGACCTGTAAATCCAATGTAGGCGATAACTTTGGTGACCTCAAACTGCGTGAGGGGCTGGAACTCGGTCTTCACCTGGCTGTCCGCTCATAAATGCGAGGTTTTAAGTATCCAGGAAAATACCCCCAAGAAGAGGTTACTTGAGGACAACGTGGCATTAAATCCAGTTTGAACTGTGATCTGACTGCGCCGTTTAGACACACACAAAGGCTGGTGATATGAAATTCTGCTGTATATGCTGGGCTGATTGATATGCTGGAAGCCGTACTGCTCTGACTGGTAATCCAATAGGCGAGTAGGAAACTACTACTGCATTAGATGATTTCAGATTTAGCGTTGGCTCGTGGCATTGCGTGAGCTTAACTTGGCGTTGACAAAAAGGGGTTTCTGATTCAGGAACGGGGTTGACTATTCGTTGCTAGATGTATTCAGAAACCTTCTAGATCGAAGAGAACATGACGTTCTTCGCCTGACTGGAGTCTGCTCTAGCGATTCGGTTATCCCTGAAACCCGAAAATGACTAGAACATAGGAAAACACATTCTAGTACTGTGTTAAAGTTTGCCTTATCTCATGATGGTCATCTACGGGCCAGTGTGGTGAAGTGGGATGTTATAAATATTTATAGGGGACTTAGTGTACTGACTGAGATCAGCTGTGAAGGTATCTATATCTATTAAGAGTAGTGTATTATAGATAACCTTACTTGCTACCACATATCTATATATCTCAGTCAGAATTATTCTGGAATAGTGTGATGACTACGTTATGTGTCTAGGGTATGTGTATGATGAAGTGTAAGTCACAACAACAGACAGATAAACAATTTAATTTAATCCACTACTCTTGACAACACTGTGACACTCACATACATATAACACTCTATGAGAATATCTTAAGGAGTCACTGATAACTTTTCAAATAACAATATGTATTCATTATTGTCATAAAGGTATATGTGTCCTGATTCAAATACAAAGGAACCAGGAATCACAATCAATTTTAATTACAAGTATATGTACAGACTTTATCAATATGAATATTGTAGTGACATATATTATTAAAAATATCCTATGTGTGTCAGTTGTGTAGTAGTAATATGAGGTAATACTGGTTTTGTTTTGTTCAAGCTCTGTTGGTATTTGTCATCATGACTTCAATAGTTTGTCTTTTGGGACTAGTATTGGAGATGTTCTCAGTTCCTGATATTAAGACAATTAAATTCCCCTCTGAATGTTATTTTTACAAAGTCATTTCAAGATGAGGGGACATAATGTTGAGCTCAGCTGGCCAAATCAGCTTATCTTGCGTGATGGCGGCAGGAAAGGACTCCTCTGCTCGAATTCTCCCCTGGGCTCTGGAGACACCTCACTGATAGCTAAAAAGACCAAGGAGTATGCTGTCCGACTCTGGATTCAGCAAAGCTCTGACCAGGTGCAGCTCAATACCATCAAGACCACGGTCCCTGAAATCAAGAAGGATGTACCTTCTACTTCATAACTAACTTATACTCTCTTTTTACACTAATCACAACACATCACAAACATTGAGTTCAGAGCGTTAGGCCAACTATCAGCTTCATGTGAAATACTTTATTCCAGTATTAACCTCCTTAATGGTTACCACGCCTCTGCCATTCCAGCATTATTTCTTTCTAGTCAATCATCCAGGTGTCAGTGTACTATTTGGCCATTCCATGCCGTTTTACTTTCCTCCGACACCCTCTGTTCAGGCTGGAGCATTATAGGCTTTATCTCCTGTTTGCCACTGAACTACACATATATATAAAAAAAAGAGGTAAAGGAACCCGTTACACGCCCATTTAGGCATATTGGGAATATGGTGTTAGGCCCATATTATCTTGACCGTCGGCACACGAGGGGTGATGTGGTCGGCATCACGCCGGCCGCCTTAACCTTCCCAGAGTAGCTCTGGTACCCATTTGGGGCTGGGTCGACCCAGGAGCCGTTTGTGGCCTAAAAATTTTTCCGCCTCATCTGGGGATCGAACCATAGACCACTGCGCTAGGAAGCCAGTGCACTAACCACTATGCTACCGCGGCTCCTACACATATATATACAGGCATAAATTAACAATTCACATTCAATTTTCATTAAAAGATACTGAATGGTTCAAGCTTACCACAATTCATAGAATAAACACAGATACGTTGATTAGCAATGAATTCTGGCACATTTACTGGCACAAATTCCCATCTGCTTATGTTCCAGGCTTTTATTTAGCAAAAATATGAGCTGGCTTCAACGCACTGTTGCTTTATCAAGCTTATTTAAACAAGTGGTTTCGAACTAACGCTCCTAAGTGATTATATCAGCGAGTCTGGCCAATCGAGCCACGTTTCGACAAGTGTTTGAAAAAATGTTACCTTCCTACGTCTCCCTAACAACGAAAGATAGTATTTATAGCCCGACCAATCGTGGTTAGTCTTTCATTTGTTGCGCTCCAATCAATTTGGAGTTTACATGGTAGGCTATTTCTGTAACGTAAGGTTTTTTCAAACACGTTATAAAAAAAAATTTTATGAGCAGAAATGATTTCATGCTGTCAGGCATCCTCACTATTTTATTTTGGGTATAATTTATTAATTCCTGGACTATTTGCGTAACGTTTTACATATTCTTTGTCAGCAAGCCCTAAGGAACCCAAATATACAAATTTAAAAGAGCTACGTGGCTGCGTTCAAAATATGTATTTTCTACCTCCTGTTTCGAAGATGTGCTGTCTGGGTACTGTAATGTTTTCAAACGTAAACCCATCTATTTTATCTTTCCTAATAAGCGTTTTTTAGATTTTAAACCTAACTCTGGGAAGGGTAGTGTATTTTATCACTGTCCGTCTGAAAAAAAATTAGTGCATGTAGTCTTACACGCGTGATGGCAGCATTTGTGTATCGCGCGACGCGTGTTGCATGCGTTCCTGATTTTCAGCCCTCCCTCTCTCTTTATACTTTAGTCCATCTGTTCGTTCGTTTTGGTAACGTAATATAATTAATGTTAGGATTAATTTAGGTCATTACGCAGGGTGCCTCTCAATGTTTTTCCAAGAAATACAGCACACGTTTCATTGAAGAAAGCGGGTAATAATACAGTAAGCTTTTACTATCAACGTGAAAGCGTTACAATTTGCAGACGAAGCATAAAACAAAGGGGATTTCGAGTACTGTCATTGTGACAGCACTGTTCTTTACCATTCTTCTTCCTTTCTTTATTATATTTGTTAGGCTTCATATTTACCTAATAATTTATATATGTGGATTAGAATATTTCATGACACCTCCCCTCTTAAAACAGACATTATATGTCAGTCCTTTATTCTATATACACATAGAGAAATTTATTATTAGTTCTGGGGTTTACGGTGATTCTCATCACACGGATGGCGGCTTAAAAAATCCGCTCCCAAATTGGTTTTTCCAGATATATACTCAATGCTAAAATTATATGGAGCCAGAAGTAAAGACCATCGGAGTAACCTAGAGTTCTCATGCTTAGCCTGTGCTAGAAACGATAAAGGTTTGTGGTCTGTTTGCAACTTAAATGCCTTCCCATATAGATAAATATTGAATTTCTTTATTGCCCATATTACTGCAAGACATTCTTTTTCGCTAGTTGAGTAGTTGATTTCAGCTTTATTCAACTTTCTGCTAGCATATGCCACTGGGCTTAATTCCCCATCCAATGCATCTGATTTCTGTAGTAGAGTTGCACCTAACCCAATATTACTTGCATCCGTCCTTACTATGAATTCTTGACTTAAGTCAGGTAATTTCAAAATGGGTTTACTTGTGAGCTTTTCCTTCAATTCTTGGTAAGTCATTTCACATTGTGGTGTCCATGTAATGCGATCTGGATGTCCTTTACGTGTCAATTCAGTTAACGGTGCACATATGGAATTAAAGTTTTTGATATACTTCTGGTAGAAACCACATAATGAGACAAAGGATCTCACGTCCTTCTTGGTTTGTGGTCTCGGGGATTTCTGTAGTTTCTCTAAATTCTTTGGGTCAGGGGTCATGTTTCCCTGATAAACTGTGTGTCCCAAAAATTCCAATTCTTTACATCCAACGCAACATTTGGTTGGTCGGGCTGTTAAACATGCCTCCCTAAGTCGATTAAACAGCATGTTCAGAGAGTCAATGTGTTCCTCAAATGTTTCTGTTGCTATAAGGATATCATCCATAAAATTTGTTATACAGGGATTATTCAGAGGATCCAATAATTTTCTCATCATTCTAGAGAAGACACTAGGCGCATTCTTCAATCCAAATGGCAATCTATTAAACTCATAGTGTCCTTCTGAGGTACTAAAAGCTAGGTATGGTCTAACCTCAGGCTTTACTGGAATCTGATAGTATCCTTTACTCAGATCCACTTTTGAGAAATATTTAGCTTTATTTAGTCTGGCAAACAGCTGATTTGTATCCGGCAATGGATCCACCTGTCCTTCTGTAATAGCATTCAGTCTCCTGTAATCTATACAGAGTCTATGTTCTCCAGAGGGCTTCCTTAAGAGTACAACACCGGAACTATACGAAGACTCACTGTGCGAAATAATTCCTTCCTTCAATAGATAGTCTATCTCTTCCTTCAAAGCTTTCTCCTTAGCAAACGGAATCGAATATGGTTTCATACAGACAGGTGTGGGGTCTATCAGTTTCATATCATATTCCAATAGGTTTGTATGCCCTGGTCGGTCTGTTAACACCTCTGCATGATTATTTAGAACCTGTTGCACTCTCTCTTTCTGAGTTTTCGTTAAATGTGTACTGATTTTCACCTGTGCTGCTGTCTCACAGGGGTGTAATGGATATTCAAATGATGAAAGTGGTTCCTTTTTCATCTCCATGGCGATGGACAAGGTCAACAAGTGTGTCTCTTCCTGATGTTCTCTTTCCAAATATTTCTTCAGGAGATTCACATGATAGATTTTTTCTTTCCCCTTCTTATCTATCTTATAATTTGTTCTAGACACCTTCTCTAGAACTGTATATGGACCCTGCCATCCAATTTGTAACTTATTCTGACTCCCGGGCAAAAGAAGCAGTACTTTCTCTCCCACAGCCAAATTTCTGTCTTTCGCCTTCCTGTTATAATAGGCAGCATGTTTCTTCCTGGCTTGTTTCAAATTTTCATTGGCAAGTTTCCAGCCAGTTTTTAACCGAGTGGTCAGCTCATTCACATATTGGTATGAAGATGTAATGTTTTCCTCTGCCTTTTCATCAGTCCACGTTCTTAACAAAGCTTCGAGTGGACCTTTTATTGGCCTTCCAAACAATAATGTTGCCGGGGCCATACCGGTTGAACTATGGGGTACCTCCCGATAAGCAAAGAGGGCGGCGTGCAGGTACTGGTCCCATGTATCTGGTTTTTCGTGTGCCAACTTTCTCAGGATCGACATCAATGTGCCGTTAAATCTTTCCACTTGGCCGTTCCCTTGGGGATGATACACACTACAATGGAAGTGTTTGGCCTGGAAGATCCTGAAAACTTCTTCAGTTAGTTTCCCCTTGAACTGAGAGCCATTATCAGTCAAGATTTGATTGGGAAAGCCTAACCTTGTGAAAATTGTGAGCAATGCCTCTGCCACATGTTTTGAATCAATCGATGACAGGGCTACTGCCTCTCCCCACATAGAACAAGTGTCCACCAGAGTCAGAATGTAGCTGTTCCTTCTCTTGGTTCGGGTGAGAGGTCCCACAAGATCCACGGCAACTCTCTCAAAGGGTGTTCCCACTATGGGCATTTCCCCCAGAGTTGCTGGTGCAGTCCAATGTTTAGGTGCTACTCGTTGGCACTCTGGACAGGATTTTACATATCGTTTGATATCTTCAGTTATTCCTGGCCAGAAATAGTGACAAGCTATTCGCTGTCCTGTTGCGCTGATTCCCATATGACCACTGAAGGGAATCGCATGCCCTAGTTCCAACACTTTAGTCCTATATGAAGTGGGAAGGACCAGCTGTCCGTGACCATTGGATTCAGATCCAGCCTTCCTATATATCAGTTTGTTCTTCATATAAAACTCTCCCTTGCCTGGAGGTGTATGAGATTTGGGCAACTTCTTGAAACATGGCTTGAGTGTTTTGTCCTCAGCCTGTGCCTTCCTCATCTCATCTGGGTGAGTATTTATGGGATTATCCTCCTCCTTCTTTGACTGTGATCTGGTCTGCACTGTTGCCAATATCACAGGTCTCTTGGGATTCCCCAAGAAGACATATCTACACCCCAATATTAGAGGGTAGATTGGCTCATTTATCACTGCTGCTTTTATGATTCCTTCCACATATCGCGTTTTCACTTTTATTCGGGCGACGGGAAGTGTCATGGTAGCTACATCCTTGGTTGCAGTTTGAATCTCCACTGTTTCTGTGGTGTATTGATCGGCCTGCACCAGGTGAGAACTCACAACGGAATCGTAATCTAAACCGGTATCATATAAACACCTTATAGTGACACCATTACAGATGACATCTTCACACACTGGGGGGTGGTATGGTTCCTGTAATTCTTCAGGTTTGCCCTTCTTTTCCTTTTTCCCCGATGTCATAGCAGCACAATGAGGAGGTTTCCTTCTACAATGGTCAGTGTCATGATTGTTCATCTTACAATTTTTACACCACCTTTTTCCTTGGTTGAAAGATTTTCTTTCATCATATTTCCTTTCATCGAATTGTGGGAATTTATTTTTATTTTCATACCGTGGCCTATCAAATTGGTGCTTACCTTTATTTTGATCCCTAGGATCAAATTTATTAAAGTTCTGTGGTGCCCTAAAGTTATCCACTTGTTTCTTTTTATTACCTGTTACCTCTGCTTGAGCTGCTTGATACCTTTCAGCAACATTTAGCAACTCACCCAGCCTCTCTGCACCTTGTTCCATGAGAAACTTTCTCAGGTCTGGAGCCATGGACTCTCTTAATTGCTCTATAAGGACCATTTCCTTAAGATCTTGGGTTTTCCCCAGAGAAGTCCATTTCTCCAAGTATGTCTCTATTCGTGCAGAGAACTGGTGATAGGTTTCACCTGACAGTAGTTTAGCATTCCTAAATTTTTTCCTATAAAATTCTGCATTCTTTTCATACCTTAACAAAAGAGCCTGCTTTAGCATGTCATAATTTTCCTGATCACCTCTGCTCATTTTTGCAAAAACTTCATAAGCTGCCCCACGAAGTCCCTGAGATAACTTTAAGCTCCACCTTTCTCTCTCTAACCCATACGTGGTAGCTAATAGTTCATACCTATTTATATAGCTCTCAATATCATCGTCTTTCTCAACAAAATGATCTAAATGAAAGTTCATAGCTGAGGTTGAGGCTCCTTGAGTAACCGTAGCATCAGAGGCAAAGGGACTGGCACCATTTTCAGGAGCATGGCCTTGAAACTCAAACTCCCTTAGTCGTAACNCATGTTCCCTTTGTAATCTTTTATCTTCTGCTTCCCTTTCTGCAGCTAATTCTTCTCTTCTCTTTCTGCAGCTAATTTCTTCTCTTCTCTTTCTGCAGCTAATTTCTTCTCTTCTCTTTCTGCAGCTAATCTTTTGTCTTCTCTTTCTGCTTCCAATTTCTTAGCCTCTTTGTCAGCCTCAATCTGCAACCTCTTAGTCTCAGCCTCAGCCTCAAACTGTAACTTCTTAATTTCCCTTTCAGCCTCTAACTTTCTTTCGGCTTCTTTTTCTAATCTTCTTTCTTCGCGTTCAATAAATTTGTCACATTCCGTAGTGACATAGGCAACCATAACTTGCCCATCTAATCCTAACTCTTTTGCAGTCTGAACAGCAGCAGATCGAAATTTGGCCAGGTCCGCCATTGTCTATCAGGTAAATTTATACAATGTCTAACCAACAATTCAATCTCTAATGGACAACACAGGCACCGTGAGCTCAACCTTATTTAATTCCACCCAAGGATACCTTTTAATTCTTATATTCCCTGAAGTGAATTACCCCCAATATTTTTAATAGTTAAAGATTCAAAATCCCAAGAGCGAGACCCCAATATATGTGGTGAAGTGGGATGTTATAAATATTTATAGGGGACTTAGTGTACTGACTGAGATCAGCTGTGAAGGTATCTATATCTATTAAGAGTAGTGTATTATAGATAACCTTACTTGCTACCACATATCTATATATCTCAGTCAGAATTATTCTGGAATAGTGTGATGACTACGTTATGTGTCTAGGGTATGTGTATGATGAAGTGTAAGTCACAACAACAGACAGATAAACAATTTAATTTAATCCACTACTCTTGACAACACTGTGACACTCACATACATATAACACTCTATGAGAATATCTTAAGGAGTCACTGATAACTTTTCAAATAACAATATGTATTCATTATTGTCATAAAGGTATATGTGTCCTGATTCAAATACAAAGGAACCAGGAATCACAATCAATTTTAATTACAAGTATATGTACAGACTTTATCAATATGAATATTGTAGTGACATATATTATTAAAAATATCCTATGTGTGTCAGTTGTGTAGTAGTAATATGAGGTAATACTGGTTTTGTTTTGTTCAAGCTCTGTTGGTATTTGTCATCATGACTTCAATAGTTTGTCTTTTGGGACTAGTATTGGAGATGTTCTCAGTTCCTGATATTAAGACAATTAAATTCCCCTCTGAATGTTATTTTTACAAAGTCATTTCAAGATGAGGGGACATAATGTTGAGCTCAGCTGGCCAAATCAGCTTATCTTGCGTGATGGCGGCAGGAAAGGACTCCTCTGCTCGAATTCTCCCCTGGGCTCTGGAGACACCTCACTGATAGCTAAAAAGACCAAGGAGTATGCTGTCCGACTCTGGATTCAGCAAAGCTCTGACCAGGTGCTGCTCAATACCATCAAGACCACGGTCCCTGAAATCAAGAAGGATGTACCTTCTACTTCATAACTAACTTATACTCTCTTTTTACACTGATCACAATACATCACAAACATTGAGTTCAGAGCGTTAGGCCAACTGTCAGCTTCATCTGAAATACTTTATTCCAGTATTAACCTCCTTAATGGTTACTACGCCTCTGCAATTCCAGCATTATTTCTTTCTAGTCAATCATCCAGGTGTCAGTGTACTATTTGGCCATTCCATGCCGTTTTACTTTCCTCCGACACCCTCTGTTCAGGCTGGAGCATTATAGGCTTTATCTCCTGTTTGCCACTGAACTACACATATATATACAGGCATAAATTAACAATTCACATTCAATTTTCATTAAAAGATACTGAATGGTTCAAGCTTACCACAATTCATAGAATAAACACAGATACGTTGATTAGCAATGAATTCTGGCACATTTACTGGCACAAATTCCCATCTGCTTATGTTCCAGGCTTTTATTTAGCAAAAATATGAGCTGGCTTCAACGCACTGTTGCTTTATCAAGCTTATTTAAACAAGTGGTTTCGAACTAACGCTCCTAAGTGATTATATCAGCGAGTCTGGCCAATCGAGCCACGTTTCGACAAGTGTTTGAAAAAATGTTACCTTCCTACGTCTCCCTAACAACGAAAGATAGTATTTATAGCCCGACCAATCGTGGTTAGTCTTTCATTTGTTGCGCTCCAATCAATTTGGAGTTTACATGGTAGGCTATTTCTGTAACGTAAGGTTTTTTCAAACACGTTATAAAAAAAAATTTTATGAGCAGAAATGATTTCATGCTGTCAGGCATCCTCACTATTTTATTTTGGGTATAATTTATTAATTCCTGGACTATTTGCGTAACGTTTTACATATTCTTTGTCAGCAAGCCCTAAGGAACCCAAATATACAAATTTAAAAGAGCTACGTGGCTGCGTTCAAAATATGTATTTTCTACCTCCTGTTTCGAAGATGTGCTGTCTGGGTACTGTAATGTTTTCAAACGTAAACCCATCTATTTTCATCTTTCCTAATAAGCGTTTTCCAGGTTTTAAACCTAACTCTGGGATGGGTAATGTATTTTATCACTGTCCGTCTGAAAAAAAAAAATTTAGTGCATGTGGTCTTACACGCGTGATAGTAGTACTTGTGTATCGCGCGACGCGTGTTTAATTTTGCATGCGTTCCCGATTTCATTCGCCCCTCTCTCTCTTTCTACTTGAGTCCATCTGTTCGTTCGTTTTGGTAACGTAATATAATTAATGTTAGGATTAATTTAGGTCATTACGCAGGGTGCCTCTCAATGTTTTTCCAAGAAATACAGCACACGTTTCATTGAAGAAAGCGGGTAATAATACAGTAAGCTTTTACTATCAACGTGAAAGCGTTACAATTTGCAGACGAAGCAGAAAACAAGGGGGATTTCGAGTACTGTCATTGTGACAGCACTGTTCTTTACCATTCTTCTTCCTTTCTTTATTATATGTATTTATTAAGCTTTATATTTACCTAATAATTTATATATGTGGATTAGAATATTCCACGACAGCCAGGAATATTCACGAATGTCCTTTGTCTTATTAAACCCGTCTACTCTTATAGATTACAAGGACGCTCCTCCCGGACACCTGGCCTGCATATTTCTTCAGAGGTATCGGCGTAATGCGTAATCAAGAGAGTAATACAAAGGTTATTCTAGAGACATCAGAAGTCAACAACCGCAAGAAAATTCCCTCAGGTAGAGAAATGCATAATATTATGATCACTAATGCGTTCTAAGGGGCAAAACCCAGAGACTGACCGCAATTGTTATCTCCCCCTGAAACAGATCAAACTCGTTACCCAGGCCTCAAAGGGTACTAGCCGCTCGTGGCTAACACTTTAAGCGTAACAGACGTTCTTCTGATCAGGCCAGGTGTGCTGACGTAACATTATCGTTCGCTGACCGCTGCAGGCTCGAACGTAAACAACCTCGGGTGGGGTTTGAGAAGGAGAAAACAATTGGGCCACACAGGTAGCAAAGCAAAGAGAACCAAAATGTCTAGGAAAACAGAACATTAAAGAGTAATAACATTAAGACGAGATGGAAAAATAAACTAAGTCACTGTCTACGTGACAGAAGCTTACAGAGTTAAAGTAGGCCTAAGTACGGGAGGTTTCCCTACATATTCTAATGTTTTGATACATGAAGTAAGATGTGCATAACCAGACTTAGGTCAGCGCGTCTGGATTGTTAGGAGACAGACAGCGTTGAGGTCGTGGGTAGTTGACCCGGGGTTTAGTAAATATTTATGTATCGTTTTGGACAGGAGTAGGAGGAGAGGGGAGCAGTCTTTGTTTTGGGTGGTTACATGTTTGTGCTAGATATGAGTGTGACTGAAGCAACAACTGCATATGTTCTACTTTGTAAGTTTATAATATGATAGTAGTTGGAATTGTTGTACATAGTGGCATTTCTTTTTTGTCCACAGCATTTTGGTCACAGCCGTAGTTCGGGGTGCCATACATTTGTTCCTGACAGCTGGCAAAGGTAGTCAGTCTTCTCAGGAGAGAAAAGTCAAGGAAACGCCAGAGGCGTAAGAGCATTGTACAGCGGTGGGTATCAGCTCTGAGTACATTGGCCCCCGAGAGAAAAAGGGAGTGAGAAAGAGCAGGTCACTGGCAGCGACGCAGTCTTCAGTGAAATGGTTTTCTTAAAACCCTGAGCGCTAAGCTCATATACACACATCGAACACAAGCACGTGGGCTGGTGTGTCGTTTATAAAAATCGGTCATAATAATACCGACGGCCCTAAACCCAATAAGGGGTAACCGGGCAAATTGGTTTTTCGCCAACAGTGAAGCCTCTACAGTGAAGTCTAGTACCTAGTCAATATTTTCAGAAGTCATCAGTGTAGGAGTCAGAATCAGGGATATCATTCCCGGTTTCTGAAAAGAAACGAGAGAAGCAAGGCAGGAGAAGGGGAGAGAGAGACAGTGAAAAGATATCGGAGACCTGTAGAGTCTCATATTATTTTAGAGGGTAGCCTCTGAACCTTAGATTTATAACAAAAGTCTACTAGGTAGCAGTTCAGAGTGTGACTTAGTGGCGTATATCGCTGACAGAGTTAGCAGCTGTGCAGATAGTCTTTATGCAGCATCAGCAGAGCAGTGACATCAGAAGTAGTAGAGAGTGGTGGCTACAGTTGATGCCCCACCATATTAGCCAGTAGTTAAGATCACTCATCAATTTGATTTTGTCCCAAGCAGGGTGTATGAAGGAGTGAAAGCGGTTGGGGGTTTTTGTTGTGTGCTTATAATCAAATTGATCCTTTTTTTTGTTTTCTAGGTCTGTGCAACCTTGCATAATATTTTTTTTGTTACTGTGTTATGAAATTCTGTTGATTTGTATAATAAACTTATTAATGTACACTGGATCAGCTTCTTTACTATACCGTCCTTAACTGTTGTCTGTATAGTGGTGTCTGTGGTCTATTAGTTAACCTTATCTCCTTTAATTGTTAAAGGTAGTCAGAGGGAGGTGAGTTTATAGCAATTCTAGAAGTCACGATTGGCGAGGGAGATTCAATCTCGGTTATCACCCTCGAGCCAATAGGCTCACCTTACCACATTCACTATCATTTCTCTTCAACATCTATTATCTCAGTCTTTTCTCTTACTAGGGTCGTGTCTTACACTCAGGCATAACTCTAAACTAAAATCCAACTCGTGACACTAATGTTGTCCTCCCAGCGTACTCTGGGTCATCCTGGAAGTCTAGATCCCTAGCTCTTAGCATCCCATACCTGCCAAGGCAGTCGATCTTCTCCCATTCTGCAGACATGGCCAAACCATTTTAGTTGGGCCTGTTCTACTTGGGTCTGCAGGGGTTGGGTTTTTAGGCCTTGATTTATCATCTGGTTGCGGACCATGTCTTTTTTTGTGACTTAACCGTTATCTCACAAACTTCTATTATTGTTCTTCATCATTGAAATCAACGGCCAGCTCATAGTCGTTTATATCGCTTGTACTGAAATGCAGATTGTGTGCCTCATAACGACGATTAACACATTGAAAAGTATACAGATGACACGAAGCGGGATCCAGGTACGCGTGCTGAGTCTTTCCTGTTACCAAGACCCTTAAACCCATTCATCGAAGCAGATCTCAGATGGATCTGCTCATAACAAAGACTTCTATCTACAGTACCTACATCAAAAATAATGTGCCGCACTTGACCACAGGGGAAGATGGCAAGAGGGAAGATTCAGAAACAGTTTACATTGTCACTCCTGTATGTCACTACTTCGTTACGGTAATATTCGTGTCACTTCTTTGAAATTCATTTCCGATTTGTCACTCCTTTGATACTAACCCTATCAGAAAGATTGGCAGTGTTTTAAGTGAAATATCAGATGATGACAAATCATCACCTCTTACTAATGAAAGCCAGAAAATCCTAAATCAGAAGTAGAGAAAGCAATAAATATAATGGGGAGGAGGGGGATCCCGTTACACACCCATTGAGGCATATTGGGAATATGGTGTTAGGCCCATATTTTCTTGACCATTGGCACACTAGGGGTGATGTGGTCAGCATCACGCCGGTCGCCTTAACCTTCCCAGAGTTGCTCTGGTACCCAATTTGTGAGGCTGGGTCGACCCCAGAGCCGTTTGTGGTCTAAAATAATCCCATCTTAACTGGGGATCGAACCATGAACCACCGAGCTAGGAAGCCAGTGCACTAACCACTATGCTACCGTGGCTTCAAATAAATATAATGAGAAAAAGAAAATCAGCTGGCATGAACAATATAAAAATAGAAATGACAGAATCTCTAAAGGGCATTGTAACAGATGAAATCCGTCTATGTAATGACATATAATAAAGGACACACACCAAATGACCTGAAGACATCAGTCTTCATAACTTTGCCCAAAAAACCTAAAGCTGTGGAATGTTCAAACTTAAGAACAAGTAGCCTAATGAGTCACACAGTTAAAATACTATTCAGTATCCTACAGGAGAGAATAAAAATTTAAAACAGACAAGGAAGTGAGTGAAGAACAGTTTGGTTTTAACGGACCAGCAGAACAAGAGAAGCAAGATTTTGAATAAGAAAACTATCAGACATACAAGTCCAGAAGGCTACTGATAGAGCTCATCATGATAAACTAACTTATCTTGAAGAAGCAGGTCTTGATGGCAAAGACATCATGCTACTTAGTAACCTATACTGGGAACTAACTGGCATTAAGAATTATTCTTTTCCCTCCTTATGGACTCCATAAAGCCTCATCAGTTTCCAAAGTGATTCTCTGTCAAATGCCTTTTCATAGTCCATAAATAGAGTGTAAAGAGGTGAGTTACAATTCCAGAATGTGTTCAACTATTATTTACAATGTAGCTGTCTGGTCTCTATGATCTGTTTTGTCAAAATCCTGCGTGTTCATCTCTCAGTTGTCTATCTGTGGGCTCTCTTAACTCCATAATTATTTTCCACTCTGTGCCTTAACTATTTTTTGAAAAATTCTAAACGGTGAAGTGTACTATCTTTTAGTGTAAATTTTATGTTAATCTTTTCTGTGAACATGTATTTATTATATACTAAACTGCAGGGAAATAGATAGAGAATTGTAATATATAATGTCTTTGGTAGTATTAACAAAAGTATGTTTGAATTGTTTGGTATACTTAAAAACATTTTGCATGTAAAATTGAAAAACACTAAAAAGTTAACTGTAGAATATGAGCTTACCAAAGACAAATTACTGTTACAGACAATAAAACTTTCTTTTTAGTCTTCAAACATCAAGGTAATCCATTTACGGAGTTAAAAAAACATTGCTTATGGCCACAGTTTGTACATTTAGTGTTATTCACACCAGTTTTTACTGTGGTCCCTTATAAGAACAAAATAAATTATGCAATCTTGCATTATGTAATTTTCAAACAAATAAAGAAGAATAACATCATATAAAAACTTTTGACATTTGTTTAGTGTTTTAATATTATCCCTAGCTTCATCTTTTACCTAGGACAAGTGATTAGATGTTACGGTAGGTCTAGTTTTGTTGCTTTTCGATCGGCTAGAATATGACTGTCGGCGTCTGTGGCCTAATGGATATGAACGCAGTTTCATAATCCAGATATACCAGGTTCGAAACCTGCTGCAGGCGGTTTGGTAGCAGATCGCTTTGTGTGGATTTTTAACAATGGTATAAGCGCCGTACCGTTCAGAAAGCAATGACAAACTACTGAATGAAAAAAATTGCCTAGAAAAATCACAAACAGCCAATAAAAGCTGGGGTTGATTGCCACGTCCTGTAAAGGATAAGCAACTAACTTAGAATATGACTGGCCCACTCATCAACTAAATCTAATGTGTCTTGCTTTTCTGCACCGATTCCGTTTTTTGACAAAAAACCTGTTGACTACCAAACAATCATCATCAATGTTTCTAAGTAGTTTGACACAAGTATTCGCTTAGGAGACTGAGAAAATGTAAATATAAAGCGTGACATATATCTCTAGCAATAACAATGAAAAACGCAAACACGCGAATCGTCACACAAATTGTGATAATATTAATAACTTCAAAATGCACACACGTGCTGCTTAACTACACTCAATTAGTTGTTTAAATAGTAGCAGAAGTCATTCTACGAGTTTTAAAATATGAACTGTATTAAACGGATGATTTTTGGGGTTTATTTGTGGTAAACTAAAAACAACACTCATTTTGCAACGCTCTGAGCATTGTTCTGGAGTCAAAGAGTTAATCTCTCAAGGATGATCCTTATATTATCCTTGGCACTGGTAGTAAAATTATTCCTATGTAATTTGTGCACTCTTGTAAATCTCCTTTCTTAGGCAACTTGACTAAATTTCCTTCCATCAATTTTGATGGTATTTCTTCTCTCCCCTAGACTTTGCAAAATAATTTGTATAACATCTCCGTAGAGGTGTCAATATTTGCTCTGCTGGAATGCCATCTGGGCTTGCAGCTTTTTGATCATTTAACAGCTTTAGGGCATTTTTTGAGCATCCTGTTGGCACAGTAGTTAAAGCACTGGTCTCTAGCTGCAAAGGTGCCGGGTTCAATTTGTGGTATCAAGCTCCAGTCTACCCAGTTGTAAATGAGTACTTGACTTTGCTCTTGAGTTAGGGAAGGAAAAGGCAGCAAGGAAGGGAACTGGTCACCCCACCTCTCGATGCTGCACCTAGTATAATGAAGTCTCTTACACTTCACTCCCCTCCAGCAGTATCTGCTATGGGACTACCTTTACCTAGGGCATTCTTTATTTCTTGTTTATTTAGTGTTTTCACAATTAATTCTTCCGCTGGCTGGATATCTGGGGGACTTTGTGGAACTGGTCTATTGAGATGTTTCTCCAAATGTTCTGTCCATCTCGTCATTTGCTCTTTTATATTACTTAGAAATTTTCCATTATTGTCATTGCGACAATTCTTTGGCCTGTATTTCTCTGTTGTCTACTTTGAGCTGTTATATACAGGTACCACATATCTCCTTTGGCTGCAGCTTCCTCTGACTCTCTTGCCAACTCATCAATTTATTTCATACTTGCCTTGCCCTGATCAAAATCAGATTGGCTGTTGTACTTGTCCTTTGTCCACGTGATTCGGTAAAAGTTTCATTTTCCCACTGGTGTTATAATCCTAATTATTTTCTCCTATCGGTGCAATAACATGCTCTCATGGAAACTGTTCTTTCACAAAAGAATACAATAATAAGATGATGCTTTTGTAAAGATGTCTACTAATACTTAAAAATAGCATTGGAATCAGTTTTACAAATAAACAATACACTAAATACAGCATTATTTTCACTAACATTGTACCTATAAGAAACATACCATTTATCATCATACCAACCTCTGCTATCTTGTTGCGCACAATGTTCAGATGATCCTGGATATACTGAGCTTGTGGATCAAGCTGTTGTGTTTGCACTAAACATTTTTCAGCACGAAGCAAGTCTCCACGTTCCACATACACAACACACAGATTGTGCAAGGCCTGACTGTTATTTGGGTTTCTACTCAAAATACTATTAAAATTCTGTTCGGAAGAAAAGTTATAACCTCCATGTTAGATTATAAAAATTGCATAAAAACAGAACAAATTTTGACTTCACTTTACTTGTACACATTATGTTTAAAATTATTTAGGCAAATAAATTAAATGTAATTTATATCAGCATGGGAGACCATGGTAACAAAAAAGTGGCGTTGCACTCAGATTTATCATGTACTGTTGTGATTTAGGCATCTTAGCAGTTCCCCCTCCCACTGCCTTATTGATTGTGAGTTAGATTTTTTTTTTCAAAGGTTAGAACAGTATACTATATACAAACCAACAAGAGGAAACCACCAACATAGTATTCTTTATTGGGTCATGGAATGAGGATTCTGAAAGAGCTGGCAATCAAATATGAAATTTTCAGTGTTAAAAAAAGTATGTTATTACCTGATCAGTTCTCTCTATATTGTGAAAACATAAAGATATCCATAAAGTCATGGACATAATATATACAAGATGCAATATGCTGATAATACAGTCCTGATAGTAAAAAGCTACAAGAAATCACTAAAATGATAGTGACAGAAAGGAAAAACAAAGTCCTTAAGAAGGCAGTAGTGGTGATCATCTCTGTAAAAAAAAATTAAACGTGGATAAGACATTTGACCAGGTCCACAGATTTAGGCAAAACTGTTACACCTTATGGAAAATGCAACTCAGAAACTAAGAATAGAATAGCCCAAGCAGAAAATTTCAATTTTCAAAGCTTCCTAGGCAACAAATCTTTGAGAGTTCTTCAGTGCTAAACAGAGCCAACCTTGTACAACATCCAGACAGAAAATAGATAAGATCCTCAGAGGTGAGGTAACATTATTTTACAGAAGTATTTTAAGAATACCGTACCATAGGCAGCTAAATACACACACACACACATACAGTATATATAAATAAAGGATGTCCTGAAAGAAGCCAACGTGCAAAAGAAGCTTAATATATAGAGCAGAAGGAGGCAGGCCATGTTTTTAAAGCTTGTTATGAAAAGAAAAATGCTAGAATACTTTGTGATAACATATAGAGCATGACAAAGCAAGGAGATACTAGACAATTTAACATCATTACATAGAAAACAATATTAACAACACATCTCATAACTGAGACAATCAGTAGGCCATTTGAAGAAGTGTGCATTGTTACCTTTTCTGCTGCGTTTAGATCTTTCAAGTAATTTACATTAATATCACCCATCAAAATAAGGCCTTTGTCATGGTCTGGATAGTGCTATAAATTGAAGAAAAAAACTGGAGTTAAATCTCACTGTATGGTTTATGTTGTGGTGGTTATATACAAGTTACTTAAACAAATATGTAAACTGAATACTTTCAAACACACATACAGTGCAGTCCGGAAAAGTAGCAGCCACTGGGACCATCAAAGATACTTATACTCATCCTAAACTCTGCTTATCAGAATTATGCTCAAAGATGGACATTTATGGCAGGATAAGAAGTAAAGCATGAAGCAATTATTTAAACTATTCACAAAAAAGTATTTTGATTTTAAATTTTCATTTCAGCATCTTTAAAGTTTTCAAAAGCAATTTAGCCAAGCTTAAAATATAGTGTCAAATTAATTGCCAGTAGTAAGTGTAAGTAACAAGAAGAGACATGGTCCACAACCAGACGGTACGTCAAGGCCTAAAAACCCAACCCCTGCAGACCCACGTAGAACAGTCCCAACTTAAGATGGTTTGGCCATGTCTGCAGAATGGGAGACGATCGGCTACCACAACAAGCATCGGAAACTAAGAGCCAGGGATCCAGACCTCCAGGACGACCCAGAGTCTGCTGGGAGGACAACATTAGACAATCTTTGAAAGACCGAGGACTAGAATGGAACCAGGCCAGGAGGAAGACAGCCGATAGGATAGTATGGAGCTCTCTCTTCCAAACCTCTACACCTCCTGGTAGAAGAGGAACAACTAAGTAAGTAAGTAAGTGTAAAAACGTTCCATTAGCGTTTTGGCTTTGTATTTTTGTGTGCACTGTTAGTGTTGCCTTCATGGATTACTAGAGCGATAACTATTGCAAGCCAAGTAAGCCGATGTAATAGTTACCTGTTGTCTAGTGTTTTCCTTCCTTCTTTCTAACGAGTGCCTGCCTATTAGTACTGGTTTATGTTTATTATTTATTATTCACAGACCAGTTTCACTCTTTGTTTATCTTCAGATCTCAAATGGGTTGTCCCGTTGCTATTAGAGTTTAACGCAAGCCCTTGTTTCGCAAATTGAAGTGAAACCAGAGTTTGCTCAGTCGGCCTGATGATTACGTGCTTGCTGGTTTAATGAATGTTAGCATTGTAATGTACTGATAGAAACTCAGACATTTATTAACCTGTTATCGCCTGTTAAAAAACAAATATGTACGACCACGTAGTACTACAACTTAGGTGATGAAGGCAGAACTTCTACTTATGTGAGTCTAAACTTGACTTGGGACAGACAAATTACTGTGACTCATATAAAAATTCTAGTTGTCAGAATTCATCTTAACCGGAGTTTTTTAACAAAGCCAAAGAAGACATTTGGCCTGGACCTACAGAAACGCTTCTGCATAAGCGAAATTCGGCTGTGAGTTCTGCTTAAGTGGTCTGTACTGTATATGCAAATTATTCAATAATTAAGAGTTAAATCAAGATGAACATTTATAGTGCAATTCATTCTCAAATAGCAAACTATAATGTAAAAAAGAATATGCGATGAAAAAAAATAATTGTAAACACCAATAAAATCAGCATTTCTACAAAAACAGACTTTGAAATGATTTTATGCTCATAAATTCAACTCTCACTTTATTATCAACTGATATAGTTTAAGTTATACCTTTAAATGCTTTTAAACAGTATTTGAATGGAGCAATTTTAACAATTAATGTTGAATGACAAATGCACTTTTCAACCAAACATTGGTTACATAGTAAGTTCTTTATTTACGCCATGCATGGAAAATTATGCCGCCCAATTTTTAGCAAATGTAATTCTCTTTAGGTACACATTTCAAAATTACGTCCTAAAAAAATCTACCAAAAAAAAATAAACCAAACAAACAAACAATAAGAAAAACAAAGAAAATATTAAGAAGATTCAAACTGTCAACATATGGTTTTCTGTGCAGATGTGTTTGGTTTGGTTTTTAAAAGTACCAATATCGTTGCACAACAGACAACTCTATCAGTGCTCCAATTTCCTCCCTTAGATCACACAAGGAGGATATCAGCACAGTGCATAAACTCCATACCAACGGGCTGATCACCCGTTTGCCAGTCACTTCGATTACGGAAACAACAGCAAATGGATTGATTTGCCATTGCCCTAAAGACGCCAATAGGCGTGATGGGAAACAATGGCAAAGAAAACCTATCTGCTGTTGCCCTAAGACGCCACTAGGCGTAATGGCCACTGACTGCTTTGACGGTCGGTGGCTAAGGACGGAAGAAGAAGAAGAAGCATAAACTCCATAGCACTGGTGAGGATCCCAATGAGTGTATACAGGAATTGCACATTCTATGAATATTTCTGTGGTGGGTGGGTTTTCCTAATTTGGTAAAATTTGCCACGGCAGTGGCCGTATCGCATACTCTTTACAATTTCCAACTGCCGTGGGTTAATGTGCACAACTTGCACATGGGACCTCTTATTTTTCACCCTTATCCGAGAAGACTAGACACTCGATCTCACTACCCATGAGATCCGGAGGGAGTATCATTAGGACCCACTGGTTCTGAAAAAATGTCCATCAAATATATTCCCTGTACATGTTTGATGCAATGATATGCTGGCAGAACACAAAACATGCCAGAATTTCCACAACATTGGAACTAAATAGATCAAGGCATCTGCTAGCTTTGGTGCCTAGAATAGCATAACATTAATGATGCAAAAAAAAAAAAAAAACAAGACATTTTCAGGAAGTGTTTAATAACTGGTAGTTCATGTAAAGGCTCAATATGAATTCAAGTGCTGATTTTTGACACCTAATCTTTCGCTATCCTATTTAGCTTTCTTTTTAAGCATGTTACCATTTACTCTTAACTTGTTGCACACCTAAACTAAATAGCAAGTTAGCATACAAAGTTACTTGCATTACCTCAAGCAGTTGATTCAAAATTGGAACAGCATCTAGAGGTCTCCGAAAGTTGTTGACGAGCATGAGTGCTAGATTGAATAAAGCACTGCGAAACAGAGGGTCAAGCTGTGGACAAACATTTTTACAGCACAGTTAAAAACTTAAATTATGAAAAATAAATGATTAAATAGTGGTAAATCTGGTTAAATGACCATGACAGGGAAAATACAATGCCTTCCATTCTGTGGATGTATTTATGGCGATTATTTTTTATGCATACAATATTTTAATTAATGACAGATGAATCATCAAGGTTAAGACTGTTGGAATTTGGCATCAAACATAAGGCTAGCAGTGATGGACGTATGAGAGGATGCATCCGTCGTGTACAAGAACAATTAGCATTCACACTCTTCAACATATACTGAGGGAGACTGAGCACCTATGGGTTTGCCTAGCATGCAATGATGTCGATTCTGTTCAACAATAACAATTAATGATAGGAAACTATATAATGCTTTATAACAAGAGGCAATCATTACCTGTTCAATTCAAATGAAAAAAAAAAAAAGGGAACAATAAACATATTTACTCTAAAAAACAGCTACCAGCAACATTCAAACATCTTCTTCTAGTACCATGCCTGGTGGTATAGGTGATCATGTCTCTCCACAACTTCTTGTCTACAGAACTACTGATCCGTTCTGCTGTTGCGTCTTTCCATGCCATGATGTCAAACTGTCCAGAATCTTCTGTCTTTGTTGTCCTCTACCTATTTTTCCTTCTATCTTTCCTTTTGTCAAGATATACTCCAGCTTCCTTATTCCCATAACATGTCTAAAGAAAGTGGATTGCTTCCTTCTAATCTGAGGAATAAGCTTCCTTTGCACATTGGCCTCTTTCTGGACATTCTCATTACCGGTACTTATTTTAGTTGTCCATGGTATTTTTAACATTCTTCTGTAAAACCACATCTCTATGGCCTCTAGTGCTTTTCCTACTTGTTTACTAACTGTCCATGGCTCACTTCTGTATGTCAGGATTGGTTCTATGTAACACTGAAGAACTGTCTCTCTTACTTCCATTGACAGAGAGTTGTTGCATAAAATACTTTTCAATTTATAGAATGCTGCTTTTGCCAGGGCTCTTCTACTCTTCACTTCTGACAGCATCTTTCATCCGCTGTTATTAATGTGCTCAGGTACTGGAATCTCTTGACTTGTTCTGTTCCAACTACTTTGATAGTACATTCTGGAGAAATCATTTTCTTTGAGATGACTATTACTTCTGTCTTTTTACTATTGTTATTCAAACATGCTGCTCATAAATGTTGCAGACTTTCGTCTTAGATTGTTGGGCTAATATTATGTTTCACTTCATGCATTATTAATTCATCTGATCTGTCTATCACGGAGTATCTTTTCTGCTGTAACATTGGATTCATCTTTATTATTTTGATAGTTGAGTATCAACCTTTCTTTCATTAAACTTTATATATATATATGACTGTCAGTGTTATATTTCACTTATTAGTGGCTTGACAGAGTGTTGTATTCTTTGAACCAACCTTGAAGGTTAACGGTCAATAGTCGTATAACATAACTGAAACTTGCAGAAGACTTCAGTGAACAAGTCTCGTTCTGACGACTAAACATTTTTAATGATCATTCGTCGTTCATAATGTATTCTTGACAATAATATAGTTCACACTAAAGACACTTGCTATCACAGTTCAGAGTTTGTATCCTATCAGACATTGCACGTCTGTCATGTAACCGTCTTTTGACCGAATCTATTTACCAAGCATTTGGCATAATTATTACATTTATGCAGTATTAATATTTCTGCTAATAGTTTCATGAAGGAGTGATCCTAATACACACATCGAAAACTGTCTATAATATCAATTCGATTTGGCATTCATAGCCGGGCTTTGTCAGCCGTTACACATTATATCTGCGTTCGTATTTCACGAATTTCGTGTCTAATAATTATTGCGTTTAATAATACCGACTTACATAACTTCAGACTCAATGGTCCTTACACATTATTACTTTATTGCTTTACCAGCACTATATTAACGGTCAGACATACTCATTAGTGGTTCTACCACACAATCATAAAACATTGTTCTTTGCCCGAAGGCTACACACAAGACTACTGTTACTAGCCTAACGCGTCATACAACGCCACACGCGAACCATATCATTTTATTTAGTAGAGGTGTTACATGGTGCGAACATCCGAATCAAGTTCAAACCAAAATGCTCGCAGACCATGCAACAATCCTCAACAATAAATATGATTTTTTAAAACTTTCCAAAATAAATGAAGAGAAAATACAAGAGGGACACATTTGTGGTGAAACGGAGTTAGATGGTTAGATGTAATTTTTAATACAGTGTTTGCTGAAAAGAAAGTCTCTTAAAGCAGAAAGGGAAGTCCCATAAGTCTGACAAATAATATGGTAGTGCCGATATGTGAAAAATAACCATTTTAAAAAAAAAAAAGGGGGGGGGGGGGGGGGATTAAAAGGATGTGTGAAACATGCAGGGTTATTTCATTCTTGAGTCACACATGAAAAATGGATACAAATAAACTTGTACTAAGAACAAGATCTACTGCTGATCGGTGCTTAACCAATGCACAGTTAATTTTATGAAAGATGAGGAATATAATGTTTATTCATTTTAAGGCATTCATATGAAAAATACCACTGAATATGAGGTAACACAACAGATTTATTGCAGAACGAACGAACGAACTTTATTTTCAAAGGGTTGAGAATTGGGCGCGCAGGCCCGTCTAACATTCTGCCCTTTCACTCTCATTAATCTTGCATACTATATCCTTTTATTCCCACGTATTACTTTAAGCATTAATTTAAAGGCATGTAACATTATAAAGTTAACATAACAGCATTCATTTACAGTATACAATCATAATAAAAAATGAGTAGCCTAGGTTTTTTTTTTTAAAAATAAACAAGATAGTGACTGAAGAAAAATAATAATAATAAAAAATAAAATAATATAAACAAAACAATAAATAAATAAGTTATGTATACCGACACTCACTTATGCGGTCAAAACGTCTAATCTGTAGTATTTTTGAATGTGTCATCAATCCTCAATACAAAAATTACAAAAACACATTCTCGCTTACATCCATACATTCTTGGCGGAAATTGAAATAATAATAATAACACTTTCTTGCGCACTTCTGTAGCAGAAAAAGTCTTTCAGCAGTTTAAAAAAAAAAAAAAAAAATTATATCTGCATGTACATCACCCATTTAAGCAAACGGAAACATTCACATCTCTAAAGTACAGTGGTATGCGGGTACATTCTCACATACATTACATTATATAATAGTATTACATGGATATAAAACAAATTATTCCCATTAAAAACGAGCGGAAGAGGAAAAGAAATGTTGACCTATGCATGAGATGTTGACAGGCAAATGATGTTTCTATGGGGGTAGATAATCAGTGTTTAGGAAGTGTTTGAAAAGTGCTTTGTTAAATGAATATTGTGTAGGTAGGCTTTTTAGGTGGTGTGGAAGGCTGTTCCATAAGTAGGCTCCAGAGTAGGCTAGACTCTGTTTGAACAGGTCGTTCCTAGGTTTGGGCAGACCTAACTGATGTAATTGTAGTCCCTCTCTTCTACTGGTTTGAAACAATGATCGTAGGTACGGCGGAGCATTGTTTGATAGAATTGCGTGGGTCAGCTTGGCTTTGTTGTAGAGAAGACGTTTTTTCAGGGACAGTATTGTGGGTTCTTTTCCTGTCCTTGTGTGTGATATCGTGCGATTATCGATGAACAGACGTATTGCTCTCTTATGCAGGGAGTGCAGTCTCTTTGAGGTGGAAGCAGGGCAACCATCCCATAGTGTAGAGCAGTAATCTAGATGTGTCTGTATATGTGAGGTGTAGAACAATAGTCTAGTGTCTGCGTCTAAGAAGTGTTTTATTTTGGCTAGCTGGTACGTCTTTTGAGCTAAGTGTTTGGTTATATTCCGTACATGGGAGTTCCACGTTAAGTGCTGGTCAATCGTGATTCCTAGAACTTTGTGTTCTGTTACATGTTCAATTTGTATTGATTCCACGTGTACCTGTAGCGATCTTTTGTTGCAGTTTAGGAGTTTCTGTCTGGTGGTAATCAACATAGATTTCGTTTTTGCTGTGTTTAATGGCATACGATTCATATTACTCCATTTTGTTAGATTGTCTACATCGCATTGAAGAGTCATTTCAAGTGCCACGCAGTCATTGTCACTAGTGTAGATAGTACAATCATCTGCAAAGAGGTCACATGTTGAATATTTTAGATGTAGTGGTAGGTCGTTGATGAACATTGCGAAGAGTAGGGGCCCAAGAATAGAACCCTGCGGTACTCCTGTATCTATCTTTGAGAAATCTGATGTCGAGTTGTTGTGAAGCACTAACTGTTGTCGATCTCCCAGGAATGATTTGATGATGTTTAGTGGATTAGGGCCTATTCTGAGGGTTTCCAACTTTTGAACCAAGATAGTGTGGTCAATCATGTCAAATGCTTTTTTGAAGTGAACAAAAATAGCACCACCTAATTTCCCATCATTTACGTTCGACAGCCAGTTATCTGCCATTTTGTTGAGAGCTGTGTGACAGGAATGTTTGGGTCTGAAACCTGACTGGCTCTCAATGAGCAGTTTGTTTGTTGTTAAGTGTTGAAATGTGGTGTTGTAAATGTGTTTCTCTAGTGGTTTTGAAAGAGATGATAGAAGGGATATTGGTCTGTAACTGTTGGGATCGCTATGTGAGCCAGATTTATAGAGAGGATACACTTTGGCAGATTTAAATGCTGTGGGAAAGTAGTTGTGTGCAATACATTGATTGTACACATAGGTTAAGGAGTCGCAAATGATGGGTGCAGCGTAACGTAGAATCTTATTGCTGATACCATCAAGACCAGATGAACTGTTGTTTTTTAATGCCAAGATATCGATTGGAGGCCGACCTCTGTGTAATCTACGTTTTGCTGATGATATTGATCTGATAGCTGGAACAGAATCAGAACTTCAAGACCTTACCTCTAGACTGGAGAAAGTAACAAGAACATATGGGATGGAAATTAATATAGAAAAAAGCAAGATATTGGTGAATAGCCATAAGAAACATGTTCCGACCAACATTACGTTAAATGGGCAAACGTTAGAAGAAGTTAACACCTTTAAATATCTCGGGTCCACTATATGTAGTGATGGAAGATCAAATAAAGAAATCAAGACAAGACTTGAGATGGCCTCAGCTGCCATGACAAGGTTGAATGTGATCTGGAAAAGTAACATCAGTTTTCCTGTGAAGATCAAATTATACAAATCACTTGTATTATCTATTCTCTTGTATGGGTGTGAGGGCTGGACACTCACTGCAGATACGGAGCGAAGGATTCAGGCTTTCGAGCATAAATGTTATAGAAGAATTTTGCGCATTTGCTATAAAGAGCACAAAACAAATGTCTATGTTAGAGAGAAGATAAACACCTATGCAGGCCATCAAGAACCACTTTTGTCAATAGTGAAACGTCGAAAGCTTGCCTGGTTTGGGCATGTAACTCGTCATGACTCCCTTTCGAAAACGATCCTCCAGGGAACAGTCGAAGGTAAACGGAGAAGAGGAAGGCAAAGAAAATCCTGGGCTGATAACATCAAAGAATGGGCAGGACACGGTTTCTCCACACTTGTACGCATTGCTGAGAATAGAGAGCAGTGGAGGACCCTGTCTGCTGATGCTTCCACCATGGCACCCCTACGACCCATGACGGGTTATGGGTTGAGATGATGATTTGAGAACTTCGTGTACTGTTAGAAAAGGAATATCTCTAAGATCTGTTATGGTATGTTCAGTGTTGCAGAAGGCGGTCAGTTTACTAATATCGCAGTCCATTGGCTTTAGTGTCGATTTGAGATGGTTAATTTCTGTTTTGAAGTGGTTACTAAAATGAGTAGCCGTGAGGGAGCAGCTTTTTGGTAAAGAGTTTAGTGACTTTGTTTTGTGTGTTAGAGTTCTAATGGCTGCCCAGACTTCTTTACTGTTTGCTTTGTCTTGAATCATCTTTCTGAAATGTAGTTTCTTTTCCTGACGAATGAGGTATTGTACTTTGTTTCTAAGCATCCGATACCTGCTGAAATCTTTGAGCTTATGTGCTTCGTCCCGCTCTCTCATTGTTGATAATATTTCGTTTGTTATCCATGGGGTCTTTCTGATATTTTTAACATGAACTTGCTTTATAGGAACATGTTTGTCGAATACATTGTTAAAAGTTTGTGTCCAGTATGTTATGGCTTCTTCTGGATGGGGAAGTTGGTACACATATGAGAGAGGGGATATTTCTAGGTCTTGTAGGAATAATTGAAGGTTAAAGTTTTTGAAATTCCTGTAATGGACTGTGATATGTTCCGTTTTAGGTGCTTTGAACCCTTTTCTCGTCCAGGTACAGCAAATAGGATAGTGGTCACTTAATGCTGTCCGTGTAACTGTGCATTCTACAATGTTTTCTGGGCAGGTCGTATAGATATGATCAATTAGTGTAGATGATGAATCTGTTACTCTCGTGGGTTGATTGACTAACTGTGTGAGGTTGTATGAGATGGTGATATCATTCCACGTGTTGTTCGATTTGTGAAGGTCAATATTGAAATCTCCCAGTAGAATAATTTCCTTCGAAGAAGCCCAAACGTTGTCCATCATTCGTGAGAATGTGTCAAACCATACAGCAGAAGAGCTAGGGTTTCGGTACAGGTAACCAATTAAAACGGGGGTCAGGTTGGGGAGTTTTATTTCCAGCCATATACATTCAATGCCAGTATGTTCTAGATCATCACGGCGTCTGTACTGAAGAGATGTTGAGATGTATATAACTAGCCCTGTTTCATGTTGTCTGTTAGAATCCCTGCGAATGGTGGTGAATCCATTAATCCTAATTTCTTCATCTGTAATTTTATCATTGAGACGGGTTTCAGAAAAACCAAATATGTGGAAGTTTTGTTGGAGAGAGGTGGAGACTTCAGGAAGCTTACCTAGCAGGTGGTAAATGTTTAAATGACCAATTTTAAGCCCTGATAGTTTAAGCCATGAATTAGTGATATTGCCTATATTTTGATTTGAGTTTTTGCACTCGGACATGATAATAGTCAATAGGAAAGAAAGAATGAGGGGAGTAGGAATGAATAAGAAGCAATAAAATTAGTACACAATGGTTAATACAAAATTGTAAACAAGTTATAAAATATACACTGCAATAGATTTCTCTAAAGTCCGTGGACATTGTTTACCGTATCTTAATCTTTGCAAAAAGTGCGGCACACAGGAATATTTTGACTTCAACCACAGTCAATGTAGAGAATTCATCTTTTCGGGACAGTTAAAGGTCCACGCTTGTTAATTTTATGAGGATTTCCTAATTTTCCTCAACATGAATAAACAAAGGTGCAGTCAGAGAGAAGGCGTCAATCTGGGAACTAAGCTCCAAGCTGGTTTGAAATACAGCTTTTAAGTGAGTTTATCTGCAACAGCTTGGTGTTTGTGCGCTGAATTTTGTTCTGAAAAGTCGTATAAAGACATCTGAAATGCCTGCATCAATACTTCTGGGCTATACTGCCTAAGCTGATGTAGCACAGACGAACTATGAGAGTGGCATTCTTGGCGGCTAGAGACAGGATGAAGAAAGTCCAATTTCCTAGCTGTAGTTCCTGTGTTGTGGTTACTTGATGTAGAGGAAGAACGGGTCATACTTGTAGCCCAGTCTTTCCATCTGTCCAGTTGTGCCTGTCGAGCAGGTAGTGGCGGGAGTGTCTGTAGTGTGGGTAATGGGGGAAACATTTGGTCATAAAGATTAGGGTGGAGGATGGGAGTAGGTGTAGCTTTGCTAGATAAATGAGTATTACCTGAGGATGACGATGAGTGGTTATGAGGGGTTCTGTGTGGATTCACTGAGTTTAGTGTGTAATTTGTGTCACTGACTGACGAATATGTGTGTTTGTGGTGAGTCCTCTCGGGGAACTTTAAATTTTTGGCTAGGTAGCTCGTCCCTAGCTTAGAAGTGTGGACTTGATCTATATATAGCATCTTTTTTGGTGCACCTGACTTTGATGTGAAAAAAGGTGTGTTGTTTATGAAAGAAATGTGATGTTTAGTGCAGAAATTATATAGCACCTTGTTGTTGATATCTACAGTTTGGCGTGCTTGACCATAGCTGGGTGGAATTATTGACGAAATAAATATGGAGGTGTTTGGGAATTTTTGTTTTATGTTGTCAATCATTCTGGAGATGTCTAATGGGTTAATGGTGTATCCATTTGTGCTATCGTTTATCCCTACGTGTACTGTTGTTTTCCTTATGTTAGTATTTCTGTTGAGATGGCTGATTTCATTGGTTGTTTTCACTATTCCAGCTCCTGGTAGTGGTATTACTGTGACAATGTCCTCTGGCGTTGTTGACATTCTGTCACTGTGAATACCTTTTAGCAGTGAGTCCCCAATAATGATGTGATGCGTGTTGTGAGGTATGTGTCGATGGTGCTGTGGCTGAGGTCGTGCACGACGGTGTTGTTGGTGCCATTGATGTTCTTCTTGCTGGAGGTCTTCAGCGGATTTTAGTGTCGGTTGTTGTGTTCTTGGTAGGTTTTCAGTACGATGACTAATTTTTACCTCAATCGGGTAAGTCTTATTTGGTGATGTTTCTTTTCGTTCTTTGTTTTTAATATTCTGTTGGCTGTTTTCAAGCTTGTGATTCATTCATAACCCTCCACTCCCAAAGGAGCATAGGCCTTCAACAAACACATGCCAAGTCCTCCTGTCACGTGCCATCATCTCAAGTTCTTTCCATGTTCTCCTCATCATTTTCACCTCTGTTTCCAACTCTCTTCTCAATGTACTTCTTGGTCTTCCTCTGCCTCTCTTGCCCTGCGGGTTCCAGAACAAGGACTGCCTTGTAATGCTATCAACAGGTTTCCTCAGTGTGTGTCCTATCCATCGCCATCGTCTTCTTCTCATCTCTTGTTCCACTGGCACTTGTCTAGTTCTTGTCATCAGTTCTACATTGGTAACCTTGTCATACCATTTTAATCCCTCTATTCTACGCAAGCACCCATTTATGAAAGTCTGTAGCTTTTTGGTTGTTGTCTTTGTTGTTCTCCATGTCTCAGAGCCATACAATAGGACTGACTTCACATTTGAGTTGAAGATTCTTATTTTCGTTTTGGATCCTATTTCTCTTGATCTCCATATATTTCCCAATGCAATGAAAGCTCCTCTTGCCTTTTGTATTCTTATTTTGATATCGCTGTCTGTCCCTCCAACTTTGTCTATATTACTGCCAAGATACGTATATGATTCTACATCTTGTATTGGTGTTTCTTCAAGTTCAACCCTGTTATCATTACCTGCATTTATTCTCATTATTTTTGTCTTTTCCCTGTGTATTTTCAGACCCATTTGCTGTGACCTCTCATCGAGTGTTTTCAATTTGTCCTGCATCTGATTACGGTTATGGGACAGAAGAGCCAAGTCATCAGCAAAATCCAGATCATCCAACTGCTTAGTCAGAGTCCACTGGATTCCATTTCTGTTGTGTGTTGTCGATGATCTCATAACCCAATCTATTGCCAGCAAGAAAAGAAATGGAGACAAGAGGCATCCCTGTCGCACTCCTGTTCTTATCCCAAATGGTTCTGTAAGCTGTCCTTCATGAAGAACTCTGCATGTCATGTCTTCATATGTTTTCTTTATTAAATTAATGATCTTCAGGGGAACTCCATAATGCCTCATCAATTTCCAAAGTGATTCTCTGTCTACACTGTCAAATGCCTTTTCGTAGTCCACAAATCCGATGTATAGTGGTGAATTCCATTCCAGACTTTGTTCAACTATTATTCTCAAAGTGGCTATCTGGTCTGTACATGATCTGTTTTGTCGAAAACCTGCTTGTTCATCTCTCAATTTCTTGTCTATGGACTCTTTTAATCTCTCAAGGATAATCCTGTTTAATACTTTTCCTGGCACTGATAGTAACATTATTCCTCTATAATTTGTGCACTCTTGTAAATTTCCCTTCTTAGGCAACTTAACCAGATATCCTTCCTTCCATTCTGCTGGTATCTCTTCCTTTTCCCAGACTTTACCAAGTAATTTATATAACATCTCTGTAGCCGTGTCGATATCTGCTTTGATGGCCTCTGCTGGAATGCCATCAGGTCCAGACGCTTTTTCATCTCTTAGAAGCTTTATGGCTTTCTTTATTTCTTCCTTCGTTGGTCTTTCACCGTTAATTTGTAGCTCTTCTTCTGCTGGCTGGATGTCCAGCGGGTTTTGTGGAGCTGGTCTATTGAGAAGGTCCCCAAAATATTCTGTCCACCTCTTCATTTGCTCTTGTATATTGCTGAGCAGTTTCCCATTCTTGTCTTTTATGAGGCAACTTGTTTGCTTGTATTTCCCTGTTAACTTCTTTGTGCTGCTATACAGTTCTCTCATATTTCCTTTGGCTGCAGCATCTTCTGCCTCTCTTGCCAACTCCTCAATATACTTCCTCTTGTCTCTTTTGATACTTCTTTTTACTTCTTTGTTTGCTTCTGTGTACACTTCTTGAGCCTTGGCTTTGGAACTTCTGGTTTTGCTTGTGTTTAACTCTGCTTTCTTGTTTTTCCTGTCTTTTATCTTATTGATGGTTTCTGTTGTTATCCATGCTTTTTGTTGTCTTTCCCTTTTCCCCAGTATTTCTTCACATGTCTCCTTCCATACCGTTTTGACCTGCTGCCAATAGTCTTCTGTATTCTCTACATCTTCCAGCTGTTGGAGCACTTGGAATTTGTTGGATACTGTGACCGCAAATTTGTCTCTTGTTTCTTGATTTCTTAGCTGTCCTACATTAAACTGTTGTCTATAATTTTGCATTGTTGCATATCTCTTGAGTTTCATTTTTATTTTGGCTATCAGAAGATGGTGATCTGATGCCACATCTGCTCCTCTATATACCTTTACATCCTGCAATGATGATCTAAACTTCTTCTTTATGCATATATGATCGATCTGATTTTCTGTTCTATGGTCTGGTGATATCCATGTTGCCTTGTGTATTCTCTTATGTGGAAACATGCTTCCTCCTATAGCCAGTTGATTTGAAGCACAGAAGTTTGCGAATAGTTCTCCATTTTCATTCATTACTCCTAGCCCATGTTTTCCCATGACTTCTTCAAATCCGGTGTTGACTGTACCTATCTTTGCATTCATGTCACCCATCAAAATTGTGATGTCTCTTCTTTTTACTTTATCCATAATTTCCTGTAGTTTAGTATAAAATGCTTCTTTCACAGACTCTTCTTTGTCATTAGTTGGTGCATAACATTGGATGACATTTACATGAATTTTCTTTTTAGCTGTTTTGAAAGTAGCTGTTATTATTCTGGGTCCAACAGCTTCCCATTCAATGAGTGCTTTCTGTGCTTCTTTAGATAACATAAGAGCTACCCCTTCACTGTGGTGTGAAGTTTCGTCTTCATGTCCTGAGGACAGCACCAATTCACCTGTGATGAGTTTCTTCCTGTCTACCCCCTTCCACTTTGTTTCACACATTCCCAGAACCTCGATTTTGTATTCCCTCATTTCTGCTGCTACTTGCGCCACTTTCCCTTGTTCGTTTAATGTCCGAACATTCCAGGTGCCAAATCTGGAAGTTCTCCTAGAAGAAAGAAGGTTAGTCAGCAACACAGACTCCTTTCGGCTTTCTCTGTGTTGCATCATACGCCTCCCCGCGAGAGGACCTTCCCCTGTCTTGGATGGCTGTGTTTTATTTCCTTTATTTGACTTGTCCATATTTGTTGAAGTTTTTTGTGGTTTAAATTTTTTTTTTACAGGATGGGGTAACCGGCCCCAAGCCCAACCATCCTTAGTCGCCTTCTACGACATGCCTGGCAGGGGACAGTGTTACTATTCTTTGCTCCCCTTTCAGGCCCCGGTGACACACGGGTGAAGCTTGTGATGTCGTGGGCATATTTTGTCTTCAGGAACGGGTGTTTGAGGTTGAGAGGGTAAAGGAGCAGGTGATGTTTGTGGTGTAATTGGATGACCCGATATTTGAGGGTTTTGGAGACCACCGTTCTTGTTTTTACTGTCTGAAGCTTCTTGTATTTGGTCTATTCTATTTATCAGCCTTGTGTTTTCTTGTCTGAGAGACTTGACCTCATGCCTGAGTGCGTCAAGTTCTCTTTTGAATGAGCTGTCCAGGTCTTGTTTGAGTTCAGCAATGATGTTTCTCACTGAACTTTCAAGGACGGTAATCATCGCCTGACAGCAGCGCTTCTCTGTTCCCTCTACTAGACTTCGCACTTCGGGGCTGTCTTGCTCCTTAGTGTACTCAATAGCTAGGAGCTGTTTGTGGATAGGCATTATTCTTTTAGTAACAGTGTCTTTGGTGCATGATGGGTGTGTCTCGTGTGCACTGGGCGAGTGATTTAGATCTGGATTATCTGTAGGTATATTTGTATTAAGGGTAGATGATGCTAGTTCCAGTGTACATTTTGGAATATCATCATTTGAAAGGGAAACATTTTTGTTGGATTCCTCTCCAGTTTGCACAATTATTGGAGTGATGATAGGTAGAGGGGTGGAGCTGATTGAAATGGGACAGGGGGGAGGACTGGTTTCAATGGTTAGCTGAGATTGTACGTTGGCAGGCGTGTCTCCTGTGATTGTTGGTGGAGAGGCAAGATCAGTTACAATCATGGTCTTATCTAGAGCTGATCTTTGGAGGTGACAAAATTCGACGTCTAGCCATGTCTGTACACACTCTGTCGCTCCTTGAACTAAAATTTTATTTTTTGTGTGATACAGACGTATTGTGAGGAGGTCAGTGCTTATTTTGTCCTCAACAATAGCATCTAGTTGATCGCTCCGAGTTTCAATAGAACAGTTTCGGTAGTACTCTAAGCAAGTGTGTTTGAAAATTTCGTAGTGTTGGCTGTTATGGAATTCAACAGAGCAACATTGACCATTGTTCGTTTGCTTGATGGTCAGATGAGGAGGGCTATTCCAAGCATTTAATTTTCTTTGTATTGCTTTTCCCCGGTTAAGAGAGTAACTCTTAGCTACTGTCGAAGGGCGTAATCGGCCATCTCGTGGTGGTTTTATTGTCCCTGAAACGACGCGTTTCTCCCCGCTCGCCATATCACATTACATGCTACAAGGCGGACAAGCCCTGTGATTTATCATAGTCTATTGTGTCCTAGCCACAGGGTCACAGTTACACTTTGGAATGTGTTACTAAAACTGAAGATAGTACTACGGTTAAAGTAATTCTCGATATATCGAAAAATGGTGGCACCACACGATGAACGCTTCTACCGTCATTCCATAAAGAGAAAAACACAATATTTACAAGTGAATTCAACACAATTACAGAATAACCAATTTCACTGTAAGTCCAAGCAAAACGCTGACACAGGGGTGTATAAACCATCCATATTAAATGTGAACAACTTAGAATAAAATGTCCAAATTGTAGAGCCAAATAAAAACACGTCCGTATGAGAGGATGTCAGGCTAGCAGATCGTGATATAGCATGTTCACAAAGCCAATGGGCACATGACAGAACAATGTTACTGTCAGTGACAGCAGATCCATTTGACACAGTCTTATAATAAACAAATGCACTAACCCAAGAATATACTGAAGTGGAAATAAAAGAATTTTACGAGCAGTAAAATATAAAGATGTGCTGACAGTCCATGGGATATTATTATCAACTGCTATCGCAACATCAAAGGTCAGCTGCAATAGATCTCCAGTGAATTCTGTCTTGCCTTGATGGTAAGCTCTAATAGGCTCTTTTCTGTCTTATGTCTCTTTTTTTGTCCAAAATATTTTATCTGCCTAACTTTGATATCATCCATTATTCATACCTGTCAACCTCCTGAGAAGGTAAAGGTAAAGGATCCTGTTACACGCCCATTGAGGCATATTGGGAATATGGTGTTAGGCCCATATTTTCTTGACCGTCGGCACACTAGGGGTGATGTGGTCAGCATCACGCCAGCTGCCTTAACCTTCCCAGAGTTGCTCTGGTACCCATTTGGGGCTGGGTCGACCCAGGAGCTGTTTGCGGCCTAAAAAAATCCCACCTCATCTGGGGATCGAACCATAGACCACTGAGCTAGGAAGTCAGTGCACTAACCACTATGCTACCACGGCTCCCAACCTTCCTGAGAAGAAAATCTGTAAAACCTTATAAACGCCCAAAAAACTGTATGCAAAAAATAAATTAATACATTATCATACATGCCACACTTAAAGGTTTACCCATAATCTGTACGGGGTGTTTGCGTTTTCAGATGTGTACGGGCCGTACACGGGTCTGTACGGGTTTTTTCGCCTAATTATTAACCCTTTCAGCACCATTATGACGTACGCCATACGGCATAAATCTTGACAATTTTTGTCGCTGTGCCGTACCGAGTACGTCACGGAAGTAGTGCGATACCTCGTTCCCATACACCTATAAAACGTACGTCCTATTTTAAAAGCACCAGAACTCTTCTGTTTACAATCGTATCGGCAATTGCTGGGCATAATCGGATTCAGCATTGAAAAATCTGGCCACTAAGCTTGAAACGAACAAAATATTTTACTGCTAGCGAATACGGTAGAACTGATAATAGTGATTTTACAAAAGCGAAAGTTACAAACATGGACGCTGCCATACCGCCGAATCATAAACATTTTGTGGAAAAAGAGCACGAAAATTCTTGTTTGAGTTGAATTTATTCAACTTGAATGATTCTGACAACTCTTTTTACTGAGATTCTGGTAATCTTTACCTTTATTGCCGTCGAGTATGTTTAATATTTGTATTTTCGTACCATTTAGAGTTAAGGTTGAGGTTAGGTTTACGGTAGAAAGTGCGTAAGAAATGTAAATTTGAATAATAATACAAAACAAATTATGGGTAGGCCTAATATCGGAATGACGGTCGCCGAATGCTCTGCATGTATTTTCGTACCATTTAGAGTTAGGATTAGGGTTACAGTTGGGGTTAGGGTTAACCCGAAATCTAAATGGTACGAAAATATATGCGGAGCATTCGGCGACCGTCATTCCGATATGACCAAATTATGAAACTGAAAAAAAAACCCACAAAAGCAAGGCAAATTTGCATCTTAACCAGGTCAGAGAAAAGTTTATTTGGAGTTACTTCTCTTCTTAGTTTTAATTTCGTTTCTTTAAAAAACAATGTGATTTTGCCTTGGGTGATCATCATTACGGTCATCCAATGATTTATATTTATTAAATAATTAATTACTATCAATGTTTGATTGACACTAAAATTCGTATGGGTATAACGGCTATTCCAATTTTTGAAGTTCGGTAGAGAAAATATAATATTGCGCCAGTTTATATTTTCATTGCTAGCTTTAAAAAAAAAAAAATATATATATATATATTTGATTTAAGATTCCTAAACCTAACCCATAACGCTTATTACTGGTCTCTTTAGATCTATACTTTTATAAGGCACTATAGAACACACACCAAACTGTTCTTCATTTCCACCATAAATTGTATTATTTTTTTTTGCAGAAATAGACTAAATGATGATACAGTCACAGCTTTTCTACAATACCGGTACAAAATAAATTCTAACTCTTGTTGTTTAGGTTTTAAAGCAAGTGAAGACATGCTTAAAAAGGCAAAGGGCGCATGTCACTATGATGGTGCAGAACCATCTAATTGAATATATTTGTACATTAATTAACTCTATTGTTACGTTTTTCAGTCTGTACAGGTTTTGCGGGTCTCTGTACAGGGCTTTTGGATTTGTTGTACAGGTTTTTCATGTCTGAGGTGTGGCATGTATGCATTATACACGCAGTTTTAACACAACAAATGACATATACTAATTAATTTAACATTGGAAATAGTGCAATATAAAACATACTAATAAAGTCTCGCTGTTCTTTATGTGTATTAGAAATGCTGTGAGTGATAATCATTTAAAATGTGTGTTATATTCCTTAAAGCTATCACAATATTCATAACTTAACATGGTGATGTTTGTGTTAGTTTTGTAAAATGCACAAGAAAATCAATAACTTTATAACATGTCAGATTATAACTGTGGTGATGATGATATATAAATAAATAAATATATATATTTATTTATGATGTAATAAAAATTAAGACAAAACACTACCATACTTAAAACTGATGTCCTCTGAGAGTGCACTGTCCTACCATTATTCAAATGAAATAACGGTCATTATAAGGCTAGTTTTAAATTAAGGAATTCATACATTGAATAAAATACTGCAACTAATACCACGATATCTGACCCCATCTACGAGCTTTTGTTTCTGAATTCTTTTTTTAGGGTTGTATCAAACAGATGGCCCACTGTCCTTCATTTCAACCAAATTTAGTGTGATGAAGTGGACTGAGATTCTGTCTTTCAAATGGCCCATGTCTTTTTCTCCTTCCAATTTGTTCACTTTTTCTAGGAGGGATTACAGGTAATCCTTCCCCATGTTTCTTCTCCTTCTATTATTTACGTTGTTCAGAGTGAGATCATGATGGAGTTGTATCTCATCTGCTTTATGTTTCTTCTTTATGGAGTTTACAGTTGGTGTGTAGGAAATTGGTGCAGTGTTATTCTAGAAGAAAGATTATAGAGCCTAGATCAGAGTTGCACCAGTTTTAGTCTTTTTAAAGATTGGCGGGGCCATAGACGTAATTTTAGGGAATTAAATATATTTCGGCCATTTTTGCTTCATTAGACAGTAGAGGGCAGAGCTTAATCTCGTTTCTTTGTCTAAAGCACTACCGGCAGTGCTGCCACTCAAGTTCTAGAGATAAACCCAGATGCTCTTCTAAAAAAAACCCAGAATATTTTATGCCTCAAATACACGGGATAGACGATGCGTACATAATCTTTTATGTGCATCTTTAGCACAAATAATCTGTGTGCTACCAATTTTTATGTATTTCTTCATTTTTTTTTTTTTAATTACCAAAAATTCACAATTAAATAAAAATTATTTTAATAACACCCCAATATATGAACTCTTGAAAATGAGATATTTTAACAGTAATATACTTACATTAGTTACATTAACAAAATGTTCCTCAAATTAAATATAAAATGTTAGTTGTAACTTGTTACTGTTGAAAAATGTCACTTGTCAGAGACTCGGCATCCATGTCGACAACTTCTCCTTCGTCAAGATCATATGCATGAATTGACAACGTGGAATCTTGATTGTGAAGTTCCAGAATCTTTGCATATCTCTGCCGACAACGTTCTTCACGCACATCTTCAACCACGCTTTTACTAGGATTAAACTTATGACAAACTCCGTCTTTGGCAACTGCTTGCTTGGCTAGTATTCGATTGGAAACTGTTTCACACAAAAGCTTGTTGGTTTGTTTAGTTTTAACTAAGTTAACCTTCGAAAACACTCTTTCGACGCATGCTGAGGAGTGAGGTAGTGCCATAAGCGTGCACATGAGGTTAGCCAAAACATCAAATTTCTTCTGGTTATTAGCATCTGTTACTTGTTGCAGTCCCAGCCAGAATGCGGGCGGATCCTCATCCACTAGATGTCCAAGATCTTTTCGGTACGATGCCAGTTCTCGCCTTTGATCAGACAGACGATCAAGGCTCTCTTCTGAAACAACTGTTGGGAACTGCGCTGCTAATGGAATGACAGAAGGTTTGTTGATATCGAGAGCTTGCTTTGGATCCAACAGCTGCATTTGCGCCAGAACACTGTTTTGTTCAAGTGGGAACCTGCGTCATATTTGAGTACAAAGTTCAATCAGGTATGCCAATGCATCCTTGCGAAACTGGACTTCTTTATCTCGTAACGGTTGTCGCATTAACTGCGCTTCACATCGTCCACCCAGCTCAATGTAATTCAGTTTCTTGTGCACCTGTACATCCGAAGGATCAATGTCGGCAAGAGTGCGATGCTCATGCTGCAATACTTCCTGCCTAATAAACATACTGAGAAGAAAACGATACTCTCTTGTTACACTCGTGTACACTTTGTGAAGACGGAAGTTCTCGGACTGGAATTCCATGTTCATGACGTTAACTTTACCCAGTAAGTAGCCGACAAATAGAAGCATGTGCTTCGTGCCAGCAGTGTTCATCGTCTGCAGGATTTGCCCCGCACCGTCGACGTTGTACACTGAAGCTTCGGATTGGAAATACAAGTGCAGAGCATCCCATTGCTCAAGGATCCTCTTAATGACTGCTTCACGGGACAGCCAGCGTGTTTCACACAGCTTCAACAATTTATGTTTCTGGGCCTGAACTACATCTTGTATTAACTGGAACTGGAGATTTCTTTTACTACTACGCGAAAAATAGAAGCAGACATTCTTTATGAAAATTTCAAGCCAAGACGGTAGGTGGTTGCTGGCAGCGTTTGCACAAAGTGCAAATGAATGACAAACACAGCCGAGAACAAAGACATGTGGAATCTCTGTCTTCAGATGTGCCTGTAAACCACTTGCAGTCCCCATCATACTGGCACAGTTGTCTGCAGCAAAACCAATGACGTTACTAAGCGGGATTTCATGCGTGCTCAACAATTTCTTAACAGCTGTAAACATGCCAAGACCAGTCCCATCCTCCACCTCAATGAGGTCTAACAGAGAATCAACTACTTTTTTTGTTTTTGTGTCACAGAATCGCACAACGACTGTGTCACGAAATGGATTTAGGACTAGAGACTGTCTACATACAGTGACAAGACACTAGTGAGAAGAAAGACTGAAAAGATAGATTTAGAAGAAAATGATAGTGCAATGTGAACAGTTGACACTATTGGCTCCGAGGTTAAGAACCGAGGTTGATTCTTTCCTCGCCACTTCGGACGTCTTATGTGCTATAGTTGTCAACAACCTCTAGCTACCCTAAGGGGATAAGGTTATATCAAGCTTCACAAACACCAAGATACAGATAACATATAGCTACTGTACTTAAAGGAAATGACTGATGCCAGCTACAATTTATACAAGTTTATTATACACCTATAAACAAACGCATATACATGTCAAATACATAAAGTGCGAGGATGCACACCTGAAACAAAATCAAGCACAGTTAAAAATGCATCAACCCCAACCCTTCTCCCACAATTGCAACCTGTATGGAGAAAGAAGGTAAGGTTAACTGAAATGAACTACACTGCACTTGATGTCGCCTACACTCCAAACTAGCTGTTCTAAATTCTAACTCTAACTCTAAGTCCACTGATAGCTGGAACGACTACGAAGTGTCTACACAATCTCTGCACAGACTTCGGTTCTACACAGCCTATCCTGGAATCTCCTGAACACAACTAACTGCACCTCTAAACTTCAGCAGCGGTCCTCTGCTATGATTCACCAAAACTAACAGTTCTGCCTATCTGTGCTGACTTCAGTAGAGAGAATGTTTACCCTCTCTCTCTCCACTAACTCTGGAATTGATGACTAAGGTTTAACAGAACCCCACTGGATTCTGGACTGGAACTGTAGCTGGCTTCTCCTAACACCTCTGAGGTTACCTGCCCGATTACCTATGACTGGGCGATGGGGCTATCGGCTTTATTATGGCCGTGAAGAAGCGAACATAAAATTACCACAACGCTGGCAGCCTGCCAAATCTGCGTGTGTAACGAGCGTCAGAGCTCAGGATTTATCCACAAAAATCCTATTCGCTGGAAAATGTCTTCCCCTGGCTGGGAAAACGTACTTTCTTCCTCTCCTTCCACCACTGGCAATTCATGCGCGACTTAGCTTGTCGGCGAATGCCACAACTTTGCCGTGGGAGAAATTTTTGTGGTATCAAAAATTCTGCTCTTCCCCACAAAAAGCCGGTACCTGCAAATCTCGAATGTCCTACTGAAGGCAATCGACTTGACTCTGGCAACCGGCTTGACAATTTTTCATTAAAAGAGAAAGAGGCTATGAAATATAGGCCTTTTATAATCGCCTAACAGCACGCTGACCTCTTGACGTCATATGCGTGGCTTTAATTCTAACCCAATAATTTCAAATCCCGTTAGCTCTCAGCCAATCAGAATTGTAAACAATACTGATGCAATCCGGTTACTGCCAGACAAAGAAACGGCATTAAGCTCTGCCCTCTAGTGGCAATGAAACAAAAATGGCCAAAATATATATAAAAAATCCCGAAAAATGTGTCTAGGGCCACCTGCCCTATCTTTAAAAAGACTAAAACTGGGGCAAATCCTGATCTAGCCTCTATAATCTTTCTTCTAGAAAAATATTGTCCAATTCCCTACACCCCCCATTCTAAACACATAAAGAAGAACCATAAAGCAGATGAGATCAAACTCCCTCGTGATCTCATCTTGAAAAAACGTAAATAATAGAAGGAGAAGAAACATGGGGAAGGATTTTTTCTGTAATCCCTCCTAGAATGCAAGGGGAAAAAGACATGGGCCATTTGAAAGACAGAATCTCAGTACTTTCGTCACATCACTCCCACCTTCGAAGATTGAGCATCGATCTCATTACTGAAATCTCTGTGTTTCACACTGGCCCTTAACTCTGTCTACAAGGCTGTCTGTCCTTACCCCTCCCATTCAGTGTTCTTCGACTTTCCTCTTGTGCGTTTCCTCCTTCTTCCTCTCCTAGAATGAGCTCCTATGCTCCGTTGGGAGAGTTGATCTCTCTTCAGACCTGTGCCGTCTAATGGCGGGTCTGAACTTTCCCTTGCTATGACCGTCAAAAGGCTGTCCTGGTCAGCTGATGTGACCGGCGGGCGCTGTGGCGATCTGGCGATGGCGACTTCCTCGCTGCGCGTCAGCGGGTTTGTGACCGCTGGTACAGTGCGAGAACGATGCAACGTCTCGGGTTCCTCTGGTGTAGAGCCTCCGATTTCTTGCTGGGTTTCTATTGAGTCCTCACTGATCTCAATAGCTTCTACCTTTGAAGAAAAGTAGGTAAGATCTGCCCCTGGCAGTGGTTCTGGACTCGCTCTTCCCCTACCAACATGAAGCGGGACAGAGCTCTCCAAAGTAGCTCCTTGCAAATGCGTAAGGTCGCTTTTCTCACTCTTTTCTGGCCTGAAAAGTTGGTGAGATGAAACTGTAGACCACGGGAGCTCTCCGTCTAACACCCTGGTTCTACCTTCAACCTTGCCCTCCCCTGTGAGAGTTACTGGCGTCAGTTGGAATGTGTCCTGCAGTGACACTTGACGGTTTAAGATCCCGTTAGATCGCGGAGAATCTGAGATAAAGCTCTCAGTGACTGGTTCCAAGGTTCCTTGAAACGAATTGGAAAAGATAGCCAATTTTTCAGGCTCCTCGTTACAAGAGTCGTTTCCTGTAAACGAGATACTAGAGTTGTGGGGCCCACCTCCGTCTATAGGCAAACGGATACTCAGATCACTGTCCTCCTCCGTTTGAGTAAAGTGCTGGTCGGATGGGGCTCCAGGGCTGGTTGGAACTATATGCTCGCTCAGACCGCTATCTTGTGCCCTATGAAGATGGCGCTGGTCGTTGACATATGTAATACCGCTCTTGTCAGTATGTCCCTCACTTGAAGGAGCTAATACCATCGGGGGCCTAATTCCCGACAACAAAGAGTGTACTTCCTGAATCAGAGGCGTCGTCACCACTGTTTGGCCGGTTGGCTGAACAGGGCTGGCGGGCGAATTTGCCTCTGCAAATAACATATCACTGTCGTCAGAGGCGTTGCACCTCTCCTTGGCACGACAGCTATGTTTGAGCTCGCTCGGGGCTCCGTGAATTAGGGCTTCTCCTTTTTCACTTATCTGGCCTGCAGTAGGCCCCCTTGCATCAGCAAGAATCGGTGTGGTCGGGTTCCCCAAAACTAAATATGGGTTGCCGAGAATGAAGTCATAGGCTGGCTGAGCCATCACAGCTGCCTTGATGGTGCCAGACACGAACTTACATTTTACCTTAATATTGGCTACCGGAAAGCACTGTGAAGTCCCTTTCCTTAAAACTCCACCAATATTCACTTTTTCTCTGGTCATCTGCCAGGGCTTCACCAGATGTCGGGCGACTATGCTGGGGTATGTAAGCCCGCTGTCAAATAAACATGTTGTCTCAGTCCCGTTCACGTTGGCTGGTCCACTGTTGGAGAACAACTTCTCTGACGGGAAGGGTTTCCACTTCTTCCCTTGTTTCACCCTCACAGGCCTTAAACAAGCCACCTGATGAGCGGGTTGTTTGTTTGGGCACCTTGTTGTCCAATGAGAGGTAGTCCGACAGAACCTACAATATCTCTCATTATCTCCCCGGTTCCTGACGGGTTCATGAGAAGTCGGCCCCTGTGTTCTGTTAGGCGGCTGGGAGCGCATGTTATGACTGGGAGGGGGCTCCTTTCGAGACGGCCCTTGCTGTTGGTGAGCTGAAGAGGAAGGCGAATGCGATGAAGATGCTCCTTTGTCCGGGGCTGGCAGGTCAGGGTGTTTTCTTTTCTGGCCCAGTACTTCGGCCTGTGCCGACTGGAACCTTTCAGCAAATAGAATAATCTGGTCCAGTTGCTGGGCGCCCTGCTCCGCCAGGTACTTCCTTAAGTCTGGAGACATGTTGGCCTTTATCTGTTCGCACAGAACTAATTCTTCCAATCCTTCAAAAGATTTAGCCAACCCCGACAACTCTCTCCAGCGAGTGAGGTAATTCCTCAGCCTCTCTGCGAACTGGGGAAAACTTTCTCCTTTCTCCAGTCGACTTTCCCTAAACATCGTTTGGCACTTCCGGGGAGTCCATTGGAATCGCTGTAACAGGGCGTTCTGCAGAGCCTCAAAGTTACCTTGGTCATCTACCAGCATCTTGCTATAGACCTCATACCTATGTCCTCTTAGAGATTGAGATAATTTGAGACACCAAAGACTATCATCCAGCCCGTATGCCTTTGCCATCCGTTCAAATTTTTCCAAAAATACCTCAATTTTCTCATTGCCGTTAGGAAAAGGGTCCATGGGAAAATTCATGGCTGCCATCCGGGGCCCTCCATTTCCTGAGGTGTCTGTCGCCCCTGCTCCGGGAGAATCTCCGTTAGCCGAACTGCCTTCTGAAGATCGGTACTGCAGTTCCAGAGAACGCATGGCAAGTTCATGCTGTCTCTCTGCTGCCTTCTCCCTCTCCTGTGCTTCCAATTTCCGAAGTTCCATCTCAGCCTGCCTCTCCTCTTTCTCCGCTTCCCTTCTCTCTCTCTCCGTCTGCCGGTCCTGTTCCCTCATAATGTAAGCCCTAGTCTCGGCCTCATCCATTCCCATGCTTTTAGCTGCGTCCTTCCATGCAGTAAGTAGCTTGACCAATTCAGCCATCTTACCGGACAAATCAGCAGTACTCACAACGAGGGGAAATGACAAAAAAGGAACAAGAAAAATTTACTGTTACCTACTAGGAATATGCTGTCGCAAAAACCCGCACTCAGACTAGCACCAAGTCTGACTAATAACTACCTGAAAAAAATTCAAGTTATCCAGCTACCCAAAACCCGAATTTAATTTCCTGTCAAGAAAAAAATTCGATTAGCCATCAATTACTTCTAAGTCATAAACAACCTTACTACAACTAACATCTAAACTGACTATAACCTGTGGAAAAAAACTTATAGCTGGATCAGTCTTAATATAGCTCAAGTCTAGGGGATTTTTAAGAAATCTATTTCCAGAACTTTCTTCAGAGACAATCTATGAATCTAGAATTGATCCCAACAAAGATGATCCCAAGGACGACGCCACCCACTTTGTCACGAAATGGATTTAGGACTAGAGACTGTCTACATACAGTGACAAGACACTAGTGAGAAGAAAGACTGAAAAGATAGATTTAGAAGAAAATGATAGTGCAATGTGAACAGTTAACACTATTGGCTCCGAGGTTAAGAACCGAGGTTGATTCTTTCCTCGCCACTTCGGACGTCTTATGTACTATAGTTGTCAACAACCTCTAGCTACCCTAAGGGGATAAGGTTATATCAAGCTTCACAAACACCAAGATACAGACAACATATAGCTACTGTACTTAAAGGAAATGACTGATGCCAGCTACAATTTATACAAGTTTATTATACACCTATAAACAAACTCATATACATGTCAAATACATAAAGTGCGAGGATGCACACCTGAAACAAAATCAAGCACAGTTAAAAATGCATCAACCCCAACCCTTCTCCCACAATTGCAACCTGTATGGAGAAAGAAGGTAAGGTTAACTGAAATGAACTACACTGCACTTGATGTCGCCTACACTCCAAACTAGCTGTTCTAAATTCTAACTCTAACTCTAAGTCCACTGATAGCTGGAACGACTACGAAGTGTCTACACAATCTCTGCACAGACTTCGGTTCTACACAGCCTATCCTGGAATCTCCTGAACACAACTAACTGCACCTCTAAACTTCAGCAGCGGTCCTCTGCTATGATTCACCAAAACTAACAGTTCTGCCTATCTGTGCTGACTTCAGTAGAGAGAATGTTTACCCTCTCTCTCTCCACTAACTCTGGAATTGATGACTAAGGTTTAACAGAACCCCACTGGATTCTGGACTGGAACTGTAGCTGGCTTCTCCTAACACCTCTGAGGTTACCTGCCCGATTACCTATGACTGGGCGATGGGGCTATCGGCTTTATTATGGCCGTGAAGAAGTGAACATAAAATTACCACAACGCTGGCAGCCTGCCAAATCTGCGTGTGTAACGAGCGTCAGAGCTCAGGATTTATCCACAAAAATCCTATTCGCTGGAAAATGTCTTCCCCTGGCTGGGAAAACGTACTTTCTTCCTCTCCTTCCACCACTGGCAATTCATGCGCGACTTAGCTTGTCGGCGAATGCCACAACTTCGCCGTGGGAGAAATTTTTGTGGTATCAAAAATTCTGCTCTTCCCCACAAAAAGCCGGTACCTGCAAATCTCGAATGTCCTACTGAAGGCAATCGACTTGACTCTGGCAACCGGCTTGACAATTTTTCATTAAAAGAGAAAGAGGCTATGAAATATAGGCCTTTTATAATCGCCTAACAGCACGCTGACCTCTTGACGTCATATGCGTGGCTTTAATTCTAACCCAATAATTTCAAATCCCATTAGCTCTCAGCCAATCAGAATTGTAAACAATACTGATGCAATCCGGTTACTGCCAGACAAAGAAACGGCATTAAGCTCTGCCCTCTAGTGGCAATGAAACAAAAATGGCCAAAATATATATAAAAAATCCCGAAAAATGTGTCTAGGGCCACCTGCCCTATCTTTAAAAAGACTAAAACTGGGGCAAATCCTGATCTAGCCTCTATAATCTTTCTTCTAGAAAAATATTGTCCAATTCCCTACACCCCCCATTCTAAACACATAAAGAAGAACCATAAAGCAGATGAGATCAAACTCCCTCGTGATCTCATCTTGAAAAAACGTAAATAATAGAAGGAGAAGAAACATGGGGAAGGATTTTTTCTGTAATCCCTCCTAGAATGCAAGGGGAAAAAGACATGGGCCATTTGAAAGACAGAATCTCAGTACTTTCGTCACATCACTCCCACCTTCGAAGATTGAGCATCGATCTCATTACTGAAATCTCTGTGTTTCACACTGGCCCTTAACTCTGTCTACAAGGCTGTCTGTCCTTACCCCTCCCATTCAGTGTTCTTCGACTTTCCTCTTGTGCGTTTCCTCCTTCTTCCTCTCCTAGAATGAGCTCCTATGCTCCGTTGGGAGAGTTGATCTCTCTTCAGACCTGTGCCGTCTAATGGCGGGTCTGAACTTTCCCTTGCTATGACCGTCAAAAGGCTGTCCTGGTCAGCTGATGTGACCGGCGGGCGCTGTGGCGATCTGGCGATGGCGACTTCCTCGCTGCGCGTCAGCGGGTTTGTGACCGCTGGTACAGTGCGAGAACGATGCAACGTCTCGGGTTCCTCTGGTGTAGAGCCTCCGATTTCTTGCTGGGTTTCTATTGAGTCCTCACTGATCTCAATAGCTTCTACCTTTGAAGAAAAGTAGGTAAGATCTGCCCCTGGCAGTGGTTCTGGACTCGCTCTTCCCCTACCAACATGAAGCGGGACAGAGCTCTCCAAAGTAGCTCCTTGCAAATGCGTAAGGTCGCTTTTCTCACTCTTTTCTGGCCTGAAAAGTTGGTGAGATGAAACTGTAGACCACGGGAGCTCTCCGTCTAACACCCTGGTTCTACCTTCAACCTTGCCCTCCCCTGTGAGAGTTACTGGCGTCAGTTGGAATGTGTCCTGCAGTGACACTTGACGGTTTAAGATCCCGTTAGATCGCGGAGAATCTGAGATAAAGCTCTCAGTGACTGGTTCCAAGGTTCCTTGAAACGAATTGGAAAAGATAGCCAATTTTTCAGGCTCCTCGTTACAAGAGTCGTTTCCTGTAAACGAGATACTAGAGTTGTGGGGCCCACCTCCGTCTATAGGCAAACGGATACTCAGATCACTGTCCTCCTCCGTTTGAGTAAAGTGCTGGTCGGATGGGGCTCCAGGGCTGGTTGGAACTATATGCTCGCTCAGACCGCTATCTTGTGCCCTATGAAGATGGCGCTGGTCGTTGACATATGTAATACCGCTCTTGTCAGTATGTCCCTCACTTGAAGGAGCTAATACCATCGGGGGCCTAATTCCCGACAACAAAGAGTGTACTTCCTGAATCAGAGGCGTCGTCACCACTGTTTGGCCGGTTGGCTGAACAGGGCTGGCGGGCGAATTTGCCTCTGCAAATAACATATCACTGTCGTCAGAGGCGTTGCACCTCTCCTTGGCACGACAGCTATGTTTGAGCTCGCTCGGGGCTCCGTGAATTAGGGCTTCTCCTTTTTCACTTATCTGGCCTGCAGTAGGCCCCCTTGCATCAGCAAGAATCGGTGTGGTCGGGTTCCCCAAAACTAAATATGGGTTGCCGAGAATGAAGTCATAGGCTGGCTGAGCCATCACAGCTGCCTTGATGGTGCCAGACACGAACTTACATTTTACCTTAATATTGGCTACCGGAAAGCACTGTGAAGTCCCTTTCCTTAAAACTCCACCAATATTCACTTTTTCTCTGGTCATCTGCCAGGGCTTCACCAGATGTCGGGCGACTATGCTGGGGTATGTAAGCCCGCTGTCAAATAAACATGTTGTCTCAGTCCCGTTCACGTTGGCTGGTCCACTGTTGGAGAACAACTTCTCTGACGGGAAGGGTTTCCACTTCTTCCCTTGTTTCACCCTCACAGGCCTTAAACAAGCCACCTGATGAGCGGGTTGTTTGTTTGGGCACCGTGTTGTCCAATGAGAGGTAGTCCGACAGAACCTACAATATCTCTCATTATCTCCCCGGTTCCTGACGGGTTCATGAGAAGTCGGCCCCTGTGTTCTGTTAGGCGGCTGGGAGCGCATGTTATGACTGGGAGGGGGCTCCTTTCGAGACGGCCCTTGCTGTTGGTGAGCTGAAGAGGAAGGCGAATGCGATGAAGATGCTCCTTTGTCCGGGGCTGGCAGGTCAGGGTGTTTTCTTTTCTGGCCCAGTACTTCGGCCTGTGCCGACTGGAACCTTTCAGCAAATAGAATAATCTGGTCCAGTTGCTGGGCGCCCTGCTCCGCCAGGTACTTCCTTAAGTCTGGAGACATGTTGGCCTTTATCTGTTCGCACAGAACTAATTCTTCCAATCCTTCAAAAGATTTAGCCAACCCCGACAACTCTCTCCAGCGAGTGAGGTAATTCCTCAGCCTCTCTGCGAACTGGGGAAAACTTTCTCCTTTCTCCAGTCGACTTTCCCTAAACATCGTTTGGCACTTCCGGGGAGTCCATTGGAATCGCTGTAACAGGGCGTTCCGCAGAGCCTCAAAGTTACCTTGGTCATCTACCAGCATCTTGCTATAGACCTCATACCTATGTCCTCTTAGAGATTGAGATAATTTGAGACACCAAAGACTATCATCCAGCCCGTATGCCTTTGCCATCCGTTCAAATTTTTCCAAAAATACCTCAATTTTCTCATTGCCGTTAGGAAAAGGGTCCATGGGAAAATTCATGGCTGCCATCCGGGGCCCTCCATTTCCTGAGGTGTCTGTTGCCCCTGCTCCGGGAGAATCTCCGTTAGCCGAACTGCCTTCTGAAGATCGGTACTGCAGTTCCAGAGAACGCATGGCAAGTTCATGCTGTCTCTCTGCTGCCTTCTCCCTCTCCTGTGCTTCCAATTTCCGAAGTTCCATCTCAGCCTGCCTCTCCTCTTTCTCCGCTTCCCTTCTCTCTCTCTCCGTCTGCCGGTCCTGTTCCCTCATAATGTAAGCCCTAGTCTCGGCCTCATCCATTCCCATGCTTTTAGCTGCGTCCTTCCATGCAGTAAGTAGCTTGACCAATTCAGCCATCTTACCGGACAAATCAGCAGTACTCACAACGAGGGGAAATGACAAAAAAGGAACAAGAAAAATTTACTGTTACCTACTAGGAATATGCTGTCGCAAAAACCCGCACTCAGACTAGCACCAAGTCTGACTAATAACTACCTGAAAAAAATTCAAGTTATCCAGCTACCCAAAACCCGAATTTAATTTCCTGTCAAGAAAAAAATTCGATTAGCCATCAATTACTTCTAAGTCATAAACAACCTTACTACAACTAACATCTAAACTGACTACAACCTGTGGAAAAAAACTTATAGCTGGATCAGTCTTAATATAGCTCAAGTCTAGGGGATTTTTAAGAAATCTATTTCCAGAACTTTCTTCAGAGACAATCTATGAATCTAGAATTGATCCCAACAAAGATGATCCCAAGGACGACGCCACCCACTTTGTCACGAAATGGATTTAGGACTAGAGACTGTCTACATACAGTGACAAGACACTAGTGAGAAGAAAGACTGAAAAGATAGATTTAGAAGAAAATGATAGTGCAATGTGAACAGTTAACACTATTGGCTCCGAGGTTAAGAACCGAGGTTGATTCTTTCCTCGCCACTTCGGACGTCTTATGTACTATAGTTGTCAACAACCTCTAGCTACCCTAAGGGGATAAGGTTATATCAAGCTTCACAAACACCAAGATACAGACAACATATAGCTACTGTACTTAAAGGAAATGACTGATGCCAGCTACAATTTATACAAGTTTATTATACACCTATAAACAAACTCATATACATGTCAAATACATAAAGTGCGAGGATGCACACCTGAAACAAAATCAAGCACAGTTAAAAATGCATCAACCCCAACCCTTCTCCCACAATTGCAACCTGTATGGAGAAAGAAGGTAAGGTTAACTGAAATGAACTACACTGCACTTGATGTCGCCTACACTCCAAACTAGCTGTTCTAAATTCTAACTCTAACTCTAAGTCCACTGATAGCTGGAACGACTACGAAGTGTCTACACAATCTCTGCACAGACTTCGGTTCTACACAGCCTATCCTGGAATCTCCTGAACACAACTAACTGCACCTCTAAACTTCAGCAGCGGTCCTCTGCTATGATTCACCAAAACTAACAGTTCTGCCTATCTGTGCTGACTTCAGTAGAGAGAATGTTTACCCTCTCTCTCTCCACTAACTCTGGAATTGATGACTAAGGTTTAACAGAACCCCACTGGATTCTGGACTGGAACTGTAGCTGGCTTCTCCTAACACCTCTGAGGTTACCTGCCCGATTACCTATGACTGGGCGATGGGGCTATCGGCTTTATTATGGCCGTGAAGAAGTGAACATAAAATTACCACAACGCTGGCAGCCTGCCAAATCTGCGTGTGTAACGAGCGTCAGAGCTCAGGATTTATCCACAAAAATCCTATTCGCTGGAAAATGTCTTCCCCTGGCTGGGAAAACGTACTTTCTTCCTCTCCTTCCACCACTGGCAATTCATGCGCGACTTAGCTTGTCGGCGAATGCCACAACTTCGCCGTGGGAGAAATTTTTGTGGTATCAAAAATTCTGCTCTTCCCCACAAAAAGCCGGTACCTGCAAATCTCGAATGTCCTACTGAAGGCAATCAACTTGACTCTGGCAACCGGCTTGACAATTTTTCATTAAAAGAGAAAGAGGCTATGAAATATAGGCCTTTTATAATCGCCTAACAGCACGCTGACCTCTTGACGTCATATGCGTGGCTTTAATTCTAACCCAATAATTTCAAATCCCATTAGCTCTCAGCCAATCAGAATTGTAAACAATACTGATGCAATCCGGTTACTGCCAGACAAAGAAACGGCATTAAGCTCTGCCCTCTAGTGGCAATGAAACAAAAATGGCCAAAATATATATAAAAAATCCCGAAAAATGTGTCTAGGGCCACCTGCCCTATCTTTAAAAAGACTAAAACTGGGGCAAATCCTGATCTAGCCTCTATAATCTTTCTTCTAGAAAAATATTGTCCAATTCCCTACACCCCCCATTCTAAACACATAAAGAAGAACCATAAAGCAGATGAGATCAAACTCCCTCGTGATCTCATCTTGAAAAAACGTAAATAATAGAAGGAGAAGAAACATGGGGAAGGATTTTTTCTGTAATCCCTCCTAGAATGCAAGGGGAAAAAGACATGGGCCATTTGAAAGACAGAATCTCAGTACTTTCGTCACAGACTGCCAACATCTGGTTCGTAGAAATATCAGTACTCTCATCAACGATTATAGAAAATTTATGATTTCTGCAAATGTTTATAACTTCAAGCCGCTCAAAATGAGCAATGCCGTACTGCATCACATAGGCAGCCTTGGTGCGCTTCAGTGACATATTTTGAGCAATTGTGCTGTCTGGAAATATCTGCTTGCAACATTCAATCAAATGATCAGCTTGCAAAAATGGAGTATTATGTTCTGCCATGAAAGCCGACAACACTATCTCCGCTTTAGCAATTTTGTCTTGGAGACAGGGCTCTTTTGGTTTGATGAAAAACTTGTTAATGTTCAGAGTTTTGCTTTTGGCTTCGAAGTTTTTCATGTGCTTCTGTGTGCTTTAATGTGTCAAGAAAGCTGTTTTGTTGGCATTAGTTAATGTACAGGAACAGACCGTACAAATCGCAGCATAGCGGTTACCAGAGTCCGGCTTTATCCAATCCTTCAGTTCGCTGTCTGTTAGCCATTCCGCACAAAAAGCCTGCTGATACCATGGCTTCACTTTATTACGCGGTGGCGTGTGTGTCGTCATGCTGCTACAACTACCAAGCGTACCTTCATCATCGCTCATTTCATAATCTTATAATAACAAAATAAAAACCAATATGCTGTTTATCTGCTTAAGTCTAATAATGTAAAAAGAAGACTTTATAACACATCGCAAAAATGACCGAGTATTGCAGATGACAGAATAACAGGAAATAGATAGCTGATGTAAACGAGTCAAAAAACAACGTCATTGATGTGGTTAAAAACAAGAATTAAATTTAAGTGGAATAAAAAATATATAGCACATAATGTTTTACATTTAATTATAATATACATATAATGTATAATGCTCAGTGCACAGAATATACATACATTGTAAATGTCAATTGTCAAATATACCCAGATTAATGCAGATTTTGAAAAAAATTACCCAGATACCCAGTTTACGTTTACGACGATTGATTGGCCGAGAGCTAACGGCATTTGAAATCATTAGGGGAGAATCAAAGCCACACATATGACGTCACGAGGTCAGCGTGCTGATCTCAGAGGATAAATAGGCCCGTAATTTAATTCTCGCTCTCTCTAATGTAATTGCCAGCCGCGTGCCAGAGTCAAAATTGTCGATTGCCTTTCAGTGGGAAAATTCGAGTTTTGGTAAGCATGATTTTTGCGGGGTACTTTATTTAATTTTTCTAGTCCTGGGCCGATCAGTTAAGTTTCTTTGGGCAGTTTAAGTTTAATATTAATTCGTAACTTCAGAGCCATCAAATACTATCTTAGTGATAGACTTGAGAAACGAAAGAGGTTCATAATAATTCCTTATTGAAGGAATAGCGGTATTTAAGCTGGTTTAAAAGTTGAGTTGCAGCAGGCGTGCTTTGTATTATTGCAAAGCAGGTCTGAAGAGAAACCCGCATCTGTGAATTATATTTAATTACAGAATGACGAGAGCATGTGTATTTGTGATTTTATTGAGAGTGTAATGCTGCTAGTTATTTATATAGTTACACATCTATCTGTGGACGGGAGTGAAAGAGGTGTAATTTGTAAGCACGTGGGTGCGTTGGTTACTGAATATTTAGTTGAGATGATGTTCAGAGGGGTGAGGGGGAGAGAAGCACGTGGTCGTAAGAATTGTAAACACGTGTTTGTAACTACGGGGTTTTCAATTGGTAACCTGGGGTTATGTATAACTTCTAGGCAGTATGTATATGCTAGCATCTAATAGGGTTATACGTTATTGATTATGTATTGTGGTTCTGAGTATTCAGAAGACGGAGATGAACATTTCTGTTAAGGGAATAATATTTTATTTCATTTTTGAGGTGATTAATAATACTGTACGGGAATGTAATGATTTCTAGAGTGAGGTCTAGTTATTGGTGGTAAAAATTGCTGCAGGTAGGGTCAGCGTAAGAAGTAGGCCACAGTACGTCTGCCCAGATAGGGCCAGTGAAATATTGTTGTTGCTCGGACTTAGTCAGGCAGAACAGATGATCTGGGTCTGCCAATGTTTATTTTGGGGCTCAGGTAGAGAAGGGAGTTGAGTGGAGGAGCGGACTTTGTTGGCCCGATTATTTGTAGGGTGGTGCATAACGGGAAGAGAGTCTGGGAGTTATTTTAGGAATGTATTATTTACATGTTGTTTAGCTATTGCAATTTTTTTCTGTCTAACAGCAGGTATCGCGGCTCTGAGGGAGAGAGCGAAAGTTTCCAATAACTTTTCCCCAGCAAGAGTTGGCAATCTCACACAGAGAAGGGTTGAGATTTTTGCCAGAGGCGGATGAAGTATAGAGAACCCGTTTTTCCCAGGCAGGGGAAGACATTTCTCGAGTGGTATAGGATTTGTTGGATAAATCCTGAGCGCTGAGCTCGTTCTGTTACACACGCAGATTTGGCATGCTGCCAGCGTTGTAATTATTTCGCTTCGTCCCGGCCATAATAACGCCATAGGCCTGAACCCAGAGAGGGGAGTGGGCAGGTAAATCCAGAGTGGTAGCAGCAAAACCAGCTACCTATTCCAGTTTTTCCAGAAGTTAGTGTTTAAACCTAGTCGTCACTTACAGAATTGTGGAGGGAAACAGGGTTACAATACCCTCTACAGATTTTAGAGCAGAGGACAGCTGCTGAAGTTTAGTCTACAGGTGGTAGACCTGAAAGACAGAACTGAGACATAATTTTGTGTAGATCATAACAGAGGACAGCTGCTGAAGAGTTGTAGAAGAGTTAGTTGTGTAGCAGTGTTCAGGAGATTTCAGGATAGGCTGTGTAGAACCGAAGTCTGTGCAGAGATTGTGTAGACACTTCGTAGTCATTCCAGCTGACTGTGTACTTAGAGCTAGTTTGGAGTGGAGGCTCGACATCTGAGACCCCACCAAGTGCAGTGTGGTTATTTCATTTAATCTTACCTTCTTTCTCCATACAGGTGAAACTTGTGGGTGAAGGGTTGGGTTTGGTGATACATCATTTGTAATTTTGCCTGAATTTGTTTTCCAGGTGTGCTTACACTGCATTTTTATGTGTTTGACATGTATTTGAGTTTTGTTTATAGGTGTAAATAAAACTTGTACAATATAGCTGGAATCAGTCATTTCTATTACGTACAGTAGTTATCTGTTGTCTGTATCGTGGTGTATGTGAATCTTAATTGAACCTTATCCCCTTAGGGTAGTTAGAGGTGGTCGAGGCCATAGCAATTTATACGTCCGGAGTGGCGAGGAAGAGTCAACTTCGGTTCTCAACCTCGGAGCCAATGGTCTCAACTTTCACATTTGCACTGTCATTTTCATCTGAATTTATCCTTTCAGTCTTTCTTCTCACTAGTGTCTTGTCACTATATGTAGACAGCCTCTAGTCTTTGTGGTGAAAAATTCTAATACCCATATATAAATTAGAACATAAATGTAAAGCCGAATGAAATAATACGATAGGAAGAAGAATGGAGAAAGACCAGTGCTTTCCCAGTATAGATAACGCCTTCGTTGTATAACGCCATAATGGCTAACACAAGAATCCTACTTGTCCTAATTCGTTCGTTCATAAATAAAATGCTTAGACTGAACGATACGGCGATAACCGTAATTCTAAAAATAGAATGTGTAGTCAAATTTTCTAGACGACCTTGATTTTAAAAACTAACATTAGTGCAAAATCGCGCACAAGGTTAGCCTTGGAAAGACAGACGGGCTTAGAAGAAGAGAGAGAGAGAGAGACAGACGGACTGTGGAACACGGTCACACAAGCAGCTCGCCGCGTGTTTAAAAAATAAACCAACTCGCAGTGGGCATGGCCTAATTTTTTCAAATAAACTTTGATGAAAAAAACTAACGATACGATGTTAGGTTTTGAAAACAGGTTTAATTCTTATTAGGAAACCTGATATTTACGTAGGGCTCCTGACTTTATACTGATAGTACAGTCGTAAAGGATTGAACAGGTGGTAGTTGAAATTAAACACTTAACATCGAAAAAAGATCGTATTCTTAACTACGCCACTTAGCTCCTTGAAAAGCATATATTCGTGTACAGGAAGGCTAGGGGACTAGGAATATGTAATAAATTATCTAAAAAGTCCATTAGATAACACTGACAAACAACATTTTTCTTTCTTATATAAGAATAAGTGTTCTTAGGTCAGTTTCTTGCGCTGATTTCAAATTTGAAATCCGTTTATCTCTATCACGTCGGGTTCTTAAGATATTTGTGAATAAATATATTTTTGGGAAACCGTTATTTGCTCCGTTTCATTTTTACTATATAACTTTTTAAAAATTAATAAAATGCAAAATAATTCTACTTTTTATACTGCTAAAAGATGTATGACATATGTTACGTTATATTTCAAATAGTTACTGTATTTTGAAATAATTCCGAGTGAAATATGGCTTCTAAAAGTTGTAGAAGTTCGGCTGATCTGTTCTGTTACGTGTGCGGATATTTTACAGATCGTGTTCACCAGAAAAACTTTACACCATTGCTAAAGAAAGCATATGAACTTTATTTCGATTCGAAAGTTGATGATGCAAATAAATCTTGGAAGCCAAATGCAGTTTGTTCGACTTGTGCAAATACATTGGCAGGTTGGTTACGAAAATCGCCGAAGCATAAGTCGATGCCTTTTGGAGTGCCAGTAATATGGCGTGAATCGACAAATCACGCTACTGATTGTTACTTCTGCTTGACAAATATCTATGGTTTCACTTTTAAAACTAGAAAGTCTGTGGTTTATCCAAATATTGAATCGGTTTCGAAACCAGTGCCTCATGATCCAATCACGTGTCCGATCCCAGTTCCACCAGAACAATATCCGTTGGACGTGAATGAACCATCAGAAAGTGACAGTTTACCTGCTTTAGAAACTAATTCTGACTCGGATTATATACCGGTGAATGATGGTGTTCACTTAATTAACCATTCAGAACTTTCAGATCTAATACGTGATCTCGCTCTCACCAAAGGACAAGCGGAATTACTCGGTTCGCGACTCAAAGAATGGAATCTTTTAGCGCCCAATACTCCGATATCTAAATTTCTTCATAGACACAGAGAACTTGTTCAATACTTTGAGATGGATGATGACATTTGCTATTGCAAAGATGTAAAAGGTCTAATGGTGCACCTCGGTCATGAGCACATAGTCAACGAATGGCGACTTTTCATCGACTCTTCCAAGACTAGTCTAAAAGCCGTGTTATTGCATAATGGAAATTTATTTTCATCAATTCCAGTCGCCTACTCTGTTCATATGAAAGAAACTTATGACAATATGGCTATACTTTTGGCAAAAATAAAGTACAATGACTACCAATGGCGGATTTGTGGAGACCTAAAGGTCATTGCAATTCTCACCAGCATGCAGACTGGGTATACTAAATTTTGTTGCTTCCTATGTGAATGGGACAGCCGCAACAAACAGGAACATTATGCAAGAAAGGTGTGGCCTATCAGGGATCATATGCAGCTCGGGCATAAAAATGTAATACACGAGCCATTAGTTAACAAAGACAGCATCATTTTACCACCGTTACATATAAAGTTGGGGCTCATGAAGTGTTTCGTAAAAGCGTTAGATAAAACGAGCAAAGCTTTCACTTATCTTCGAGAAAAGTTTCCGCAAATTAGCGATGCAAAGATAAAGGAAGGTATCTTTGTAGGACCTCAGATTAGGAAAGTTATTGCAGACAAACAATTCGAGAACTTGTTACATGGTAGTGAACTTCGCGCATTGATGGCATTCAAATCGGTCGTCGATAACTTTCTGGGAAATCACAAATCTGTCGACTATGTGCATATTGTTAAGCAGTGCATAGATGCATACAGAATTATGGGCTGTAACATGTCCCTCAAAATCCATTTGCTCGATTTGCATCTTGACTTTTCCCCTGACAACCTTGGCGAAGTCAGCGATGAACATGGAGAACGATTCCATCAAGATATCGCTGTAATGGAGTCACGTTATCATGGACGGTGGAGTGTGACCATGCTTGCCGATTGTTGTTGGATGCTTCATCGCGATGTACCACATGCCATTCACCGACGAAAGTCGACTGCAAAGAAATTCAAGCCTACATAACTGTTATACTTCTTGTACAAATGATGTTGTAATACTGTATGCGTTGTTAAAAAACTTCAATTGCGTATTTCTAGAGATCCCGACCTGATAGAGAAAAACGGTTTGCAGATTTAAAAACAGCGCATTAAAATTGACCAGAAAAACTTAGAAATGTTAGAGAAAGAAAAAAAAAGTTTTTTTTTGTTAGTCAGTGTAATTAGATATTGATAATAAAACATATAGAGAACAGAGATACTGTCAGGTTTGGTCATATCTGCTTGGGATGGAATTCCCTGAATTTTGTGAAACATAGTAGTGACAGAAAGTCTAAGATGGTACGAGGGAGGCCATTGGCTGAACTTTGAAGTTAAAAGAAATTTGATTGGGTGACCTATGAATAACAAATAAATGCCTAGAAATGGAGTAAAAGTGAATGAAAATATTTGAATGAATGTGTCCTCGTTTGAAAATATTCAAAACGATTGGCCAGTGTACTGGATATTGGCAGAAAAAAAATCTTAGAGGGGACGCCATATCGTTACACAAAAGAGAGATGAGAGCAGGCAGTGTTATTCAAAATTAAATATATATAACAGCCTGGACATACCGCAGATCAAACTGTGTCAGTCATCTTTAGTGTGTTTTACTTACGAATTGTGGTAAGCTAGACAATTTTAATATGTATTTATATGAAAATTGAATGTGAAATGATAAATTATGTCTGTATGTGTGTGGTTCAGTAGCAAACATGAGGCAAAGCCTAGATATTGCTCCACCATGTAAAAGATTGTCAGAGAGGAGTATAACTGCATATATATATTGGATTGCCATATAGTAACATAACACCTATCCTATTGAATGGAAGGGATTACAGCTGGAATTGCAGAGGCGTTGTAACCATTAGGTAGAGGAATACTGGTGTATATTGTCACATGAAAAGCTAGCAGTTGGCCTAAAGCGCTGAACTTTATGTTTGTACTGTCACTTACTTCAGTGTGGAATAATAATTGTATATTAGTTATGAAGAAGGAGGCACAACCTTCTCATTTCAGGGGCCGTGGTATAGATGGTGATATTGCATCATCCGGTCTGAGTACTGCGCGATCCAGAAAGCTGGCAGCAGACTCCCTGCACAAGATAGCGGCCATTGTCTATCTTACTATCAAACTGAGAAGCAAGCGAGCAGAGGATACAGGTTTCCTGCAACTGCATTATGAGATAAGAGCTTGTCAGCACGAAAAGACTCAACCTTGAATCAAATAACCCTGAACTGAACTTATTATATAAAAGGGGACAGAAATTTTAAAGAAACAGAATCTGTGAATCCCTCAATAAGATTTCCACCAGTAACAAACACATGAAGTCATGATGACAACCAACAGTCTAGCTATTAATGACAATATTACCTCATAATATTACACAACAACACCACACTCATATTGCTATAACAGTCTATGACTGGATAAATATCCAGTGTATAAATACTTGTATATAAATATTGTGATTACATTTTTATTGTGATTCCTGACTCACAAATACAATAGAATCAGGAAAGATATTGAAAGATCATTAATACATTTTAAAAACTTAACCCTTGACTTAATAAGATAGTCTTTTAGAGTGTTATGTGTTTGTGATTGTCAAAGTGCTGTAAATTGTGGAAATTATTAAAGCAATTGTGTATATGTCAGTTGGTTGTTATACTTACACTTCATCACTATCATAACCCTAGACACTTAACGAAGCTATTATTCATTACTCAAGAATAAGTCTGATTGAGATCAAAATGTGGTAGCAAGTAAGGTCTTCTGTATACACACCAAAATTATTATCTTCAGAAACCTTCACAGCTGATCTCATTCAGTACACTAAGTCCCCTATAAATATATTTATTTCCCAACTCACCACAGTCTTAAAACCATTTCGTGACATTTAGAGACGCAGCAAAAAAGGGATGTAGAGGGTTAGGTTTAGGAATCCTAAATCTACCCTATATCCTAACTATAATTCTGATGCTAACGACCATGGCGACGTATTTCAATGGCATCAAAGAACTTGTCTCATTGTTATTTATTTTCATTAAAACAGTCAAGTGCATCAGTTTCACCGTTTCGCTCAGAAAAAAAAACAATAAGAAAATGGAAAACATTTTTTTTAAAATGGCATCAAGGGGTAGACATAAGCATGGCTGATGATTGATAGCAATAAAAATGCTTCTTGTCTCGCTGAGTCCAAAAATGTTTGAGAGAATTCAAACTTACTGGCAAAATCGTAAAGTATAAAAGGAATTGATTGGTTGCTGTGAGAGATAGTGTTTTAAAAATAGACGCCGAGAAATCTCGGGATTTAAAAAAAACATGAATTAGCGAATATATTTAGTTAGTTTTTTTTCCCAAAATCGGAACAACGACCTTGTACAGGCGTACACTGCTAAAAGTGTCAATTTCCTGTACATTGTATGGGAATCCCACACACTGTATGGGAATCCTGTACAGGTTGACAGGTATGTATTGTTTCTCTCTTTCACAGCTTTTCCAGGACTTATTTATTAGTTGTCCTCCCTTTCCATGAGAAAGTTATAGGAGGCATGAATTTAGTAGGAAAAGAAATGCATAAGAATATGGAAGGTCTTTATGGAATGGGGAAAACATTCGAGTAGAAAGATACAAAATTCTGACTTAAAAACAAAAAATAGGCTGGTTATACATAATGTATTTTTTTAACAAGACCTGAGGAAAATTAAAAGCTCATAGAAATGCCTAGGAGACTGAAAGGGGAAAAAAGACCGACTTGATCAGAATCAGATTTAAAGAACATTGTATGGATTCACAAATATGTCTGAGTTCACCAGGTAAAAGTTGTACCATCATAATAACATCACAGGCAAAGCTAGAATAAGACGTCCCTTGTTTCCTGTTGTAAAACTGATTCAATACCATTATATTTGTTTATATATATATAGAATAAGATAAAAAAAACTTCTGATTATAACTAAAGTCTGCTGCTAATGAAAGCAAAAAAAAAAAAAAAAAGCACTGAACTGAATCCAAACGCATTTAATATAGCACAGAAATGAAGTTTAAAAAAAATAAATAAAAGTTTGCCTTGTTTTTGCACTGTTCAATGTACCAAAACCCCAATACATCTTTTTCAATCATACTTTGTTCAAACAAAACAAGAAATTTGTATATAACACAGGATGGTGAGTGAGCACTGAAACAGAAGTAGAAAATTCTGTTGTTTTCCAAATGACATCTCTGTTCAGGCACTAATATAATAAATCTCTATGGATACAAAACAAGTAATTAAAAGGATATCTACTCCAACTTTATACTGTACATGTCAGACATGGTCACTATTTATGTAAGATGAGACAACGGTCACTATCTAATATGTAAGAAATGCTACTACTTTCACCATTTGAGACAATACAAAATGAAGACATAAAAAAACTGCCTATATTACTATTCGAGTTAGACAAATGTAACAGATTATATCCACTCTTAATGTGCTGCCTTCATAATTTAAAGATGATTATTTGCTGAGGTTGACTTATTAATAATAAACTACTAAAAACACTGCATAAACCTAAAGGCCAAAGTAATCTGTGCATGATTTGAAGGAATGACAGAAAATACCTCAATAGCTTTTCTGAAGTTTATCTCAGCAGCATCATAATTTTGCTCATCCATTGCTAACATGGCATAGTTGAAATATACTTTTGGGTCCTCACCCTTTTTTACTTTCAACCTCTCTAATCTGTTGATACAAAAAAAATTAGGTTATAATTTTTTTCCAAAGCAAATGTAGAGCTCATCAGAGGTGTTGGAATAAAGAGAAATGGCAAAAAAAAAAAAAAAAACACACACACTGCACGTGCAGCCATAATTCAAACATGCTATTATTTAAAACTTTTCTTTGTTTCTCCAGTTAGTGATGTAGTTAAGCAACATGGAAAGATCAATGATGTTCACAGGATATTCAAGAAGCTTGTATCATGGTTAATACATCTTCATTTTCTGTTAAGTTTTTTAATTCCCCTTTTTGTTTAATTTGTATTGTATGGTCTACATCACAATGTTGTCACATAAAGAGAATGTAATATGTAATGCTAGTTGATCTGTCTGAACTCTAGTTATGTGGCTAAACAATATTATACATGAAACATGTAAAACCTAACAATATATGTTAAATTGTCTTATATAATTTCACTAACAGAGGGAGAGAAAACTGGAATACAGTGGACATTTAACAAACAACTGGAGGATCTAGACTTTGCAGATGATTTGTGCCTTCTATCACACAGAAAGCAAGATATGCAGGAGAAAACAAATAGATTAGTAACAGAAGCAGCAAAGATGGGACTACACATAAATGTAAATAAAACAAAGGAAATGAGAATAAATAATAGGCGGATGGACTTGATGAAGATCAATGATCAAGTCATTGAAAAAGTAGAAAGCTTTACATATCTGGGGAGTAACATTGACAAAGGAGGGGGAACTGCTGGTGACATCTGCTCAAAGATAAATAAAGCAAGATGCGTTTTTAATGCCCTTCGACCAATATGGAACTCCTCAGCTTTATCCAGAGAGAACAAAATTAGAATCTTTAACTAAAATGTGAAGTCAGTCTTGCTGTATGGCTCAGAGGCATGGCATGTCTCAAAGAGTATCACCTCCAAGCTACAGACATTTGTAAATAGATGTCTCAGACGAATCCTCCATATAAGATGGCCAGATGTAATAACAAATATAGAGCTATGGAAAAGATGTGGGCAACAGCCAATACAAATGGAAATTAAGGTAAGAAAGTGGGAACACTCAGAAGAGAAAAATCAAGCACAGCCAGAATTTCCCTTGACTGGAGCCCATAGGGGAAAAAAAGAGCGAGGAGGCCAAAGAGAACTTGGAGAAGAACTGTTGAAGAGGAAGCTAGGGAAATTGGAATGACTTGGGCACAGCTGAAAAAGACAGCCCAGAATAGAAATCGATGGAGAGCAACTGTTTATGTCCTATGTTCCACAGGGAACGAAAAGGAATGATGATGATGATATAATTTCACTGCTGGTGTCTTACATACATTTTTTTTTACTTTCTATCTTGTGCATAACAGGAAAGGCCCTAAGTCACCACAGAACATAAAAACTACAATGAAACAAAGAAACGTAAAATACAGTAATTCAGATGTCATATTTATTTTAACCAACTATAAGCAATGGCTGTGACAATTGCCCAATCTTCTCTTCATTTTTTTAATTATTTACGTGACATCATTTTTTCTCATCCTCAATGCATGATCGCAAAGTCCCGGGAATTGTCACTTGCGGAAAATCTCCTAGCGTTCGGTATTTTCTCCTCGCTATTTTTAGATACGACGTCATTGTTGACCAATGACCTCGGTAGCGAGAAACCCGTTTTAATTTAGGACTGCTTAAACTTGGGGAGAACCAGTTTAGGCCACTTAGGAAAACATCACGTGACTTTTAACATTATTGATTGGAGCGTCTAAACGAGGCTAAGGTCACATGATGCACGCTACGGATCACGTGTCCAAGCGGAAATGTCCCGCTAAAAGTGCGCCAAACACGGCCATTTTTCACTTACGCCCCAGGTAACCAAGAAAGCTAGACCTAAGCCAGATCGGCGAATTCTCGCATTAAAAGCACTGAAGCCACGTGTCTAAATTGCGGGTTAGCGTCCATCTTTGAGTAGTCTATGGTGGAGCCTTGCACGACAGTCCAATCTCAGAGCAGAATACGGAGTCGAGCACAGAGAAGGCAAATCCGAACCATTCAAGACCTACCTGGGGCAACGTCAGGAGACCGGAGAACTAACCACGCTTCACTATCAGCCGGGGGCTGAAAAGCTAAGTTCCAAAAAAGGGAACTCACCAAATCAATGCCACATATGTTTGTCATCCATGATGAAAAACACTTGAATTGTGAGACACATAATACATACAGCAGACACTAATTCCATCGACAATACTATCATCTACCATCTATTCAGTTTATTGTAATAAACCAATTGGGTGTATATACTGTACCCCATGCTTTGTTCCTTCTGTTAGATGTTACATATTGTCTGATGTTTATCTTCCTTTATAAGGGAGGGGGGGGCTCGTAAAATCTAATATAAACCCAGTAATTGAGGATAATAATAATAATAGATAACTGAGAAGGGGACGACGGTAGCGAGAGACCAAATATCTCCTTACAATCTTTTCCAGACCTGTCTAGTTAGGAGAATTTACCCTCTTTGTCTCCCTTCAGTGGTGGAAAACCCAGCAGGAATTCCTTGAGCCAAATCTTCCACATCAGATCTATTATTTCCTCTAAATAATTCTCTTATCCATCCAATGCTACGTGACACTGGGGGCTCGTCCGGGATTTGAACTTATGTATTTTATCATACCTCTGGGATAGTATCATTCATTCAGTCATTACAGTATACCATTTTAACACATGTATTTTCACACAGTGAGCTCTAGAAAGACAGAAAACATTTTTTCTAGAATTTCAGGCATTGATTGGTGAATCCCTTTATATATGTTGTATTTAATTAAGTTAGTTCATGATTTGTATTTCATTGAATTACAGACCTTAAGTCTCCATAACCGTAGTAATTTCATTCTACAGCAGTCTGATAAATAATTAGTATTTACTTGTTGTTAGAAATACTATTGGAAGGTAGCACTAGCTTACTCATTGTGGACTATAACAGCAAAAGATGGCTGAAATAGTTAAGCTTAAGGCAGCACTAGGGGAGGCCGGTCGAGATCTAGGTTATAGTGGGGTGGACCTTGCAAATTATGTCAGTGTCGAGACTGATAAGTATTACGCTCGAGAAACAGCGAAAGCTGAAAGAGAAGAGCGAATAAAGTTAGCAGAAATAGATGAGAGGATAAAAGCTGTAGACGCTAGGGAAAGAAGCGAGAGAGATGAACGCGAGCATGCACTGAAGATGAAGCAGTTAGAGATGCAGGGACAAGCTCAAAGAGTTGAACCGGTAGCCAGTGCGACAGCATCTACCTCCTCAGGCAACCTATCGCCACGGTCAGATAATATGCCCTCCTTGCACGCAGGGGGCACAGGACCTTTGCCATCCTCACTCATGTCAAACTTGGGACCCTTGACGTTTCCGTTTGAAGCTTTCTCGGAACAAGCCGACTCGATCGATAGGTATTTGGACAAATTTGAGAAGTTTGCCACCACGTTTGGTTTGGAGAAGAGCAAGTGGAACCTGAAACTGTCGCAAGGGCTTAGAGGAACCGCTTATGACGTGTATAGCAAGCTTCCTCCAGGTTTACAGGATGACTATGACTCTCTGAAAAAGGCACTCCTGATACGTTATGAGCTACATGCTGACGCCTATAGGAAGAGGTTCCGTAACTCTAGTTGGGAAGTCGGAGAGAACTTTGCTCAATTTGCTGCTAGACTGGATTCGTACGTGGAAAAGTGGGGTGCCCTAGGGAATTTTTCTCATGATTGGGAAGGTCTGAAGGAGATGGTCGTTATTGAACAACTGAAGGACACCATGACTTCTGACATGAGAAGATTTCTGACAGAGAATGGGGCTAGCACTTTAGAATCCATCGTCCAGTTGGCGGAACGTTATCAGGCAGCGCTAACGGAGAATGACCCATCCCGGTGGAACCAACCGGAAGAATTATCGAGGCCGACACCTCAGACACACTTGGATCCCCAAATGAATCTACCTTACCACCACTTCAAAAAGCATGACAAGCCAGACTACAAGACTACTCAGAGATCAGCTTTCCAGCCTCAGAGGCGGGGAGAAAAGTGGTGTAAGACGTGCAAAATGAGCAACCACAATACTGCCGAGTGCAGAAGGAAAAACCCTCCACATCATGTTGCATGTATGCAGGTGAGGGCTGTTGACAGGAAGGAACTGACAGTGAGTCAGAATAGCCTCCATCACCCACCTATACAGGAGACAGTGACCGTGAATGGCAACCAAGTCATCGGGATGTATGACACAGGTTTGTCTTATGACGCGGTCGTTTCTTCATCTCTGGTTCACCCCGAACAACTCACCACAGAAACAGTGGATATCCAGGGGCCACTCAAGGGAGCATTACCCTTAAATTTGCCCATAGCGAAGATTCAGGTCAGTTGTCGCTATGTGGAAGGGGAAATCAATGCTGCAGTTTTAGAGGATCCTTTCTACCCCCTGATGTTAGGGCGTAGATATGTCTTTTTAGGAGAACCAGTAAAGCCTGTGGTTATGGCTGCCGTCCAGACCAGGTCTGACTCCAAACGCATAGAGAGGGACTCTAAGTTAGAAAATCATCCGAATAAGATGAAAAGGGCTCAAGCAGCTGATAGCACATTGGGGCCTTGCTTTGGCAAATTGAAAAACTCACATAACCCTCGAAGAAAGGGTGACTTTTATATGGAAAATGGACTCTTGCACAGGAAAGCTGGCAGAGGGCTAAAAAGTCATGGACAGATTGTGGTGCCATCCATATATAGAAATAAAGTTATGGAATGGGGGCACGGTGCTACTTTGAGTGAACACCTGGGTAATGGTGCCACAAATCAAAGGATAGCCACCCGTTATTATTGGCCCGGCATCACAGAAGACATAGCTCGATATGTGAAGTCCTGTTCAGAGTGTAACCAGGTAACCTCAACACATAGGGTAGACCAGTTACAGGACCTAGGGAAGCACTGCTGCAGACGTAGGCATCCAAAGAAAACCAGGAAGAAAACCAGAATACATACCTGGGAAGAACAATGTAGGGGCAGATTTTTTGAGCCGACATCCGGACGCAACCGAGGAGATATGAGAAACTGAAAAAGAAGAGGAAGACAGGACCAGAGGAGTTGGACGGAACGTCAAACTTGAGGAGGGGCTTGTGTGACAACTTGCCCAATCTTCTCTTCATTTTTTTAATTATTTACGTGACATCATTTTTTCTCATCCTCAATGCATGATCGCAAAGTCCCGGGAATTGTCACTTGCGGAAAATCTCCTAGCGTTCGGTATTTTCTCCTCGCTATTTTTAGATACGACGTCATTGTTGACCAATGACCTCGGTAGCGAGAAACCCGTTTTAATTTAGGACTGCTTAAACTTGGGGAGAACCAGTTTAGGCCACTTAGGAAAACATCACGTGACTTTTAACATTATTGATTGGAGCGTCTAAACGAGGCTAAGGTCACATGATGCACGCTACGGATCACGTGTCCAAGCGGAAATGTCCCGCTAAAAGTGCGCCAAACACGGCCATTTTTCACTTACGCCCCAGGTAACCAAGAAAGCTAGACCTAAGCCAGATCGGCGAATTCTCGCATTAAAAGCACTGAAGCCACGTGTCTAAATTGCGGGTTAGCGTCCATCTTTGAGTAGTCTATGGTGGAGCCTTGCACGACAGTCCAATCTCAGAGCAGAATACGGAGTCGAGCACAGAGAAGGCAAATCCGAACCATTCAAGACCTACCTGGGGCAACGTCAGGAGACCGGAGAACTAACCACGCTTCACTATCAGCCGGGGGCTGAAAAGCTAAGTTCAACGAAAAAGGGAACTCACCAAATCAATGCCACATATGTTTGTCATCCATGATGAAAAACACTTGAATTGTGAGACACATAATACATACAGCAGACACTAATTCCATCGACAATACTATCATCCACCATCTATTCAGTTTATTGTAATAAACCAATTGGGTGTATATACTGTACCCCATGCTTTGTTCCTTCTGTTAGATGTTACATATTGTCTGATGTTTATCTTCCTTTATAAGGGAGGGGGGGCTCGTAAAATCTAATATAAACCCAGTAACTGAGGATAATAATAATAATAGATAACTGAGAAGGGGACGACGGTAGCAAGAGACCAAATATCTCCTTACAATCTTTTCCAGACCTGTCTAGTTAGGAGAATTTACCCTCTTTGTCTCCCTTCAGTGGTGGAAAACCCAGCAGGAATTCCTTGAGCCAAATCTTCCACATCAGATCTATTATTTCCTCTAAATAATTCTCTTATCCATCCAATGCTACGTGACAATGGCCAAGGATGAAGGTTAGTGGTCATAGTTATCTCATGATACCAATGCATCTACTCTCAACTGACGATTTTCCCCCTTGTATGTTTGTTACACTTGGGTGGCCAGTCATACCAAGGGATCATTTTAATGGCACCATCCCATTTTTCAAGGCCATGTCCCACTGTCCCAGATGAGATGCTTATAGTCCTAGTTCCTTTATTTTTTTAATTCATTAAAATTTTTCTATCTGGCAGTCAAGACATGTATGATTTTACAACTCATAAGGGTGTTTCTTCAAGTGCAATCCTGTTATCGTTTCTTGGATTTATTCTCATAATCTCTCTTTTCAAAGTTTATTTTCAGACCAAACTGCTGTGAGCTGTCATCATTTTCATTGTGTCTTGCAGCTGCAGCTGGTAATGGATATGGGGCAGAAGTGACAGGTCATCTGCAAAATCTAGATCAGCTAATTGTTTAGTTAGAGCTCACTGAATTCCATTTCTTTTGGCTAACGCCATTGTTGTCTTAACCCAGTCTATTGCGAGTAAGAGAAGAGACAGTATATTACATATGTGAGCATGACTTTTTAAAAACAAATTAATATTGTTCTATCAAAAAAAAACATTTAACTGGCAAATGAACTGAAAACTTTGAAGCAGCAAAATATATGCTTTCAACCACTTTTATTGTAAGCTATTCACAATAAACAATGACAGAAATCTACCTCTGTAATGCCAATTCCCTTTCTTTAGGGTCTCCTCCCTCCTGCATCAAAATGGCAGAGTTATAGAGAGATTGCTAGGAAAGATAGGGTTAAACAAAATAAAGCACTGAAAATGCTAATTTAAAAAAAGCGATCTAAAAGTGGAACAAAATGCCTTTGTCATTCTCAGAATATTCAATCATGTGTTTTATGAAACATGTACTTTTTTTCATTGCTCAATTGTTTTAAAATAAACAGTATGGGTACACCATCAGTGTCCAGCATCCTTGATTCCTTATCTCTACTGAATTATACATTTAGCTGGCCCAACAGAGGTCATGTAAAAATAACTCAGCAGTACACCCCTGCCCCACTAATTATACACTTCCTGTGTCTCTAAAACATCATATCTGCTAGATACTTAAATTAAACAAATATCAAATATGAATTAAATAATTAAATTTTTGTTCTACACAGACTCTACGCATAGAAATTCCATGTTTCTTAAAACCTTTGACGCCATTCCCTCAATATAGTCATACTCATCTTCTACTTTAAGTTCTTTATGGAACAATAGGGCCTGTTCCATTATGCTACCCAACAAGTCCACTACTTCACTCTGATGCTATCAAAACCATTAAAAGTTACTCAATCATGCTCAGAATTCATATCATCATTCATTAATTTTTATAATGCTCATTTGTTTGTTGGAATCATTGTCCATTATAGAATTTCAAATTGTGCCCCTTTGCTTCTTTATATCATTAACAGATAACAAACCAATACCATAGATGCCACACAGCCTCTGCACAAAAACACAATGAACCAGTTATTTCAACAGTTCTACCTTATCTTGTATCGATATGGGTTGGTGTTTACACTTGAAAAAACCACTGACACTCAAGTCTTTCTTATAAGCTGTGACTGGGGGTACATTTAAGTAAAATGTACTAAAAATTACACAAATTCAATTAATCACCACCAAAAACTACAATGTAAACAATCTACATCAGCCTGCGCTACATACAACCCCATCTGTGGCAACACAGTAAACTAGAAGTGAGGCTGAGGGAATTTTAGTTGCCCTTATTGTAATTTTGTCTGGATTTAAAAAGGTGCCAAAACATCCATTCCCTGAAAATCTATGGTGTACCTGTATTAAATGTAGTCACTTACATGTATAATTACATATAAGTGTAACTGTATAAGCATGTATTGGTCAAAGTAGTCCTATAGCAGATAATGTCATTGGCGAGTGAAAAATAAAGACCACTATACTAGGTTTTAGCTTTATGAATGTCCTCCCTAATTCTAGAGCAGAATCAGGGACACATTTACAGCTGGGTAGACTGCAGCCTGATGCTACCAGGTTTTGAACTCAGTAAGTTTGTCTCAAGAAGCAAATGCACTAACCACTCTGCCAATCGGCACTTGTATATCTATGTATGGTCACAGTGGCACCCCCAGTATCCATACATGCCACACGCTATGGTTTACCCATAATCTGTACAAGGTGTTTGTGTTTTCAGATGTGTACGGCCCATACATAAGGTCTGTATGGGTTTTTTCGCCAAATTATTAAACATACATATAAATCGATCGTCTTGTGCCACTACCGTAGCCGTAATTTGCGTCTAGCAAGAAATATTGCATCCATCTAACGGAATGGCTGAGCCTAACTTTTAAAAAAGGAGATTAGAAGATCAACGTCGTGGGAAGTTTCAATCTGACTGGACAACTACATTCCCTGGGATTATTGAGACATCCAAATTAGGCTCTTCATATGCATACTATAGAATATGCAATAGAGATATTAAAGTGGTGGCGTCTGGCTTACACAATGTGAGGGAGCATTTCAAAACAAAGGAACTATCAGCTGAAGAAAGGAAGTTCTATTAAGGCCTTCTTTACTCAGCCTCAACAAGAAGATGATAAAATAATGAGGGCTGAAGTTTTATTGCTCAACACAACATAGCTGCTTCTATAGCTGACGGTTTTTCAGACTTATCAGCTGAGATGTTTCCGGACAGTGCTATTGCCAAACGTTTCAGATGCAAGCGAACCAAAACAACAGCCATTATTAAAAACTGCTTGGCTCCATCTGCAACAGAGCCAGTCATCAAATTATGCAGGGAGACACCATTCTCCTTGATGATTGATGAGTCAAATGATAAAAAAACGGACAAGCGTTAGCTACAATGGTGAGGGTATTTAAAGATGGCATAGAACCTAGAACCAGATTGCTGGGCATGCCAGTTGATACTGGTGGAACCAGTGAAGCTATTTTCAGTGATATTGATGCTGTGTTCAGCGACTTACAAATCCCATGGATTAACTGTATAGGTTTTGCAAGTGACAAATGCACTGTAATGATTGGCAAATCAAACTCTGTACTAATGCGAATCAAGAGCAAGAAACCTGATGTATTTAGTATATGGTGTATTTGCCACTTGGCAAATCTTTGTGCCAAGGATGGTATAAAGCAGCTGACTGTTCTTGTTGATGACCTTTTGATAGATATCTACTATAATTTTGAGCATAGCTCAAAATGGAAAAAAATCATACAGAGAGTTTCAACTCTTTACAGGATGCACTAGACATTCTAAAGCACTGCCAGACTCGCTGGCTTTCTTTGCAGAAAGTAGTGGACAGAATTTTAAATCAATATTCTGCTCTATCATCATACTTTGAGAGCCACGACGATATGGAAAAACCATGCCGTGTCAAAAACATTCATCAGTTACTGAAATCACCACTGACTCAGATGACTCTACGTTTTCTCCAATTTGTGCTACCTCTGTTGACTGAATTTAACAAATTGTTTCAGACAGATGAGTCACAAATAGGTGGTATGATGGATGAAATGGACCGTCTGCTACAAAAATTTATTGTCAAATTTGTAGAGATGAAATATGTAAAAGAGGTGAAAGATATAAGATTGTTAAAGTATGCTGAACGTGATCTACAGCATGATGACCATACACTTGCTGTTGGTCTGTCCAACAGGACATTACTGGAAGAGTTAGATATAGGTTCAAGTGAGAAATTCATTTTTCAGAGATGTGAGGAACTTTTATGTTGCTGTTGTGAAAAAGATATTGGATAAATTTCCATTTGAGAATGAAATCCTTAAGGATATCAAAATTCTTGATCCAGCCTTTAAAGACACAGTTCAATATACAGCAATCTGTAAGCTGGCCAACACTTTTGCAAAACATTTAGACCAAGAGTTGTTAAAGGATGAATTTGAAGATTACTGTTTGCTGCCTGATGAATGTATTTCAAGATTGGACGCTGGACAAAAAAGAAGCTTTTCTAGGTATTGGCTTGACGTAATCAACCTGAAAACTAGCACTGGTCGTACAAGATTTCCCAGTCTGGCAGTCATAGCGAAACGCTTATTGACATTGCCTCACAGCAATGCTGACTGTGAGATGTCTTTCTCTATGATGAAAAAGATACACACGGACTGCAGAAATAGACTAAATGATGATACAGTCACAGCATTTCTACAATGCAAAATAAATTCTAACTTTTGTGTTTAGGTTTTAAAGCAAGTGAAGACATGCTTAAAGAGGCAAAGGGCGCATGTCACTATGATGGCGCAGAACCATCTAATTGAATATATTTTTACATGAATTAACTCTTTTGTTACGTTTTACAGGTTTTGTGGGTCTTTGTACAGGGTTTTTTATTTTTTTTGTACAGGTTTTTCACCTCTGAGGTGTGGCATGTATGAGTATCAAACAGCCAGATGTAATAACAAACACAGACCTGTGAAAAAGATCCAGGCAACAACCAATACAGATGAAGAGTACAGACAGAAAATGTAGATGAATAAGACACACCCAAGTGAAAAATTTCCAACCAGTACAATCATACAAGCCCTTCCCCAAAAGAGAAAAGTGGGGAGGTGGGGGAAAACAGAAACTTGAAGAAAACAGTGACACAGCGATGTGTGTAGCTGTTGGAAATGGATACATAAATGAATGTAGTTAAGCTACACTACACTGTGACCAGAGTCTTATAAATAAGGCTCACACAGTAGTGTGAGAGGTCACACTCTAAACAATCATAGAGATACCATATATAAAGAATAACTCTTAAAAACTCTGGCTATCACATTAAGTATGTTCGACAATCCCACAAATACAGTAAAACAATGGTGCAAATGCACAAATAAAAATTGCTGTCTTCTTCTTCTTCTTTGATCCTTAGCCGCCGACCATCAAAGCAGTCAGTGGCCATCACACCTAGTGGCGTCTTGTAGGGCAACAACAAATTGATTCCACTTTGCTTGGTCGGTGGCCATCCTTCGTACAGTGCCCCAACTCTGGTCCATTCTTTGCATCTCAGCCTCCACAGTCCTCTAGTAATAACTAAATTACATCATCAAAATACCCTGCTAAGTGCACTATATCAATAAGATATCATCATCATCAGTTGCCATCTCCACAACGAAGGTTGGCTGTAATGGATCTCCAATGTCTTCTGTCTCTTGTCTTGGTGGGGCACTCTGATAGACTCTTTCCTGTCCATCTCTTGATGTTATCTTCCCACTTATAGCGCTGTCTTCCCCTTGCACGTTTGCCTTCAACTCTCCCTTCTGTTATGGTCTTCTGCAAGGTGTTATGCCTTTTTATGTGGCCAAAGTATTTTAGCTGCCGAACTTTGACCTCCCTCATTAGTTCTCTTTTCATACCTAGATTTTCTAGGACCTCCTTATTTGTTTTCAGCTCTTTCCATGAGATACGCCCCATTCTTCTATATATCCACATTTCAAGAGCCTCAATTCTTTCTTCCAAATGCTTATTCATCGTCCATGTTTCTGCACCATACAGAAATGCAGAATATATATAACACTTTATGATTCTCAGTTTTAATTTGTGAGATAACTGTTTGGATGTCAGTATATGTTTCATGTTGTTGAATGTAGCTTTGGCCATTCCTATTCTCTTCTTGATTTTTGTTTCACATCTGCCATCTTCTGTTATTATATGACCAAGATATACGTAGCTCTTGACTTGTTCCAGGATTTTCCCATTTACGCTTATCTTTAATGTGGGTTTATTGTCTGTTTTGCTAATTATCATAGTTTTTGTTTTCTCAATATTAATGTCGAGTCCATATTCATGACTTATACTGTTCACTTGTTTCACTAGTTCTTGTAACTCCTGTTCGCTTTCAGCTAACAACACGGTATCATCTGCATATCTAAGGTTGTTTATTGACCTTCCACTGATGTTCAGTCCTGGTATTTCCTGTATCTGTTTGAAAATTTTTTCGGTGTATAAATTAAATAGGCAGGGGGACAGCACACAACCTTGTCTGACACCTCTTTTTATGTCTATGTATGGTGAATAATTCCTTCCCGATCTTACTGTGGCAGTTTGCTCCCAATAAAGGTTACTGAGTATTCTTATATCTTTTCCATCAATACCTATGTCTTTGAGGCATTCAATTATTTTCTCATGATGGACTCTCAATAAGACATACAACTCACTAATGGACGGGCCATATAACGGAAATCAAATAACTCTGAGATACTGTGGCCAAAAAGACTCACTGACTTGCAGAAAAACTCATGCCTCAAATATATCCAGTCTCACTTTGGCCAAAACTTAGCAGGCGTGAGCCAGACAGACAAGATCCTCCATTATCTTCTCCATGCAAATCTTCCCTCGGTGGTAAACTTGTGGGTCTCTCCATGAACACACTGTTCAGTTGAACTACCTTCACGGAATCGCCTTGCGCAGCTTCTAGTCACATGACAGACTATCCTTCACATCACACACATCCCATCAACAACACTGACTATTACTCACCCCCTACTATCTATGCATGCTGCCAATGAGGCACAGGTGAGTCACAGTTGTCATAAGACATTCTGTGACAAACAGTGTAAGAGGAAAGTAAAGGCAACTGGGCTATCACGGTCAGAGTTGAAAAATACAGCCAGAAAATGAAATGGGTAAAGCAACATTGGTAGCAACATGTTCCAGGTGCAATGAGAAGGAGTAGCAGAAGTGAGTGAAACTGAACAGTTGATTAGTGAATAATTTTATTACCCAGTGAAATATGAACAAACAGATAACCAGGGAGCCAGTTAACTGCTCACAGCCCTTAACATAAAAGACATGGGACATTTCATGAAGGGATTACAAACCTTTCTTCAGTCACAGAGACAAAAAAGAGACACAGACAAGTTGGATAAATAAAAAACATAGAATGACTTGAAAATGAGAAGTTATGGGAAAGGGAAGGAAAAAATGATACATATAATACTGAATAAAAAAGTGATCAAAATATATGTTCTTTAGTTTTTTTTTTTTTTTTTTTTTGCGTACGCCCGCTAATACTCGAGGCGAAATCTCAGGTTATTATTTATGTCTAACCTGACATTGATTTTACGTGAGTATCCCTTTATTTCTTGTACAGAGACAGGTGTCCCTCGCCATTCAGGCAAATACTTGCCGATTTCGGAGGTACCCATTGCAGCTGGGTCGGCTCAGGAGCCGCCAGTCCCTGGTCGACGACACTCCTTCAAATGTCCTCGCCAGGTCTCGAGTTAATCCAGTCCAAATCCCGGTCGACAAAAAATCCTCAAATGCCGTCGCCCGGGTTTGATCCTGTATCACCCGGTCGCCAGAGCGGTGTTGTAACCACTACGCTAGCGCGGCTCCCATGTTCTTTAGTAAATCTGGCACTTGTACCATTTAAAATTCATTAATTTTTTAATATTACTGTTATTGATGTCCTGGTGTATCTACAGACTGTATAAAACTCATAAACGCTTACATAAAGAAAGAAACCAACAGTGAAATCTTCCAAAAACCCTCACCCAGTGATCAGGATCATAATGCAGTGCCTGTTCAAAATTCTTTCTTGCATTCTTCGTATCTTTCAGTTCCAGTAAGACAACTCCAAGCTAAGTGAAAAGACTTAAGGAATTAGACAAGTAAATTAAGTGACCATGAATATTTTCACATTAAAACACCATGTACCATTACAGTAAAATGCAGCAAGCAACAAGGGAACTTATGAGGTGAATGTTCTGGCTTACTAGTACTCTAAAATAAGTGTCTATTTCAAAATCTGTAAGCATAAAATCATCATGCTATTACTAATGAGTACAAATACTCCCATAAGAATGTGAGGCCTATAAAGAGGATAAGGTGACAATCCCACATTTCTACACACTGTAAAAGGTGATTTAGCAGGGTCTGACATGAGGATTACTCCTGCATTCTCCAAAAAACTAAAACAGATTGAACTCAGACCAGTCTTCATGGATGGAACAAGGCACTCCAGAAAGGTGGGTGAAACAAGAAATAAAAAGCCATAATGAAGACATATCATTTTTCACCTTCTTTAATCAATAAGAATTCACATAAATGACATCTCTGTTAGAACATCATTCAAAAACCACCAAACAATACAAGTAGAATCAAATGAAAAACAGCACTGTGGGACTGTGTAAGACAAAATGGAAGGGAGTAGAAACAGACTGAAAAACTATGAAAATAATAATTAACATAGGTCACTAGGATGCAAGTGTACTTAACAGTAAATATGTGGTTGTAATGCCATCAACTGAGAAACATATGGCATTCAAATGGGGCCATAAATAATATTAGCAACCATCCTTCAAAACTTTCAAGCACACCATGCCAGGATAAATAAGTAAAGTCTCTACTTCAAGATGTTCACAGCTTCTATTGCCGCATGCGCCTCAAATATTACCATTGTAATGGCAATGATTCTGAGTTGCCAATGCTGATGGTGATACCTTTTATCATTTCGACAGATCTAAACAAGATTAAACTCCACTTCCAGGTGCTGCTCCTGCCCTTGGTTTATATATTGTCAACACTTTATATGATATTAATCAACTTGCTCTACACCACCTTTGTTGAACTAATTTCACATCTTCTGAATGGGCATTGTTGCTCCTTAAAAAGCGTGATGACATTACCATCAAACCTGCAGACAAAGGTGGTTTAGTGGTTATTTGGGGCAAGGACTTGTATGCTCAAGGAGTTATTTAGCTTAGTAACCCCACTTTCTACTCATTTTGTTCGGGTGATGCTACAGTCCGGAATAATGGTATCTATCCATGGTCTCATTTGTGATGACCTCCTTCCTTCTGGTGCTGAATAACCTTACTGTATATAAGACTATCTATGGTCTCATCTGTGATGACCTTCCTTCTGGTGCTTTATCTCTCCATATTTTTGACAGCAATCTAGGTAAGCCTTACTTTTTATATGCTTCCTTAGGTGCATAAAATTGGCAATCCTGGTAGACCTATTGTTTCAGCCTGCTCTTGCCCCACTGAACATGTTTATGAATTTCTTAACAGTATTTTTCCAACCCTTAGTCGCTAATCTACCTTCTTACTTGAAGAACACTATACATAGTATTACTACTTTTGATTCTGTCAGATTCATGACTAACCATACTTACCTTCTTTTCCTTCTAGATATTTGTTCGCTTTATACTTCTATCCCCATTCTGATGGGCTTAAGGAATTAAAATTTTTTCTTGACCAACATACTGATCCTACTATCCGTACAAGTACACTCCTTCGCTTTGCTGAGTTGGTTCTCAATCTTAATTCTTTTGAATTTAATGGCCAATTTATTTTTTTTACCAAATCAGTGGCATAACTATGGGTACCAAAACGGACCCTAGTTATGCTTGCCTGTTTATGGGCCACTCTGAATAATTGGTGTCTCAGTTGTGATGGCCTGATACCCGAGTTTTACCATCACTAAACTGATGAAGGGATTGGAGTCACAGACATGTCTGAAGGGGACCTCCATCGATTTATTAACTATATCAGTAATTTCAATCCTGTCATCAAATTCACTTCTCATACATATGACTTCAGTGAACTTTCTTGACCTTACAGTGAAAATTAGTACTACTGGTCTTAATACTTCTGTTTATTATAAACCTACTGACACTCATGGTTTCCTTGTTTATACTTCATCTCACCCTCTCAGCTGTAAAAATTCCATTCCATTTTCTCAGCTTCTACACTTGCGTCGGATATATCACGATGATGATGATTTCTATAAACAAGCTCAAGATATGCTTAGGTTTTTCTGCAGGTCTTTAACATGAACGTGTTTTATCAGATGCTCTTAACTGCATTACACGTCACTCGTCAGATGGTACTCACTATGAAACTTACTGCTACATCCAACAGACTCAAACTTGTTTTAACTTTCCATTATCACTGCTTAGCGGTGAACAAATTACATTTCATCATCTGCCTATTCTCCACTCTGATCCTGTTACCTGTGAGTTATTTCATGATGCTCCTTTGGCGGAATATCACAAGGATAACAATTTTAGGGACATTCTTGTACACAACCACTTGGTAAATACTAGCAATTCATATTTTGGTACAAAGTCTTGTCAACGCAGTAAATGTTGCACCTGTCCGAGGGTGCTCCAAACTCAATCGTTTCATTTCTGAAGGGTGACTTTTTTTATTTATTAAAGTCATTTACATGTGAATCCAAGAATCTAATTTATGCTATTATCTGTAAAAGGTGTGGCATTACCTATATTGCTGAAACTGGCAGACATATGTCAGACATATTCCGTGAGCCCTTAAATGACATTTATCTTGGGAACCTAAACCTGTGGCTCTTCATTTTAATAATCCTGGCCATTCAATTAATTATGATGTTCAGGTAACTGTGATCCGCTCTTGCTTTGGTGATGACAGAACTCGCTTTTCTTTGGAGAACTGTCTCATTTTGAAATTGGTTGTCTTTCTCCTGGTGGCCTGGATGTCCAACTTCATTTTGCTCCATGTCTGCTATTTAAACAGCTTTCCACCTTTCAGACCATTTTTTATTTCACCCATCGCTTTTTCATGATCTTTCCTTTTTGTTGTTTGTATTTAGTTTTGTGTCCTTTTTGTGTCTTATTATGCCGCTATTTTAAATGTCACTTCCATTTCCTCCTAGCTCCGACAGCTATTCAGCTCCGGTTAGATTGTGCCTATCTTTAACCGGCACTTTATTTATCTGCTTTGTTATTTCATTTTCTCCTTTAGATTTTCGTTGTTTGCTGAATTTCTAGTATTGATATTTCTTTCTTTCTGGTTTTGTATTTTTATTTGCCTATTTGTAGTACTTTTTTCACGCATCACCTGTGTTGTTTATTTTTTCATCTGTTTGTATCACTGATCTTATCTCTGTTTCTCATTTTCGTAAATGTTTACAATGTCTATAACCTTCCTCTTTTAACTTATCTATATTTCTTGTTTTTACACAAGAAAGAAAAACTGAAACACATAATTCCAGCTCAACAAGTTTTGGAATTGCAGAAAAGCCATAGGAAAAAGCTTAGATCTACAACGTCAATAATGCCAAGGATTCTTCAACTTGGTACTGGCTGCAAAACAGCGACAATTTCAGCAGCCCTAGTTAAACAACAAACAAAAATCCTTTCTTCATCAAAGAAGAAGGAAAACTGAAAAAAGACACACCTGCAGACCCTAACATTATCAAACTTTTTGTTTAGATGCTGAATTTGAAAGCGATATGAATGATATAAAAAAGAGACAATGAGAGCTTTGAAAAATGTTATCATGAAATATATGGGACTGAGACAGATCCAGATTATAAAAATACTGTAAATAATGCATTAAGAAAACTTCATGTTCATTGAGTCTAATATTAAATTTTCTATACTTACATCTGGATTATTTTTTGTGTGCAGAAAACATCAGAGCACTGAGTGTAGAGAAGGCAAGAATTTCCAACAAAATATCAGAGAAATAGAGAGGAGATTTCAAGATATGTGGAATTTAACTTGCTGACTACTGCTGCGTATCAAAAAGAGAGGTGCCGGAATCTGCACGCTGAAGAAAGGCAACAAGTTCTACTTTTAAGACAGAAAGGCAGGAATTCCATTATATTTACACACTGAATACACAAATAGTTGTATAAAATAAGAAGTTACAGAGAACTGTCCTTGACAAAATTCACCAGGCATGGATGGAACAAGTGCAGAAACAATTCAAGCCTGCGGCGAGACAGGAGTCAAATGGCTGAAACGAATTTTTACCTCACAAGGAAAGAAAGAATACCAGAAGAATGGCAAAAAGCCATAATAGTACCAATCTGACAAAAAAGAAGGGCAATAAAAGGGAATCTGACATACACTGAGGTATTTCACTATTAAGTCACATGGGGAAAATGTTTGCAAAAACATTTGAGCAGAGAATAAGACCCATCGTCAAACTAGAGTGGAGTAGGGCCCAATTTAGGCTTAGGAAAGGAATGAGATGTGCTTATGCTTTGTTCACCATAAGACAGCTAAGTGAAAGAACAATCAAATATGACAGTCAACTAAATATACTATTTTTAGACCAGGACAAGACTTTCGACAGAGTGGATAGGAATAAACTCGGGCAGCTATTACATAACGTGACAAAATTAATTGGTTTGGCTATCTCATGAGAACAGAGCCCGATAAATCACCATTAGGTGTCAACAACAGCAGAAGATCTGGTACAGAGAACGGGGCAGACCAACAGGTTGATGGAAAGACAAGAACATAGAAATCCTACAACAGCATGGGCTCACAGTAGCCAGCACGACCCACTTGGCTCAAGAACGCAAACTTCAATTTCTCACTACGTTTCCTGACGTCAGTGGTATGAAAAAATAAAAGTAAGTAATAAGTTATAAGTAAGTTCAGTTATATGAACAACTGAATATGTGAACTATAGTCAGTCCTAGTATGTTCACATTTATAATCAATATTTTACTGTATATATGTCAGTCCTATATTGGGGTCGGAGTGGCTAAGAGGTATTGCATCCGCTTCTAATTCTAAAGGTACAGGGTTCGCTCCCAGTACAGGGAATATAATTGATGGAAATGTTTTTGAGAACAAGTGGTTCATACTCCCCCCTGATCTTCTGGGTAATGAGATCAGATGCCTACTCTTCTCAGATAAGGGTGAAAAAAATAGGAGGTCCAGTGTGCAAGTTGCGCATGTTAAAAATTCCTCGGCTGTTGGAAACTGTAAAGAGTACGCCATACAGCCGCTGCCCTGGCAAAATTACCTTTTACGTCAAAAATATTTATAGAATGGGTGATTCCTGTATACCCACACTGGGATCCTCACCGGTGCTACAGAGCTCACGCACTGTGCTGAGATCCTCCTTGTGTGATCTAAGGCAGGAGATCGGAGCACTGATTGAGTTGTCCGTGTGCAATGAGTATGGTCCTTAAAACCAAAACCAAAACCAAACCAGTTCCATAACCATACTAACACTACATTAACATTAATTTAACACATAAAAGACACAGGATTCACAATCAGACATTTATGTGAGAGCTAGAAATATATTAAAAGATAATCATTAACATTTTTATTAAACTACATAACAGCCTTTTTAAACTACCAAGAAAACTTACATTGTAATAAAGATCTGCATTTGCTGGATCATGTCTCAGAGCTGCTTCATATGTGGCTTTGGCATCTGCTAGTCTGAATACACATTATTTATTAAACACATTAGAACCGATTCAGTAACATTTTTCTCAACATTATATTGCATAATAATTGGATGAACAGAGTGGTCTTCATCACCTGTGATGGACGAACGAACAAGAACATTCCATACATTACAAAACACTCATTAATATTGTGCTTGGGCAGATTCAGCCAAGCTTAACAGATCACTGGGAGAGAGGCCTGACTATGAGAACACACTGATCCTCCAGACTGGGATGCAAAGGAATTCAGACTGGGATGCAAAGGAATTCAGACTGCTGTAGCGAGACTGGCACAACTCTCTGGTAATTGCCACCGTAAATAATATTAATTCTCTTGTATTTCACCATGGAAAATATCTTCTCAATCAGTCTCTAATAAAACGATTGGGTGAGTACAGAACTGAGTACATAATTAAGGATGGAATGTCTGGTCAACAATCAAAACGCAGGATCTGACAAAGTCCGAAAAATTCAGAAGTGTATAAAAATCCCGCATTGATTACAGTTCAAACACGAATCATATTTACATCGAATCACAGAGCTGAGACTGGGGCGATCTTGACTTGAACTTTTGTTAAGCTACAAACCAAACAATCTTCAAAGTAAAGTCATGTCTGGAGGGGTATGTCTATAGGTAGCTAGCAAACTTTTACTGCAATACATCTTAGAGATGTTAAAACTGATATAATATTTAAGGGGAGAGCTATAGTGAAATGTTATTTTCAGAAATAATTGCAGGACTTCTATAAAAATGCACAGCATTAACTAACAACAGTAATAGCTATGCATGGTCTAATGCTACTGGTTGCCATGGAAATAGCAGCCATATTGGATTCTAATCCCATATTTTATTTTACTAAGACATTTTTTTATTTGTTGAGTTATGAGAAAATCAAGAAGGGCAAAGCAGCCGGACATGATGGCATAACACCAGAAATGGTTAAGTACATGGGAGCAGCAGGCGACCTATTACTCCTAAGGGTCCTACAGGCAGCTTGGTGCAACAAGACCATACCAAAGGATTGGGAGATTGCCATAATAACACTGATTTTCAAAAAGGGCGACAACCGACAATGTGGAAACCATAGAGGCATATCCATTCTCAGTGTTCCTGGTAAAATCTACTCTAGAATACCAGAGCAGAGACTCAGACGCCTGGCTGATCCACAAATGGATGAGGTCCAGTGTGGCTTCAGAGCAAATCAAAGTACTCAAGACCTAATCTTCACATTCAGATAGTTAAGTGGGGACCCAAAGATGCAGCAATAGAGAATGCAGTCAGCGACCCATAGCTTGACTGCTTGCGTCAGGGTCAGCGAACCAGAGCTGACAAAGACCCTACTCCACCTCCACGTGGTGGTCCTGGAAACAGGCTGCATCACTGCAGTCTGGCTGAGAGAGTAGGGATCGAAGAGGGAAGGCAAACCCGGTCCCAAAAAATGCTGTGCTGAAGTCGGATGTGTCGGCCGAAAGGCGCAGATATCGCAGCTCCGGTGTAAACAGACAACGCAACCAACATCCTTTTCAGGATGAACGAGGAAGAGGAAGAAGAAGACAGTTGAGTGAAAAGGATCTTGAGTATTAGAGTGAGATCCATCTTTGCTTCTTAGATCTGGAAAAGGCATTTTACAAGGTCCCCTGGAACAAACTCTGGGACTGTTTGGCAAGGAAGAACATTCCAGCGCCTCTGATTCATGTTATACCGAGCTTCTACAAGTCTTGCAGAAATTATGTGAGGACAGCAAACCATAAGTCAGAAGAATTCAGGACCACCATTGGTGTAAGACAAGGTGATATCCTGTCACCTTATCTTTTCTCAGAAGAATTCAGGACCACCATTGGTGTAAGACAAGGTGATATCCTGTCACCTTATCTTTTCATACTCCTCATGGATGATGTCATCAAGGCATGTAAGGAGAGGACAAGAAAGTATTCAGTGGGGTACTGGAAGATGAGACAGGTCTGTATTTCAGAGCTGACATTTGCTGATGATGTTGCCCTGATTGCTAAATCAGTGGCACATCTTCAATCCAACTTGCAAGTCTGGAAGGAAGAGCTGGAGAAGAGAGGGACGATCATAAGCAGCTTGAAAACAAAAACCATGGTGATATCACGAGAGGAAAGAAGACATCAGATTAAGCTGGGAGAACAGGTCCTGGAGCAGGTTGACCACTTTAAATACCTTGGAGCTGTCATAAATCGGAAGGGAGGCATCAAAGAAGAGTTGGCTACCCAAAGAGCAGCAGCTGGGAGACTGTTTCAAGCCATAAATCGAGGATTCCTCAGCAAAAGAGAAGTTGGTAAGAAGACGAAGATGGCAGTATACCGCTGCACTTATGTCCTAGTCTTGACATATGGATGAGTCATAGGCAATGACTACAACCCACAAAACCAGATCTAAGCCTCAGAAATGAGGTATCTGAGGAAGGTGGTTGAAGTAACAAGAAGAGATATGGTCCGCAACCAGACAATACGTCAGGGTATAAAAACCCAAGTAGAACAGTCCCAAATAAGATGGTCTGGCCATGTCTGCAGAATGGGAGAAGAGAAGCTACCACGACAAGTATGGGAAACTAAGAGACAGGGATCCAGACCTACAGGACAACCTAGAGTCCACTGGGAGGACAACATTAGATAATCTCTGAAGGACCGAAGACTAAAATGGAACCAGGCCAGGAAGAAGACAGCTGATAGGATAGTATGGCACTCTCTCTTCCAAACCTCTACACCTCATGGTAGAAGAACAACTAAGTAAGTAAGTAAGCAGAATAGCAAGGCACATATGAGTAGTTCTATTGAAGAATTCTTGCCAGTGAAGTGATTGTACACCTACTCACAAGCAGACTCTATACAAGAGTTGCCAGGCTATCGCTCAGGTATCAATTAACTGCACAATATCTAAAATGCATCAACTGCTAAATAACTGTCCCCTAAACAAACTGAGCACAGACTGTCCAACATATATTTTAGAAAAATCACATCTATGGCTGAAGAAATCAAAATTAAAGTTATTCAACAGGCATAAGTATCCACTTAGCAATTCTTTGTGTCTTCACTCACTTATGTGCAGACATTGTGATCTTAAACAAAGATGTGGTGCTGCAGTTGATGTTGAACTAGGGATGCTGAGCTTGTCACTCTTTCGTAGCCAATGCCAAGTTAAAGAATCCTTGGCATTATATACATTGCACATCTAAGTTTTTCCTGTGGTTTTTCTGCCAGTCCAAAACTTGTTAAGTTGGAATCACGAGTTCCAGTTTCTATCTTGGCTTGGCGAGCATTTAAAAGATCCTCACATCTAGTTTCAGGCTAGAAAAAAAAGAGGGGGGAGAGGAGATGACATACTGTGCATTCCCTGCCATATAAGGGGACTCTCCAAATATAAAAAGGTAAAGGTAGTCCCGTAGCAGATGCTGCCAAGGGGAGTGAAGTGTTAGAGACTTCACTATACTAGGTCCAGCATCAAGAAGTAGGGGTGACCAGTTCCCTTCCTCGCTGCCTTTTCCTTCCTTAACTCAACAGCAAAGTCACATTACCCATTTACAGTTGGGTAGACTGGAGAGTGTCGACACCGTGACTCGAACCTGGCACCTATGCCACGAGACCAGTGCTCTAACCACTCTGTCAATGCTCTCTTCAAATATGCAGGGCTAAAATCCTGTGCTCTGGTTCTATGCTCTTCCAAGGAATCATAATGTCCTGAACAGAGCCACTTCCAAGCTCCCCTAACCTGTCATCTGTTCATTCTGAGATTCTCTTGCAAGCAGCCAACCAGGTAAAAGCTGGAGTTAAGCCTAGGGCTCAAATATTTACCTCACACTTATTGTGCAATGCTTGATTCTCAACAAGTTTAACTACATGGGGTGATTGAGATGTTTGGCCACTCTGGTGTAGCTGCTTGATTTTTTTGAAGCTTTGGCTGGCAACTGGAAGGTTGCCTATTTCCAGGATGCAGCCTGTGAGGTGCTTCAGTGTCTTTGTTAGACGTTTAACCTTGAAATTCATTCAACTGCTGCATGAATTTCTAAGTATCACATGGTGTCGCAGTATGGCTGAAAGAATATACTGTTTTAAATATATGCTTTCTGTATGAAGTGTGTGAAAATACTCTTATCCATCTCGCCACACTCACTAATGAATGTGGAAGGGAAAATATTCTTTTCAGTGATGGCTAAAAGGCTCACCACGTACCTCACGGGGAATGGGTACATTGACACTACCACCCAGAAACCTGTCATCTGTTCATTCTGAGATTCTCTTGCAAGCAGCCAACCAAGTAAAAGCTGGAGTTAAGCCTAGGGCTCAAATATTTACCTCACGCTTATTGTGCAATGCTTGATTCTCAACAAGTTTAACTACATGGGGTGATTGAGATGTTTGGCCACTCTGGTGTAGCTGCTTGATTTTTTTGAAGCTTTGGCTGGCAACTGGAAGGTTGCCTATTTCCAGGATGCAGCCTGTGAGGTGCTTCAGTGTCTTTGTTAGACGTTTAACCTTGAAATTCATTCAACTGCTGCATGAATTTCTAAGTATCACATGGTGTCGCAGTATGGCTGAACCTTGGGGAGAAGTGTCAAAGTGATCACATTGAAGACTATAAAGGCAGTAATTCTGTTGTCCTTAGCAACGGTTATGAGGCAGCATTCACTATGGACACAACTACAGTGAAAAACCAAAAGTTTTTTTCTTCTGAAGCATCACTCGTATGTAGACAAAACCAAAGCAGCCAAGTTAGTTTTTTGTTAATGTTTTTTTTTTGACAATGCATTCAGCTTTATTTCTGAGATTCCCGCTAAATATATATGAAGGTCCACCTCATTTCATGTCACCTTTTTAGCAACAGCGTATAGATAGATCCAAGCTCTCGCTGCCTTCAAGTCAGCAGGAATGGACAGAGATGTAGGAGAGATAAAAACACTGGTAAACAACATGGCTGCATGCACTGTTATTGATTCAATGACTGGGATTTTCTTCCACAACAAATATGGAGGAGGAGGAAGCTGAAAGAATATACTGTTTTAAATATATGCTTTCTGTATGAAGTGTGTGAAAATACTCTTATCCATCTCGCCACACTCACTAATGAATGTAGAAGGGAAAATATTCTTTTCAGTGATGGCTAAAAGGCTCACCACGTACCTCACAGGGAATGGGTACATTGACACTACCCCCAGAAAGGAGGTATCCCAGGTACTCAAGTTAGCCAAGGGTGTCTAGTGCATGCCATAATGATCTGGGAAGCAATTCAAAAAGCAAAGTCTGACAGAACAAACCTCCAAGTAATCTGGTTGGTTCTAGCTAATGTGTATGGATCTGTTCCACACCAGATGCTGTGGCAGGCCCTGGAAATGTACCATGTTCCACAAGAAATTGCAGCATTATTGAAGCTGTATTTCTCAGGGTTTTGTCAGATTTTCAACCAGAGAGTAAACGACGATGTGGATTGACCTACACGTTGGAATTGCAATGAGATGAACCATCTCTCTGATAATATTCGTGTTGGCTATGCAGGTAATTCTCAAAGCGACTGAAGGATTTGCGAGAGGTCCAAAGCTCAATGGAAGGTGTCAAATGCCATCGCTTGCCATTCATGGATGACACAACAATTCTGACATCAAATGAATATCAGGCCCAGATAATGTTAGCGCGCTTGGATGAACTCATCAGCTGGTGCAGAATGAGCTTCAGAATGACTTATAAGAAGTCTAGAAACCTATCAGTCTGGAAAGTGAAGATATCTGAGGTCACATTCATGGTTTCAAACCAGAGAATCCCTACTGTCATTGAGAAACCTGTTAAAAGTCTTGGCAGGGTGTATGATGACTCATTAAAAGACTCAAATGCAGTTCAGCAGACAAATGAAATGGTAGACAGAGGACTGCAGATCATAGACCAAAGCAGACTCATAGGAAAGTTCAAGCTGTGGTGCCTCCAGTTCATGCTGATCCCTAAATTGCTATGGCCACTGCTTATATATGAAATAAGCAAAAGTACAGTGGAAGCTATAGAGAGATAGGTCAACAAGTTCATAAGTAAATGGCTAAGGTTACCACCAGCTCTGTCAGACATAGCACTGTACTGCAAGAAGGCAAAGCTTGTGCTTCTGTGTAGTGAGTTGTGAAAGAACACAAAGCCGGAAAATGAAGCTTGCAATGAAGCTGTGCAAGTCAGCAGATGACATAGTAGAGTCCATTCAGCCCACATTGAAAACTGGATGGAAGTGGAAAGTGGATGAAGCTGTTTGTGCTGCCCAAGAGTCGTTCAAGCTGAAGGAGGTAATCGGATACATACAGACTAATAGACGGGGATTTGGCCATGGTGACAACCACTGGTGGTCGAAGGCATCAAACAGGGAATGCAGAGACATGGTAATTCAGGAAATTTGAGAAGCTGAGGATGATAAGAGGATGCAAAAAGCAGTGCAGCAAGCCCAACAAGACCAATGGACTACATGGGAAAGAGCTATGTAAAGATCCTTCACATGGAATGATATATGGCATATGGCACCCTTTAGACTCAGCTTCATTATCAGATCAATGTATAACCTCCTGCCATCGTCCGCAAACTTTGTGAGATGGGGAAAGTCTGATGATGCTCAGTGCCCTCTGTGCCATGGGATGCAGACACTTGAACATGTACTCTCAGCTTGCAAAGTGTCATTAGGGCAAGGGCGATACACATGGCACCATAACAGCGTTCTATATGAGCTGGCTGCTACAACAGACCTGGCAAGGGTGAAGGCAAACAGCAAAGTCAGACCAAGTACCGCAAATACATACTTTCTGAGAGCAGGAAAGTAGGCACACCCCAAACCAAGTAAACCAAGTAGCAGTTTACCATCTATTCTTCCCTGTCCAAATGACTGGGAGATGGCAGTAGATCTACCTGGGTGAGGGACATATCCAGAAAGTGTCAGAAAATCTTGAAGACAGCCAGATACAGTGCTACATTCCTCATCATCGCACCAAATTATAATGATTGAGCTGACCGTGCCATTTGAATCCAGACTGGATGAGCAACACTCGTTTAAAGGGGCCAAATATAATGATCTGGTCACGGACTTGAAACACGACGGGTTCACTGCAAGAGTAATGGCTGCTGAGGTGGGTGCAAGAGTCTAGTGGCTGCCTCAATGTATGATCTACTGAAACTGTTGGGTTTGAAAGAGCAGTCAAGGTCAAGGGCACTAAAGAGACTCAGTAATACTGCAGAAAGGGCATCGTTTTGGCTGTGGAACAACCGCAACAGGATATGGAATTTATGACAGTAATATATTTCAACTTAAGGGTTACTGCCACAATTGCCTTTAACTGGCAAAAAATTAGGAGTGAAGTTGAAAGCTGCAACCAAGGTGGAGTAGGTTAAATTACACTGACAAACAACATTTTTCTTTCTTATATAAGAATAAGTGTTCTTAGGTCAGTTTCTTGCGCTGATTTCAAATTTGAAATCCGTTTATCTCTATCACATCGGGTTCTTAAGATATTTGTGAATAAATATATTTTTGGGAAACCGTTATTTGCTCCGTTTAATTTTTATTATATAACTTAATAAAAAATTAATAAAATGCAAAATAATTCTACTTTTTATACTGTTAAAAGATGCTTGACATATGTTACGCTATGTTTCAAATAGTTACTGTATTTTGAAATAATTCTGAGCAAAATATGGCTTCTAGAAGTTGTAGAAATTCGGCTGATCTGTTCTGTTACGTGTGCGGATATTTTACCGATCGTGTTCACCAGAAAAACTTTACACCATTACTAAAGAAAGCATATGAACTTTATTTCGATTCGAAAGTTGATGATGCAAATAAATCTTGGAAGCCAAATGCATTTGTTCGACTTGTGCAAATACATTGGCAGGCTGGTTACGAAAATCGCCGAAGCATAAGTCAATGCCTTTTGGAGTGCCAGTAATATGGCGTGAACCGACAAATCACGCTACTGATTGTTACTTCTGCTTGACAAATATCCATGGTTTCACTTTTAAAACTAGAAAGTTTGTGGTTTATCCAAATATTGAATCGGTTTCGAAACCAGTGCCTCATGATCCAATCACGTGTCTGATCCCAGTTCCACCAGAACAATATCCGTTGGACGTGAATGAACCATCAGAAAGTGATAGTTTACCTGCTTAAGAAACTAATTCTGACTCGGATTATATACCGGTGAATGATGGTGTTCACTTAATTAACCATTCAGAACTTTCAGATCTAATACGTGATCTCGCTCTTACCAAAGGACAAGCGGAATTACTCGGTTCGCGACTCAAAGAATGGAATCTTTTAGTGCCCAATACTCTGATATCTAAATTTCGTCATAGACACAGAGAACTTGTTCAATACTTTGAGATGGATGATGACATTTGCTAGTGCAAAGATGTAAATGGTCTAATAGTGCACCTCGATCATGAGCACATAGTCAACAAATGGCGACTTTTCATCGACTCTTCCAAGACTAGTCTAAAAGCCGTGTTATTGCATAACGGAAATTTATTTTCATCAATTCCAGTCGCCTACTCTGTTCACATGAAAGAAACTTATGACAATATGGCTATAATTTTGGCAAAAATAAAGTACAATGGCTACCAATGGCGGATTTGTGGAGACCTAAAGGTCATTGCAATTCTCACGGGCATGCAGACTGGGTATACTAAATTTTGTTGCTTCCTATGTGAATGGGACAGCCGCAACAGACAGGAACATTATGCAAGAAAGGTGTTGCCTTTCAGGGATCGTATGCAGCTCGGGCATAAAAATGTAATACACGAGCCATTAGTTAACAAAGACAGCATCATTTTACCACCGTTACATATAAAGTTGGAGCTCATGAAGAATTTCGTAAAAGCGTTAGATAAAACGAGCAAAGCTTTCACTTATCTTCGAGAAAAGTTTCCGCAAGTTAGCGATGCAAAGATAAAGGAAGGTATCTTTGTAGGACCTCAGATTAGGAAAGTTATTGCAGACAATCAATTCGAGAACTTGTTACATGGTAGTGAACTTCGCGCATGGATGGCATTCAAATCGATCGTCGATAACTTTCTGGGAAATTACAAATCTGTCGACTATGTGCATATTGTTAAGCAGTGCATAGATGCATACAGAATTATGGGCTATAACACGTTCCTCAAAATCCATTTGCTCGATTCGCATCTTGACTTTTAACCTGACCACCTTGGCGAAGTCAGCGATGAACATGGAGAACGATTCCATCAAGATATCACCGTAATGGAGTCACGTTATCAAGGACGGTGGAGTGTGACCATGCTTGCCGATTATTGTTGAATGCTTCATCGCAATGTACCACTTGCCATTCACCGACGAAAGTCGACTGCAAAGAAATTCAAGCCTACATAACTGTTATACTTCTTGTACGAATGATGTTGTAATAATGTATGCATTGTTAAAAAAACTTCAATTGCGTATTTCTAGAGATCCCGACCTGATTAAAATTGACCAGAAAAACATAGAAATGTTATAGAAAGAAAAAAAAAATTTTTTTTGTTAGCCAGTGTTATCTGCACATGACAACAGGAGGCTGCCACTTGGGAGCCATGACCCAAGTGGGCCGGCCCCCTTAGAGTGTAAAGGAGATTAAGGGGCCAAAACACTAGATCGACGGGGGACTCTTCTGATGATCATATTGCCTCCTGTTGTATCGCTCTGTATAGTTTCCTATCACTCACTCACACACACACATAAAATTAGGCGAAAAACCTGTACAGAAAATATGTACAGCTCTACAAATCTGAAAATGAAAAAGAACATGTACAGAGTATAGGTAACCTGTACTAGCTGGCATGTATGCTATAGCTGCTAATATCTAAGGTTTCCTGAAATGCAGTCTTGGGATCAGTCATTGTCAATATTTTCTGATTTGTTCATGTACATATTTTGCTCTCTTTGTTGTACAACACTAAATAAATGGTCATAAGTCAGATGTTAACAAAGCTTGATAGATACCGTAGTCAGACAAGGCTGATCATACAGAAATTTTATGTTGACAAATTGACACAGCAGCAAGTACTATTCACGCACACATTTGTCACGAGATTGCCTCCCTTGCTTTGCAGTTGTGGTCCACTAATGGTCACCACGCAAGCGTATCTAAAAGTAGGTCGTCCAAGGTATCTATCTTCGCACAAGATTACTCTTGGCAAAGATGTAGATAGAAGAGGAATTACTTTTCTTCCCTAGGGGAGCCTTCACAAGATATTCCCAGAAGTCAAGAACAAAACGCTGCTTAAGGGCTGAACAAATTTGTTAACTCATTATCTGGTCCGTCGCCTTTTGTGAAGGGGTTATGCTATGATTCTGGCCTGTCAAGCCCCCAGTTGGAATAATCCAACGAATGCCCTCTTATAATTAATGGCTCTATATTTATATATATATTTATCAAGAAAAATTGGCTCATACGTTTGCTTTTGTACAAATAAACTGAATCAACTATTATTGTTTAGTGTAAAATATCATACAACAAATTTAATAGTCAATTAGTTCAACAAGTTAAAATAAGGATTAAAGGGGGTGAAAGTTATATTACATTTTTCCTCATTGAGGTTTTGGTATGGCGTGAATAATACTGTCCGTATTTTTGCTGTATACACACAACTTAACTCCAGCTGAGTCCTGCAGTTGTGGTTTCCGTCACTTTCTTTTGGTGATGAGTACACTTCTCCACATAATTCGTCCACTGTAGGCGGTTGGTGGTGATACTCTTCTCTCACACTAGTGGCGTAGGAACTTCAGTACTTAAGTAACCACGAACCCAAAATTTTGGGAATACACACGTCTTTTGGCACAGATTTAGAATGGACCCACAGCCCTGTAGTTAGATGCTGTTCGAATCACTTAAGTCTGAGCAATTCCTCTTATGACGGGTGAGACACTTGGTCTGGAAATCTATAATTCCTCTTATGACGGGTGAAACACTTGGTCTGGAAATCTATAATTCCTCTTATGACGGGTGAGACACTTGGTCTGGAAATCTATAATTCCTCTTATGACTTCTTGTGATAGAATTCCCAAGTTTCCAGTCTTGTATTAAAATGGCGGGTTTACTTGTGAATTCCAAAGTTGCCCAATACTCGATCTGGTACTTATAGTTGTGGAATTGTAAGTCCTATCCTCTTTCTTCTGGCTTGTAGGAGGTGTTTAGTTGATGCTGTGATGCAGTCTGTCTGGGTTGTCTGCTGTGACTCAGAGTTTGTTAGATTATATCTCACAATCCTTAGTTTCAAATCTCAGCTGTGTTTCCGCCGAAAGTTCCAATTAAATCGTTGTAGATTCTGGCGAACCAATCCAATCTATCTAGCACTGTTTGGTTGGGGAAATTTAGCATTACTCATCCCATGCATATTTGAAAATATTAAATTTAATATACACGCGTGGCCTCTTACACAGTGATGTCATATCGTTACCTAAGACTTCCGGCGCAGCTCTGTTTATCAGAATAATCTACGTGCCTACGCCAGACAGATGTCTGGACAGCCCGTGTGGTCTTCTTTCATCTGATCACAATACTGGCATGTGTCAACACGATCAGCCGCTTTCCAGTGGGGTCAAATGTTTGATGGCCACGTTACCACAGGTGTTCAGATGGATTCGGCGATAAAATATTATCGCTGGCTGGGTCACCAAACCTGGCGAATCGTAACAACAGTCTGGGAGTGGAGTGTGAAACAATAAGATACCCATTACTCCCATAGCAAATACTGCCATAGGGGAGTGGCGTGTTAGAGAATTAACCATGCTATGTCCAGCATAGAGCAAAATAGTGAAAATACCGAATGAAAAGGCATGATTTATGCCAAATTAAAGCGATGAGTGAGAAAAATGAAGAAAAAGAAAGGATACAGCCGGAGGGCTGAAGGGGTGAGAGATCACCCAAAAGGAAATATTCAGACGTTTTGTCACAACATCAAGACAGTTTCAATTTGTTACAAGATTTTTTAAAGGAAAGTAACACATCACAAGACTCACTCTAAACTGAAGTTGCATTCATCTCAAAGAGTTTAAAACAATACCACCAGAATATCACTGCTAAGATCAGGAGGGCAGCCAAAATTTTTAGGCTGTGATGCTTAGAAGAGGAAAATAGGAAAACATAATAAAAATTTAAAGACTGTGAGAAGAAAAGCAGGAGAAGACACACAGAGAAAATAGCAGATGGGCTGACAGCATGGCCTGAAAAAATATATGAAAGCTGTTTCTTCTTATGTCAAAATAATTTTTATTTGTAAATAACTTTATAAATAATAAATAAAATCATTTATTTCAACAAACTTATAATCCGGTTACATTTAAGATTGCTCTCTGCTGTCAGGGTCCAAAAGGGGAGTAAAGAATCGTAATACTGTATGCTATCATGCATGTCATAAGAAGTGACTAGAGGACAGTTGGGTATGGGGACGGTAACCTCATCCTGTAAAAACTTAAAGCCACATAAATGTTGTTCAGGAATATGAGCATGTCAAAGCTTTTTCGCTTGGCTAATCTTTTAAAATGTTTAATTAATTAATTATTAATAGCCAGAAATTGTTTAAACAACTGACAGTACACGAATTGTAATCAAAGTTTTTCTCCAAAAAATGTTTTAAAAATATTTGAATAGTTTAATTGTACGTTAATAATTATTAATAATCATTCAAATGTAGCCATAATTTTTAAAGTAAATTTTTAAATTATAATTTAATAATAATGAATACTCACTAAAACTATTAAAAATTTAATAATAATTTTACAACTGTAATAATATTTGTTTAAAACAGTGTACGAACTGTACTCATAAAGTTTCTGTACAATAACACAAAGTTTTCATAGAGAAAAGCATACATGCCACACCTCAGACATGAAAAACCTGTACAAAAAATCCAAAAACCCTGTACAAAGACCCGCAAAACCTGTACAAAGACTGAAAAATGTAACAAAAGAGTTAATTCATGTAAAAAATATATTCAATTAGATGGTTCTGCACCATCATAGTGACATGCGCCCTTTGCCTTTTTAAGCATGTCTTCACTTGCTTTAAAACCTAAACAACAGGAGTTAGAATTTATTTTGCATTGTAGAAATGCTGTAACTGTATCATCATTTAGTCTATTTCTGCAAAAAAAAATTAATACAATTTATGGTGGAAATGAAGAACAGTTTGGTGTCTGTTCTATAGTGCCTAATAAAAGTATAGGCCTAAAGAGACCAGTAATAAGCGTTTTGGGTTAAGTTTACTAATCTTAAATCAAACATATATATATATATATATATATATATATATATATATATATATATATATATATATATATATATATATATATATATATATATATATATATATATATATATATGTCAAGTGCTTGCTGTGTGTACACATTGACAAATATGTATTACATACACATGGAGCGACAAACCTGGCTCGTTTTTCACAGCTAATTGTTAATTCACTAAACTCCAACACGTAGATACGATATCCAACGACTTTATGTCACAAACTTGAGTATAACACAATAACACAGGCAGACTGCCGCTTTGGCCATAAATCATCACATAAGAAAAGCACAACGTATGATGTGCATAATTAGAACAGCATCTCATGGAACGAATTTCACAATATCTTAATATATTTCCTATTTTTCTTTAACCATTTCGCCTTCACTCTCCACGTAATCTCTCCTCGCTCTAATCTCCGTCTCGAATGACCTTTTTACCCATGACCCTTTTCACACCTGACCAGTCTTCACCACCACTTCGTTCACAACAACTCAGCCATGCCCGTGAACTCGACATTAGCGCTAACTGCTACTAATGCATTCATGCCCGCAGTCAAACTTAACATTCACTCACTTCAACTCACAACTTACATAAACATATCTAGTTCCCACCGGAGCATGAGTACTGACATTCATTCTATAAACCGTTCGTGACATATATATATATATATATATATATATATATATATATATATATATATATATTTTAAAGCTAGCAATGAAAATATAAACTGGCGCAACTAATCTCTATCAAACTTCAATAATTGGAATAGCCGTTAGGCCTATAGCCCAACTGGTAGCTTTAAATAGACCTACCCATACAACTTTTAGTGTCAATCAAACATTGATAGTAATTAATTATTTAATAAATATAGGCCTAGCCTAAATCATTAGTTGACCGTAATGATGATCACCCAAGGCAAAATCGCATTGTTTTTTAAAGAAACGAAATTAAAACTAAGACGAGAAGTAGGCCTAGGCCTTACTCCAAATAGGCTAAACTTTTCTCTGATCGGGTTAAGATGCAAATTTGCCTTGCTTTTGTGTGTGTGTGTTTTTTTTTTCTTCAGTTTCATAATTTGGTAATATCAAACGGCGAACGCTTCACATGTATTTTCGTACCATTTAGATTTAAGGTTAGTGTTACTAGCCTAAATGGTACGAAAACACATGCAGATCGTTCGGCGACCGACATTCCGATATTACCCATTATTTGTATTGTATTATTATTCAAATTTACATTTCTTACGCACTTTCTACAAGTTTTAGTGAAATCAAATAATATGAAGTGGTATCCGCCTTTTTTTTTAAGCAGCCGTAAATAATAAATTAGGCTATGCTAAATCTTACGGGGAAAAAAAAAAGCAAAGCCTAGGCCTAAGTTATCTGACAGTTAAATCTAACTTCATCTAAACAATGTTATTGTAATACTTTTTAAAAAAAAATGAATTACTTACCAATACTAAACTGGAAATTAATCCTAAACAATAGGCTCGACTCAGTGCTGCGTAATCGTTCAAATTATAATCAGTAACCTCGCGCTAGCGAAAAATTGTGAATGAACGCGCCACGCACATCCCGCGGCAATTGAACAATAGGCAGCTTGATTTTCATTGGTTATTTTTTGTTTGTTTAATCCACTTGGCTTAAAATCTCGCCGAATCTCATGATGCAAATTACGGAAAATTGTGTAGTGGCACAAAACGGTCGATTTATATGTATATTTAATAATTAGGCGAAAAAACCCGTACAGACGGTATGTACGGGCCGTACACATCTGAAAACGCAAACACCCTGTACAGATTATGGGTAAACCATAGCGTGTGGCATGTATGGAAAAGAGATATTGTGAACTTTTTGCAATGCTACACTGAAACAGTTATTGTTGAGAGTTAGATAAAGACTTCTGAGCTTGATGCTTGCCTCTCCTATACTGTAATAAATTTCAGCAAAACACAAACAATACAATGATCTTTCCCCAAAAGGTAGGTATCTAATACTGTAGTAAACATCCATTTCATAATTCTGGATGCCAAAGTTAAGGATTACCAAACCAGATTTCGTATAAATTCTTTCAAAAGGACTGAAAGTTGGAAAAATCTGAAGATTTTAGTTATTTGTTTCAACTGGAAATCTGAGGAGATAAGGACAATGCTAACTATGTCAGGAAAATAACAACAACAAAATTCACTCATAAACAGTTGCTAAAGAGGGAGTCTAAAATCTGATGCAAGAGAATGTCAGAAATTAAGACCTCTGGGAAACAAGTGCTACGTGAGCAAGAGATAAATAACTTACATGCAGACAGGACACACAGAGTAAATATAACATAACTCAAGCATTTGCAGAGAAAGAGGAAGCCCAAGGAAAATAACAAGCAGAGATACAAAGACACATATGAAGTATGTTAGATATTCTGTGAATGTGATGAAGAAAAATACAAATACGAACACAAGTGTGCAATACACAAGCTTATGCATCTAAGAGAGCCATGGCAATAATAATCAATATTAAATATATAAAAAACTTTTTCTGATTTCTATAACTATTAGTTTCCGTATGACAAACAATTACTTACCTTGAATTTTGATATTTTATTACATTTTAGACGAGGTGTACATGTATACCATATGAACATTTTTATGAAATGCAGCCCATTGTATACCTTAATAATATTATAATAGATACCCAATGTAAATTTATCAATGTGGTAAGTACACTTACCTGCCCAATTTAACTTGTATATCCCCTAAATTGATGTATGCTTCCACAAAGTCAGATCTCATGGTGATTGCTTGCCTCAACAACTAAGAAATAAGTCAAAGATACACTATAATCCATAGTAATAACGTTTCACATTTACTATATACTATCTTAATGATACAACCTTGCATACTCTAAATCCAATCCTGAATTAGTTTAATAGTTCACCACAAGTTATAAATAAAAAAGCTGTTATAGATTCTTCCTCTTTGCATTTCAGATCTCCATGGAGCACAGGCATTTAATTAGTTCAAGGCAAGCCTTCCTGTCTAGTCATCTGTTTTTCTTTCCATGCTTTCCTTATCCTGTTACTGTAAAAGGACTGTCATGTGATGGTATTAGCTGGTTTCCTCAAAGTGTGTGCAATCCACCATCAACATTTTTTTCCCCACCTCTTGGTCTAACAGTGTTTAAAAATTTCCATCAATTCCACATACACAAATAAATATCAACCCATTAGCCACTATGAGGTTCTAAAATAACATTAAATTAAATCCTTCCACAGAGTACACACTTATCACCAACTATCAACAACTTAACACAATATCACTAATATACGAGGGGCGTTCAGAAAGTAATGCACCACATCGTTTTTCTCAGCTAATAATGAAGATAGAAGCATGAAATTTTGCACACTTCAAATATGGCATGTGCCAATTGTGTGCACCAAATTGCACCGCAACCGGCCAAATAATACGGCTGCCCTAAACCGTTGAAATGGAGCGTGTTAGCAACTTGAGTTATAAACAGCGAATTGTGATAGAATTTCTCGTTGCAGAGAAGGAAACTGTTGTGAATATTCACAAGCGTCTATGTGATGTGTATGGAAGTTTTGCAGTCGACAGGAGTACAGTCAGTTGCTGGGTTCAGAGAATCAAAGAATCAGGAAGTGGAGATACGGAGCTGCTTGATCGGCCGCGCTGTGGACGTCCTGCCACAGCCACCAACACAGAAATGTTGAAATGCGCTGAGGGCATTATTCTTACTGATAGGCGAATCACTACTCAACAATTGGCCTTACAGCTGTCAGTCAGCACTGGTAGTGCAAATGCAGTTATAAAAACTCTCGGATTTTCTAAGGTTTGCGCAAGATGGGTTCCTCGAAGTCTCACAAATGACCACCGATTGCAAAGGAAAGCAATTTCTTCTGAATTGTTGGAGTGTTTCAATGCTGATGGAGAGAACTTTTTGGCTAAGATCGTTACAGGTGACGAAACCTGGGCACATCATTTTGAACCAGAGACAAAAAGACAGTCAATGGAGTGGCATCATCCGCAATCACCAAGAAGAAAGAAATTCAAGACAATTCCTTCAGCTGGAAAGGTCATGATCACTGTCTTTTGGGACATTGAAGGTGTGATTCTTGTGGACATTATGCCAAGGGGAGAGACAATCAATTTGCAAGCTTACATTAAGACATTGAAAAAACTCAATCAACGTTTTCGCAGAGTTCGGCCGCACAAGAATCCAGCAGACCTGCTTCTCCTTCATGACAATGCGCGCCCTCACACAAGTCTGGCAACACGGGAAGCAATCACCAAATTGGGTTGGACTGTACTACCCCATCCACCCTATAGTCCCGATTTGGCACCCTCTGATTTTCATCTATCTGGTCCACTTAAAGATGCACTCCGTGGGACAAGGTTTGAAGATGATGAAGGAGTGATTCTTGCAGCGAAGAAATGGCTACATGATCAAGACAAAATCTGGTACGGGCTAGGAATACATGCACTTGTTTCGCGCTGGCATAAAGTTGTACGTGTTGATGGGGATTATGTTGAATAATACAGATGTTTACACGACATATCCATGTATATTGTGTATAAATTTCATGCTTTTTGAATAAACAGCTAATGAGAAAAACGATGTGGTGCATTACTTTCTGAACGCCCCTCGTACATGAGGCACATCACCAGCATGGACACAACCAATCTGCCATACACTTTATACAATAACATTGACATCACAATTTTTTACAAATACCTGATCTGCTTCATTCAGCCTGCTAGGATCTTTTGAGACAAGGTTGGCTAGGTTGAGGTACGCATTCAAATGACTTGGTGCTACTCTTGCTTGATATGACTTCCCTATGAAACATACACAAAATCCAAATTTTAATTTTGTTAGAATTCAAAATGTAATCGTAAAACAAGAATAAATGAAAATAATGTACCAGTGAAACAGCATAATCTTCCAACTAATATGGGCTATTATTTAAACAACGTAATAAACATCTAATCACCATCATGACTTCCCAAGGAGCTAGACCTTCAACAAGAGCCTTTTTATCATGTGGCATCTTTCCATGTCTTCATTTTACCTTCTTAATTTGTCTCCAGTTCTTTTTCCCCCATGACCCCAGGGTCATCTCTTTCTTTGACACTAGGGATTTCAGAGCAAGGAATGCCTTATAATGCTATCAACCAGTTTTCTCAATGTGTGTCCTATGTAACACATTCTTTTCCTCATCTCTTGTTCCATTAGTGCTTGTCTGGTTCCATGAGTTCCACATTTGTGATCTTGTCATACCACTTTAATCATTCTGTTCTATGCATGCACCATTTAAGAAAGTCTGTGATTTCTTGGTTGTCATTTTTTTACTCCTTGTTTCAGAACCCCATGCAATATGACTTTTGAAATTTGAGTTGAAGATTGTAGTGATATCCTCAACACAATCGATAAATTAGATAAAACATTATAGAGTATAAAGTCAAAATAAGGTAGAAATAAAATATTGGGTTGCGATTAGCTTCTTCGCCCCGCCTGCAAACATATCGCTTTCAATAGGCCTTACTGTAGAGTAAATAAATGTAACATGTTTGAAACAAATCGAGGCGTAATTTTTGTTCTAGACGGAATGAGAGACAAGAAGGAGGGGAAAGGAGAGATAGAAGAATGCTACTATCAGCACGCGTTGTTTAGAATCATAAATTGTAACGTACGCGCGATATTGCTAGTGGCAGATTTGAAAATACGACACAAGGCCAATACTTGTATCGTCCTATAGTCTTACTTACTTACTTAGTCATTCCTCTTCTACCGTGAGGTGTAGAGGTTTGCAAGAGAGAGCGCCAGACTATCCTATCGGCTGTCTTCCTCCTGGCCTGGCTCCACTCCAGTCCTCGGTCCCTCAAAGACTGTCCAATGCTGTCCTCCCAGCGGACTCTGGGTCGTCCTCGGGGTCTGGATCCCTGGCTCTTTGTTTCCCATGTCCTATGGTCACGCAGTGGAAATATATAAACACACACACAGCCCTCATTTCTTGTATTGTAGCGTATTTTCTGACGAAACACAGACATTGTCGTTTTAGTTTGAATAAAACGATAGAGAGAGAGGGGAAAAAGATGGTGTATATTTATTTAAAAGGAAAAATATGGAATTACAAACTAAAAGGAATCGGGTCCTAAAACTTAGATATATTAATGGAATATGGTCTCCTGATCAATAATATCCTTTAAATTACAAAATCGTCCAATTAATAACCCAGATATTGCTATAATATCGTCCTTGCTTATTTTATCGGTAACATTTGGGGATGCAATTTTGAAAAAAGGGGCATAAGAGAGTACATGTAATCTGACTGGGTGGAGTTAGGAAGAGGGAGAGATATTATTGGTTAGCCTAAAATTAAATATATTTTGCAGAGTAGCACATAGTTGTTTGGAATTTTGTTTTTTTAAATTTCGATTCAAAATTGATAGTCGCATGGTCTCATTGGCCAACACATTTAATATCAATGAAAACTTTGAAGGCTGGACGCCATTTGTCTAAGAATCTGTCCCTTGAGCAGGACGATGTACTAGAAGTGTGAATTTTAAATAAAACTAAACTAAATAAATAAAAATTCATAGTCTCACCAGCAGCAAAGCTGAATCTATGCCAAGTCATCGTTCCTGTGTTTATTCATTGAATTTGTGGTAAGACAGAAATTATTAACATTATTTATATTATTAATTGTGTTGTACGACTTGGGTAATGAAGATATTTTACGACTGTAAGTACATAAGTCACTAGCCGACTTATGCAAGGCCTATGTGTTGCTCCACCATATTAACAAACTACCAGAGGTGTAGAACCAAAAGATTACATGGGTTGTCAGCAGGGATCATATCACCTACCTTATTTTATGGAAAAAGATCAATGATAATGGCATAGGTATTGTAGCCATTAGAGGAGAGGAATGTGAAAACTGGTACAAGTTGTTACATCAATCTAGATTGGATGAGCTGGGTTGGTCAGAGAGATCTGACCCTGGTCTTTTATTTTGAATGTATTATTAATTGTGGATTTGGTGGATTAGATATTATGTTAAGACAAACCATAATCTTCATGTTACAGGGTTTTTTTACTGGCACTATGCTAGTGCCAGCTTCCTGAATATAATAAACAGTGGGAAAGTGGAGGTTGCTGTAGTGGTATAAGCTCTCTACCACTGGAACTGTAATCTTGGTACAAGCTCTCTACCACTGGAACTGTAGTCTTGGTACAAGCTCTCTACCAAGATTGCCCCAGGAAGATTGAGACAGTGGCCGTTGGCCGGAAAGACAACTATCATCTAGCTTCACGTGCCAGATAAGTGCATAAGTCCTGGCATGGAACGATTCATCAACTATCTACCATATAATAATATACTGTATAAAATAAAAACCATTTCCACCCAATAAAGGGTCTAAAGTGAAAAGAATATTTGTGAATAAAGACAGGGGATGATGTACAACCCCCAACTCGCCATCTAGTACCAGTTAAACAGTAGTAGAGATATATTAACACTATTCTTAGATTTTAAATTATGTGCTTGGACAGATTGTCCCCTTTTGTTTAATTGAATTGCATATATATAAATTGATTTCATTTGATTTGATAGTCCTGACCAAAAGAATATTAGGTTCAGGACAAAATAAATTGTAAAAAAATTGTTAAATACCAAATTTAAAACACTGAGTTAGTTGAGTTGATCATAGAATTTAATATCTGTGTGTGTGTGTTTGTGTATTGGGTTACCATCACACCACACTTACATTACCCTAGACATTTAGACGTAGTCATCATTTATTCTAAGTGTAAAATATAACTCTGAGTGAGATCTTAGGGTGGTAGCAGAAAGGTGTCCTGAGAACACACCCCATCAATTGTTAGACTCAGGGGCCTTCACAGCTTTACCTCACTCAGTTACAAATTAAATACAACACCAACATTCATAACATCTAAACCCACCACATATATTGGGTAGCTCGCTCCGGGATTTAAAATTATCATTTATAATAAAATTCAATATTGTATCACTATTGTCCCTAGAGGTGAAAAATATCCTATAATAAAGATAAAAGTACTTTAAGGTAGAAATTAACAGTTGATGAATTGTCACGGCCAGTAGTTAATTAATTAATCATAGTTGGTACTTTGTTTATTAGAGTTTAAATTTGACTTAGAACATTATTAAAGTTGCTTAAGACAGAATGGCAGACTTGGCCAAGCTTAGATCTGCTGCTGTGCTGGCTGCAAAAGAGATGGGTATGGATGGGCCAGAGCTGGTCCAGTATGTAACAGCTGAAGTTGACAAATTTATTGCAAGAGATAGGGAAGATAGGAAGTTAGAAGCAGAAAGAAAATTAGAGGCTGAGAAAGAAATTAAAAGGTTACAGATTGAGGCTGACAAAGAGGCTAGGGCATTGGAGGCGGATAGGGAGGCTGAGGTTAAGCGGCTCCAATTTGAAGAGAAGAAGATAGAGGCAGAGGAAAGAAGACTGGCTGCTGAAAGGGAAGCAGAGGAAAGAAGACTGGCTGCTGAAAGGGAAGCAGAAAAGGAGGAGAAGAGATTACAGAGGGAGCACGAGTTACGACTAAGGGAGTTAGAGTTACAAGGCCATGCTCCTGAAAATGGTACAGCCCTCCTACCTCCGATGCCACTGCCAGTCAGGGGGACTCAACCTCAGCCATGGGGTTTCATTTGGATCATTTTGTTGAGAAAGAGGATGACACAGAGTCATTCCTCAGCAGATTTGAGGTATTAGCCACCACTTATGGGTTGGAAAAAAGAAAGGTGGAGTTTAAAGTTATCCAGGGTCTTAGGGGAACATCTTATGAAGTGTTTGCAAAGATGAGCACCCCCCTAACTTTTGGTGTGAAAACCCCGGGAGGTCATGGCCGTAAGTCTTGTGAAACGTCATGGGGCTTCACTGATAACATATTGGTTTAGTTACTGATAGGGTGTCTTATTGATTATCTGCTAACGTTGCTGCTGTGTTGTGGATCTGGTAATGTCTACATTTGATACATACATATACGCCACACAGGCAAACACTGTAGAAGTCTACTGGTAAGCGATGCACAAGTTCTCGATACAGATAGACCACGCCCACTCCGGGGCTATTTCTAAATACGTGTTAAGTTCCCTGTCACACTTGTAATATTAAGTGCGTGTGTTGGTTTAGTCGTTTACACCACAGGTACGTACACAAGAGTCATGGATGGTTGTAAACGACTGATGACATTTCATATGGGTTTATTCACGTCACAACACATTGATGAAATACACATAGAATACCGTTCACAGCACAACACAAGATATAAAGTACCACATAATAACTGCGCACTCGGCAGCTACAATGATATCATGATTCATGGCCGAAAGTACTCTTATTAAACTCAGCGCTATAAAGAATCCTCAATAACAATCCTCTCACAGGAGCTAATGATTCATGGCCTAAAGTACTCTTATTAATCAAGACTCCTCACACAGGAGATAATGGCCTTTAAAGACTGCACACTGCAGTTATAAACATTTCCACAATAATCAAAACTGCAGTTTCATACTACGCTGTACCCACAGCGAAAAATCCGTCGACATTTTAAATTCAGCACTGTACAGGCATTTCACACTTCCCAAAAACACTGTCTTCCTACCCGGTCAAAACGCCCGGAACACTCTCCCTAGATAACACACTCGTCCCGCTCAAAAGCAGACACGAGACTTCCTCACGGTCAACACAACTCAGTCAATCAATCATCTGCTCCTAGCCGCGAGCTATTCTCACTCCGCTCAAACATTACAGAATAAATATATCAGCGCTTTTCACGCTGTCTGTAATCTGTCTCTCGAAACTATCACGAGATACTCTCTAAATAATTCGATAGCTAACAAGCAACTAAGTGCTATAACTCAAAATCTATTTCAACTACTGACATACTCCAGTTTACTTCCCCTTACACTAAAACTGTTCGTTACATCTTACCTCACCCCCAGAGAAAAAAATTGATTCTATCAATTTTTTGACAAATACATTCCCCAAAACCAAAAAAGATTAAGAGGACAATGAAACTCTAACATATGCGTATAAGAATTACTTTAAGTTAAGTTAAGATAAGACATCTACAAAATATAAGCATTAAGTGAAATGTAAAAATGAAGTATCCAATGTAATCAATTAAGCATACCAAAAATAATGCATTACAAAACCAAGTTAAGTGAATACAGCACAACTAAATAGGAAACAACCGATAGTACAAGAAAAGACAAGATCAAGCAAACGAAAAAATGATCCGTAATAATGGTAAGTATGAAATTAGAATATGAGGAAAAACAATAATATTACATTCAAACAATTTGTTATATGTAAAATAATTACAAATATCACAAGTAGTTACACTATATTAAGTTATACCATTAAAGTAACAATACATAGAATGAAAGTTTAAGAAGCGAAAGAAGAAGTATACAAGAAAAATGAAGTGAAACGTAAATAAAGCACGAAATGTAAACAAAATATGAAACCATACTGAAAAGACAATAGAAAAGAAGGAATGGAATGAAGGATAATCAACAGAGACAGATAGAAAGCAAAAGGTATGAATATAGAGATCGTTGATAAAAATGTATACAAAGAAGTATTTAGATCAACAACGTATTTCAAAATACATACAAACACGATCGAAAAGCACAAAAGAAAATAACAAAGTATTCCTATACTAATACTACAAAAAATAGTTTATAACTAAACAAAACATAATCAGTAATTTAAACAAGTTATACAAGTTATACATAATCAACAATAAATTATCGACACCACACAAAAAAGTGATAGCATTGCTATAACCAAGTTCGAACAACGCACAATCAAGCGCTAATACAACATAACATCCAACAAACAAAAACTTCTTTAAAGAACTAACATTATTCTACATATCAAACATAGCACATAGTCAAACGCTAGGCATATACAAAACCAAAAATAAAAAATTACAATGTCTGGGAAAATAAAAATATTTTCCAAAAAATACAGTACAAAAATATTTCGTAATGCTAAGTTACATAAAAATAGTATTTTAATTTAATTAATTCAAATCTATAATTATCAAATTAACAAAAAACCAGCTTTAGCAAAATGAGAGACATATAACAATTCCTGCATCTAAGCAAACACTAAACAACACGTGTAAGTTTTTCAAAAAATACGTCACAGAGAAACACATAGAAAACACACTATTACCAAAATACAAGTTTGCAAATACATGAAAACAACGTAATGAATGTTAAGCAAGTGCTTAAATCAGATCTCTAGATTTCTCAATCAAATAACAATATCAGCAAACGCTGTTAATTTTCTCTATACAGTTCAATTTAAACTTTAAATATTTCCGGCTGACAATCACGTTCAGCTTAGCTATAGTGTTATTCAGTTATAAATTTATATTTATCTCCATCTGATATATTAAAAATAATTATTGTAACATTACAACTAATGAGTATGTGCATAGGGCTAACAAACTCATCATGTACAAAACTATTCTACCCAACACATCTGTAAAACAAATACCAAAAAAAACTGCAAGTTCTACACCAGAGTATAAAAAATAGGCATAAGTTTGTAACCAGTAAGGTTAAATATAAATCTGCTCATTGCATTCATGAATAGTAAACAACACGTCACTACCATCTAACATACTACATATTATCCAAAACACAATAGTATAAAAATAGCATCGAAATGAACTAATTTATAATCAAAACAGTCATACATATCAAGAAAAACAATAGACATCAAATGATGCGTAAAGATGATGATCATAATATAACAACCTATAATGATCTATGCAATAGAATACATTAACATCTACTGTCCTAATAAACAAACAAAACAAAAAATCAAACGCAAACAAAAATCTCCATAGGTCTTGCCGACATCTCATAAACACTAGGGGTAAAACGTCGAATCATGGTTAGCACGCTGATATGTTCTGCTTGAGAAAACACTCACTCGGGCACAATCTTGGCCTATATTCTTGTCGCTACCGTAAACAGCCGTTAACCTAAACAGGAGCGCTGACCCATATCAAGAAGTCGCCTCTGTTCAAAAAATACAAATGAAAATTCCATTTTAATGAATGGTGAAATTTACTACGAACAACGGAGAGGTTAAACAAACAATTACCCCGCACTGTGGTTCGTGTGGAAATCTGGTCACCCCACGCTGTCATCGACTCTTCCTTTAAGTTCACAACAGCGTGCTGCTCTTTCAAAATCAGAAACATAACAAGCAGTAGTATTTGTGACATCATTATCATTGCTACTTTGCTTAATAACAATGCTTCTAGGCTCATGTCGAGCAAAATTAGCATAATTGCACTTATTCGTCGTTCGATCAAAATATTTATCATCATTTCCTCTTTGTTTGAGACTATTATTATGTCTATAATCCCAGTTAGGCTTGTTATGATTAACGTTTCTACTCCGCACAAAAAATCTGTCAGAAAAATTATTGCACGATTGAAAACTCTTCTTGTATTTGTCTGTACCATTATTTTCAAAATTCTGAGAATTAAACTGTTGAGATACATTAACTTGTCTCTTATCTCTCTGAGAAGGAAAATTATTATCATATGAATTTCCTTGGTACTTTCTAACCTTAGAAACATCTCTCCTACAAAAACTTTTCCCATTCTTTTCTTTGACAATATGCTTGTTTGCAGTATCATCTGCAGATCTATAAGTATCTTTATCGTTACGCCTATAATGGGTTTCATCCTTGGAACCACTACTTATAACTTTATCCCTTGCTATCATCTTCTGAGAACTTCCAAAATCAGTTACTCGTTTAATCTTTAGGCTTTTAGCTTGAAATCTCTCAGGACTGACTGTTACCTTATCATTCTCTCTATTACACTTCCGCCAAGATTCGTTGCTATTGGAAGCAGAATCAAAAGATCTTCGAAAGTTATATTTTCCCCGAAAAGATATTTGTTCATTACATTTAACCTTTCTATCAGCACAGATTGTATAGGGCTGGATCTTTTTAACCTGTTGGCAAACAACTTTCTGTCTAGTATTGTCAACATTGACAGTAGACCATATTCCGCTGTTTAAAATAACATCGAGTAGACCCTCTACCCTTTTTGTACTTTCTGCAATTTCAACATTTTTTTGTGAAATTTCTTCACTTAATTTCCTATTTAATTTGTCAAATGTCAAAACTTTACTTCTCTCCCCTGTTAACAATCTCTCAATCTTAATCATCTTCTCTCTCTCAGTCGTTAACTCTTCTAATTTGTCTTTCTCATCTTTTTCTTCATTTACACTTAGTTGTCGTGTTTCATTCTCACTATCCTCATCATTCATTAGTTCTTCAACTTCATTTGGAAATACAGTATAATTCTCTTCTTCAATACCAGAATTTACTTTATTCAACAAATCAAGAAGTGTGTTTGTATACGACCTATCACGGTCAGTTGTCTCAGCTTCCAATTTACTACACCTCTCTTTGTTTTCCTGAAGTTGTTGCTTGAGATCACTTACTTCACCATCTCTATAATGCACTTGATCTTCCAAATCTTTGATTTTGCCCAATGCAGCATCTAACGCCGCTTGCACTTTAGTAAGTTCCGTGTTTGACTTATCTAGATCATGTGTTAGTCTCGACACTGTTTCTCTTAATTCCTTCTTTTCGGCAATATCCTGTAGAAAATTGGCTCTTTCCTGTAGAGCATTTTGTTTGTTGATTTTTAATTGATTCTCATTTCCTAATTCCTTTTTCTGCTCATCAGGATTACCGTTGTGGATTATTTTGAATATCCTTTGAACTACATGTCCGTGCTCAAGCTCAATATACTGTTTCAAAAACACACGAAGGTGCTGTAACAAATCAATCAAATCCTTAGCCATTATTGAATTACAAAGAAGCTTAAAGTTATGTTCAGCAAATAACTTTAGGGATACTGACACATTAACCAACAAATCGTCCATGATCCATACTCCAAGTCTTGGACCTCTCAATCCCTTTTCATCTCTACCTATTAACAATGCACTCTCCAACATAGGCCTTATATCTGCAGGATTATTATCAAAATCCATGGTGATTCAATCACTCAGTTAACTATATATCTATATCAATATAATTATTAATGTCGCAAGTTTATGTTTCAAGAAGTTCTGACAATTACCCTTCCATTTCACACAGTTCAGTATGTATACCAAAAATATTATTCATAACTTTGTATCATCAATTCCTCTTCCATCTGAGGGAAGTCATCCTATATCATACAACCATCAATACTTAGCATCAATACTAAATCCTAATAATATGTCTATATAGAATTAGACAACAAAAACAACAGATTTCAACAGTATAGGAGATGCAAAGCACAGGAAGGCTCGTTGACATAGTTAAGGTGACACAGTTCACATCACAAACATAATCACTTATCTTGAATGAAAACTCTTCTGTTCCTTTCCGTTAACACCCTGGATATCACAAAGTTCAATGGTAAAACAATCGACAACAGAAAGGCATTGGAACTTGACACCTCGATTCCGCTCAGGTCCTCGATTCAGCACGCTACGTGCTAACACACCGCACAGGAAAGCAGGAAATGGGTCACCGTCTGTCAATTCCGTTGAAAGGAGGTACACCGCTCGTTCATACTGCCAGATGATTACTTGTACTGGTATACAGACGCCACTGTATATCATGACATCTCATAATCTTGAGTAATAAATTTCTTGACTTGCGAGTTGCGACTTGCGACTTGAGTTAACAGTTCCCAGTTTAACTGATACTGAATAAGTTTTTCTTGGGCCTGGATACAGCTCTCAAATGTGATGTCTGTCTTTCATATACTATCGCCACTCAGGCTACACGCTAACACTTGTGAATTAATATCACGCGAATTTCGCGGGTGTCTGATCCTATAAAACTAGCACACCACTGTTACACCCCCCTAACTTTTGGTGTGAAAACCCCGGGAGGTCATGGCCGTAAGTCTTGTGAAACGTCATGGGGCTTCACTGATAACATATTGGTTTAGTTACTGATAGGGTGTCTTATTGATTATCTGCTAACGTTGCTGCTGTGTTGTGGATCTGGTAATGTCTACATTTGATACATACATATACGCCACACAGGCAAACACTGTAGAAGTCTACTGGTAAGCGATGCACAAGTTCTCGATACAGATAGACCACGCCCACTCCGGGGCTATTTCTAAATACGTGTTAAGTTCCCTGTCACACTTGTAATATTAAGTGCGTGTGTTGGTTTAGTCGTTTACACCACAGGTACGTACACAAGAGTCATGGATGGTTGTAAACGACTGATGACATTTCATATGGGTTTATTCACGTCACAACACATTGATGAAATACACATAGAATACCGTTCACAGCACAACACAAGATATAAAGTACCACATAATAACTGCGCACTCGGCAGCTACAATGATATCATGATTCATGGCCGAAAGTACTCTTATTAAACTCAGCGCTATAAAGAATCCTCAATAACAATCCTCTCACAGGAGCTAATGATTCATGGCCTAAAGTACTCTTATTAATCAAGACTCCTCACACAGGAGATAATGGCCTTTAAAGACTGCACACTGCAGTTATAAACATTTCCACAATAATCAAAACTGCAGTTTCATACTACGCTGTACCCACAGCGAAAAATCCGTCGACATTTTAAATTCAGCACTGTACAGGCATTTCACACTTCCCAAAAACACTGTCTTCCTACCCGGTCAAAACGCCCGGAACACTCTCCCTAGATAACACACTCGTCCCGCTCAAAAGCAGACACGAGACTTCCTCACGGTCAACACAACTCAGTCAATCAATCATCTGCTCCTAGCCGCGAGCTATTCTCACTCCGCTCAAACATTACAGAATAAATATATCAGCGCTTTTCACGCTGTCTGTAATCTGTCTCTCGAAACTATCACGAGATACTCTCTAAATAATTCGATAGCTAACAAGCAACTAAGTGCTATAACTCAAAATCTATTTCAACTACTGACATACTCCAGTTTACTTCCCCTTACACTAAAACTGTTCGTTACAGATGACCAAGACAATTATGACATGTTAAAGCAGGCTTTGTTGTTAAGATATGAGAAGAATGGTGAATTTTATCGTAAGAAGTTTAGAAATGCCAAACTTTTGTCTGGGGAGACATACCACCAATTCTCTGCCAGATTGGAAACCTATTTGGAGAAATGGACTGCTCTGGGGAAGACCCAAGATCTTAAAGAGATGATCATGACAGAGCAATTAAGGGAGTCCATGGCTCCAGACCTGAGAAAGTTTCTCATGGAACAAGGTGCAGAGAGGTTGGGTGAGGTACTTAATGTCGCTGAGAGGTATCAGGCGGCCCAGGCAGAAGTGGCTGGCACAAAGAAGAAGCATGTAGAAAATTATAAGGCCCCACAAAACTCTAATAAATTTGAAAATAAAGATCAGGGAAACCGAGGTAAACCCAACTTTGATAGGCAAAGATTTGAATATCGAGATAGAAACCCAGAGTTCAATGACCAAAAATATGATGAAAGAAAACCTTTCCACCAAGGAAAGATATGGTGTAAATGGTGTAAGAGGGACACTCATAACACCAACGTTTGTAAAAAGAAACCTTCTACCTTCGCTGCTATGAAAACGGGGAACAAGGGATTAAAGGACAAACCCGCTGGACAGCAGGAACCTTATCACCCCCCAGTTTGTGAAGATGTTGTATGCAACGGGGTCACCATCAGGTGCCTTTATGATACTGGATTAGATTTTGATTCTGTTGTGAGTTCTCACCTAGTAAACCCAGATCAGTATACCACAGAAACCGTGGAGATACAAGGGGCAACTAAGGACGTAGCAAACCATGACACTTCCCATCGCCAGGATAACTGTGAAAACTCGCTATGTGGAAGGAGTAATCAAAGCAGCAGTGATAAACGAACCAATCTACCCTCTGATATTGGGGTGTAGATATGTCTTCTTGGGGAATCCCAAGAGACCTGTGATCATGGCAACAGTGCAGACCAGATCACAGTCAAAGAAGGAGGAGGATAATCCTATAAATACTCATCCAGAGGAGATGAGGAAGGCACAGGTGGAGGACAGATCACTCAAGCCGTGTTTTAAGAAGTTGCCTAAATGCCATACACCTCCAACAAAAGGAGACTACTATATGAAGAATAAATTGATCTATAGGAAGGCTGGAACTGGTTCAAATGGTCATGGACAGCTGGTCCTCCCAACTTCGTATAGGGAGAAAGTGATGGAACTAGGGCATGCGATTCCCTTCAGTGGTCATATGGGGATCAGCGCAACAGGACAGCGTATAGCTTGTCATTATTTCTGGCCAGGGATAACGGAAGATATAAAGAGATATGTAAAATCCTGTCCAGAATGCCAAAGGGTAGCTCCAAAGCATTGGACTGCCCCAGCAACTCTAGGGGAGATGCCCATAGTGGGAACACCTTTTGAGAGAGTTGCAGTGGATATTGTGGGACCTCTCACTCGGAAAAAAGAGGAGGAACAGTTACATCCTCACTCTGGTGGACACTTGTTCTATGTGGGGAGAGGCGGTAGCCCTGTCGTCAATCGATTCGAAACATGTGGCAGAGGCATTACTTACTATATTCACGAGGTTAGGATTCCCGCATCAAATCTTGACTGATAACGGCTCACAGTTCAAGGGGAAACTAACGGAAGAAGTTTTCAGGATCTTCCAGGCCAAGCACTTTCATTGTAGTCCGTATCACCCCCAAGGGAACGGCCAGGTAGAGAGGTTCAATGGGACTCTCATTTCTATCCCGCGAAAGCTGGCCCATGAAAAACCTGATACGTGGGGTCAATATTTGCCCACTGCGTTGTTTGCGTATCAGGAAGTTCTATATAATTCGACCGGAATGGCACCGGCAACACTGTTATTTGGAAGACCAATCAAAGGTCCACTGGAAGCCTTGTTGAGGACGTGGACAGATGAGAAGGCAGAAGAGACTGTTACCTCATCTTATCAGTATGTGAACGAGCTGACCACTCATCTCAAAACTGGCTGGAAACTTGCTAATGATAATTTGAGACAAGCCAGGAAGAAACATGCTGCATATTATAATAAGAAAGCGAAGGATAGGGAACTAGCTGTGGGAGAGAAGGTGCTTCTTCTACTACCCGGCAGCAGTAACAAATTGCAAATTGGATGGCAAGGTCCATATACAGTTCTAGAGAAGGTGTCTAAAACTAACTATAAGATAGATAAGAAGGGGAAAGAGAAAATCTATCATGTGAACCTTCTAAAGAAATATCTGGACAGACAAATCCAGGAAGGAACACACTTAATGACCTTGTCTATCGCAACGGAGATGAAAAACGAACCACTCGCCTCTCACGAATACCCCCTAAACCCCTGTGAGACAGTTGCACAGGTAAAAGTCAGTAGACACTTGACGAAAAATCAGAGGGAGCGGGTTCAAAAGGTTCTGGATGATCATATGGACGTGTTAACGGACAAACCGGGGCACACCAATTTGTTGGAATATGATATGAAACTTGTAGACCCAACACCAATCTGTATGAGAGCCTATATGATCCCATTTGCTAAAGAAAAAGCTTTGAAAGAGGAGATAGATTACTTATTGAAAGAAGGGATTATTTCTCACAGTGAATCTCCTTATAGCTCTAGTGTGGTTTTGTTGAGGAAACCATCTGGGGAACATAGATTGTGCATAGATTACAGGAAACTGAATGCTGTCACAGAAGGTCAGGTGGATCCATTACCTGATACAAATCAACTATTTGCCAGGCTGAACAAGGCAAAATATTTTTCTAAGGTGGATCTTAGCAAAGGCTATTATCAAATTCCAGTAAAGCCTGAGGCTCGACCTTATTTAGCCTTTAGCACCTCGGAAGGACATTATGAGTTCAACATGTTGCCGTTTGGGTTGAAAAATGCTCCGAAAATTGTTGGATCCCCTGAATAATCCATGTATTACGAATTTCATGGATGATATCCTCATCGCGACTGAAACATTTAAGGAACACGTTGACTCGTTGAATATGTTATTTGATAGACTCAGAGAGGCAAACTTGATTGCTAGACCAACCAAATGTTGTATTGGATGTAAAGAGTTGGAATTCTTGGGACATACGGTATATTAGGGTAGCATGACCCCTGACCCCAAGAACCTAGAGAAATTACAAAGAGCACCGAGGCCACAGACAAAGAAAGATGTGCGATCTTTTGTGTTGTTGTGTGGTTTTTACCAGAAGTACATTAAAAATTTTAACTCTATATGTGCTGCTCTGATGGATTTAACTCGTAAGGGACATCCTGATAAAATTACTTGGTCAGCGCAGTGTGAATAGGCATTCTTCTTTGATCCTTAGCCACCGACCTTCAAAGCAGTCTGTGGCCATCACGCCTAGTGGCGTCGTGTAGGGCAACAACAAATTGATTCCACTTTGTTCGGTCGGTGGCCATCCTTCGTACAGTGCCCCAACTCTGGTTCATTTTTTGCATCTCAGCCTCCACAGTCCTCCGCCAGGCTGTGTTTGGTCGGCCTCTCTTTCGTTTTCCTTCAGGGGTCCAAAGCATAGCTGTTCTTGTGATGGCATTGGGGTCTCTTCTGAGGACATGGCCAACCCAGCTCCAGCGTCTGCCAGCTATAATGGTGTGCATGTCCTCTTGCTTGCTCAGAGTAAGCAGATCTTGGTTGGTGATGGTATTCGGCCAAAAGATTCGGTGAATTTTTCTTAGGCATGTTGTGTGAAAAGAGGACAATTTCGACATTTCCTTCTCTGTAACTCTCCAGCATTCTGCACCATAGAGAAGCACAGAAAGCACACAGCTCTGATATAAAAAAGGCTGTTCTTGCCTTATTCATTCTGATGTTGATGTCTTTGCCTGCCCCGCCGTCTGGTGTTACTATGCATTCTAGATATGTGAAGGTGTCTGTCTGTACCAGTTGCTGATTCCTTACTGATATGGGCTCAGGGTTGCTCACATTGAGCGTCATGACCTCTGACTTCCTTAAATTGATGTTCAAGCCCACCTGCTGGCTAAACTTATTAAGTCTGTCCGTTTTTTCCTGGATGTGTTGATGTGAATGTGCTAGTAGTGCAATGTCATCTGCATAATCCAGATCTTCTAATGTAGAAAATGTAGTCCATCTTATTCCTCTTGGACTGCCCTCTGTTGTCTGTCGCATCACCCAGTCTATGACTGTTAAAAATAGAGTGGTTGATAAGGGGCATCCCTGTTGTACTCCTGTCTTCACCTCAAAGGTTAGGTTGCTCTGCCCAACACTACACGTAAAGTTGGCATAGAGGCTTTTTATAATTGACACTATGCAGCTTGGAATTCCATAAGCCCTCAGTATTTTCCATAAACTGTCCCTATGTATGCTGTCAAAAGCCTTTTCAAAATCAACAAAATTTATGTAAAGCTGTCTTTGCCATTCTGAGCACTGCTCTATAATGTTCCTGAGAGTGAATATATGGTGTACACATCTTCTGTTCTTTCTAAATCCTGCTTGTTCTTTCCTCAGTTTGTAGTCTACTGCCTTTGAAATTCTCTGTATAATTATCCTGCCTAGTATTTTGCTGGGAACTGAGAGAAGAGTGATTCCTCTCCAATTATTGCAGTCTGCAAGATCTCCCTTTTTGGGCAATTTGACAATTATTCCTTTGTTCCACTCTGATGGTGTTGTCCCCGTTTTCCACACTTGTGCAAATAGTGGTTCTAATAGTTCTGCTGCTAGCTCAGGGTCTGTCTTAAATAGCTCTGCATTTAAGTTATCATGGCCAGGAGCTTTTCCGTTCTTTAACCCTTTGATTGCTGTGATGATTTCTTCTTTTCGTGGAATGTCTATATTTACATCTAGATCGTTTTCAGCCTCAGGAACATTCAATTGTGTCTCTGGTGGTTCCTTGTTCAGAGTTTCTCTAAAGTGCTCTGCCCATCTTGTTTCCTTTCCCTCTGCAGTCGTGATGAGATTTCCTTGCTTATCTCTTACTAATGTAATATTGTTTGCACTTCATTTTCCGCTGATGAATTTAGTTATTTTGTATACTGTGCTTTGTTCATTTCTCAGTGCTGCCTCTTCTGCCTGTCTTGCAAGATCGTCTAGGAAATTCCTTTTGTTGGCTCGGGTTTGGCGTTTAACTTCCTTGTCCAGCTGACTGTACTGTTCGCTATATAGTTGCTTTAACCTGGGGGACTACGCTTCTGTTTTCTTTCTTTTCATTTCCTTTCTCAGTGTTATGGTGTTTAGTGTTTCTGGTGTTGTCCAGTCTTGCTTCTTCCTTTCCTGGAATCCCAAGCATGATTTGCTGCTTTCCTTATATATTGTTGAAATGGTGTTGAATTGCTGGTCTATATCATCAGTCAATGTCTTTTCCTGACTTTTGGCAAATTGATATCGTTTCTTTATGTCAGCCGCAAAAGCTTTTCTAGTAAGGGGGTCCTTCAATTTGCTGATGTCAAACCTTTTCTGTGTAGTTACAGTTGGTCCAGCCCTTCTTAGTTTCACTTTCAGTTTTGCTACTACTAAATGGTGATCACTTCCCACATCTGCACCTCTTCTTACCTTCACATCTTGTAATGCATGTCTCCATCTACTGTTAATCATAATGTGGTCTATCTGGTTTCTGTCCCGACCATTTGGTGATTCCCATGTTAATTTGTGAATTTCTTTATGTGGGAAAAGTGTTCCTCCAATGACCAGGTTGTTAATACTACAGAAACTTATTAATTTATTCCCATTTTCGTTTGCTGTTCCGCTGCCGCATTTCCCCATTACTCTTTCATTATATGTATTGTGTGTACCAACTTTCGCATTGAGGTCTCCCATTACTACAATAAGATCATATCTAGGTGTGTCTTCCATTTCTTTCTGCAGTTGTTGATAGAATTCATCCTTGACCTCTTCATCGCTGTCATTCGTTGGTGCGTAGCATTGTATTATTGTAGTACTGGTGAATCTACCTCTCAGTCTTAATCTTATCAGTCTGTTGTTGATGGGTTTCCATTCCAGTAATGTCCTTTCTATTCCTTTCTGTAAAATAATGGCTACGCCTTCATTGTGCTGTCCATCCTCTCTTCCAGAGTAAAGTACTGTTTCTCCTGTTGCTGTTTTAACTTTTCCTGCCCCTGTCCATCTGCTCTCGCTTATCCCTAGAATGTGTAACCTATAGTTTCTCATTTCTGCCGTGACCTGTTTTAGTTTGCCCGTCTCATTCATTGTCCTGACATTCCAAAATCCTATTCTTGTATCGTGTTTTGCGGTCAGGACCTCCGTTCTCATGTCAGTGGCTTCCTTTCGGCTTTCACCACTGACAGTCATACGAGCCTCAGACTCTGGATGTCCGTCCCGCAGCAAAGTTTGTTTATTCGTTGTTGTTTCCGTAACTTCAATTTTTTTTACATAGACAGGGGTGTCAGCCCTATGCTAAAACCCCCAACCTGGAGGACCAGGGTGTCTGCTTTCGTCTGACCCCTGCCCGCGCAAACCTGTCCAGCTTGGTAGAACCTTCCAGGAGTAAAACTCCAGCTGGCATAGCTCTGGGGTAATCAGGGTATGCCAGCCGCCATACCTCGACAAGGTATTGACACCGGTGATGGCAGGTGAATTGGCATACCAAGAGTTAAAAGAAAAGCTCACAAGCAAGCCTATATTGAAATTGCCTGACTTGAGTCAAGAATTTTTTGTGAGAACAGACGCAAGTAACGTGGGATTAGGGGCCACATTGTTACAGAGGTCCACCTCACAAGATGGGGAACTGAACACAGTCGCTTATGCTAGCCGCAAGTTGAACAAAGCGGAACAAAACTATTCAACAAGTGAGGAAGAGTGTTTAGCTTTAATCTGGGCTATAAAAAAGTTCCAGATCTATCTCTATGGTAGAACATTCGTGGTCCAAATGGATCATCAGCCGCTCGTATTTCTGTCACAGGCAAAGCATGAAAATGCTAGGTTATTACGATGGTCATTGATGGTCATTGCTCATACAGCCTTATTCATTTACTATTGAATACATTCCTGGTTCACGAAATGTGGGTGCAGATTTTTTGAGTAGACACCCTTATGACGAAAATCAGAGTATTCACAAGGCATAAGGAACAAATTTTGATCTATGTGTATTTCGGATTATGAACTTGCATCAGAAAGCATGTTCTTAAGTGGGGAGATGTGTAGTGATATCCTCAATACAATTGATAAATTAGATAAAACATTATAGAGTAAATAAAGTCAAAATAAGGTAGAAATAAAATATTGGGTTGCGATTAGCTTCTTCGCCCCGCCTGCAAACATATCGCTTTCAATAGGCCTTACTGTAGAGAAAATAAATGTAACATGTTTGAAACAAATCGAGGCGTAATTTTTGTTCTAGACGGAATGAGAGACAAGAAGGAGGGGAAAGGAGAGACAGAAGAATGCTACTATCAGCACGGGTTGTTTGGAATCACAAATTGTAACGTACGCGCGATATTGCTAGTGGCAGATTTGAAAATACGACACAAGGCCAATACTTGTATCATCCTATAGTCATGCAGTGGAAATATATAAACACACACACAGCCCTCATTTCTTGTATTGTAGCGTATTTTCTGACGAAACACAGACATTGTCGTTTTAGTTTGAATAAAACGATAGAGAGAGAGGGGAAAAAGATGGTGTATATTTATTTAAAAGGAAAAATATGGAATTACAAACTAAAAGGAATCGGGTCCTAAAACTTAGATATATTAATGGAATATGGTCTCCTGATCAATAATATCCTTTAAATTACAAAATCGTTCAATTAATAACCCAGATATTGCTATAATGCTATATATGTTAGGACAGACTGACGAACGGACGATCGTCCTTGCTTATTTTATCGGTAACATTTGGGGACGCAATTTTGAAAAAAGAGGCATAAGAGGGTACATGTAATCTGATTGGGTGGAGTTAGGAAGAGGGAGAGATATTATTGGTTAGCCTTAAACTAAATATATTTTGCAGAGTAGCACATAGTTGTTTGGAATTTTGTTTTTTTAAATTTCGATTCAAAATTGATAGTCGCATGGTCTCATTGGCCAACACATTTAATATCAATGAAAACTTTGAAGGTTGGACGCCATTTGTCTAAGAATCTGTCCCTTGAGCAGGACGATGTACTAGAAGTGTGAATTTTAAATAAAACTAAACTAAATAAATAAAAATTCATAGTCTCGCCAGCAGCAAAGCTGAATCTATGCCAAGTCATCGTTCCTGTGTTTATTCATTGAATTTGTGGTAAGACAGAAATTATTAACATTATTTATATTATTAATTGTGTTGTACGACTGGGGTAATGAAGATATTTTATGACTGTAAGTACATAAGTCACTAGCCGACTTATGCAAGGCCTATGTGTTGCTCCACCATATTAACAAACTACCAGAGGTGTAGAACCAAAAGATTACATGGGTTGTCAGCAGGGATCATATCACCTACCTTATTTTATGGAAAAAGATCAATGATAATGGCATAGGTGTTATAGCCATTAGAGGAGAGGAATGTGAAAACTGGTACAAGTTGTTACATCAATCTAGATTGGATGAGCTGGGTTGGTCAGAGAGATCTGACCCTGGTCTTTTATTTTGAATGTATTATTAATTGTGGATTTGGTAGATTAGATATTATGTTAAGACAAACCATAATCTTCATGTTACAGGTTTTTTTTACTGGCACTATGCTAGTGCCAGCTTCCTGAATATAATAAACAGTGGGAAAGTGGAGGTTGCTGTAGTGGTACAAGCTCTCTACCACTGGAACTGTAATCTTGGTACAAGCTCTCTACCACTGGAACTGTAGTCTTGGTACAGGCTCTCTACCAAGATTGCCCCAGGAAGATTGAGACAGTGGCCGCTGGCCGGAAAGACAACTATCATCTAGCTTCACGTGCCAGATAAGTGCATAAGTCCTGGCATGGAACGATTCATCAACTATCTACCATATAATAATATACTGTATAAAATAAAAACCATTTCCACCCAATAAAGGGTCTAAAGTGAAAAGAATATTTGTGAATAAAGACAGGGGATGATGTACAACCCCCAACCCGCCATCTAGTACCAGTTAAACAGTAGTAGTGATATATTAACACTATTCTTAGATTTTAAATTATGTGCTTGGACAGATTGTCCCCTTTTGTTTAATTGAATTGCATATATATAAATTGATTTCATTTGATTTGATAGTCCTGACCAAAAGAATATTAGGTTCAGGACAAAATAAATTGTAAAAAAATTGTTAAATACCAAATTTAAAACACTGAGTTAGTTGAGTTGATCATAGAATTTAATATCAGTGTGTGTGTGTTTGTGTATTGGGTTACCATCACACCACACTTACATTACCCTAGACATTTAGACGTAGTCATCATTTATTCTAAGTGTAAAATATAACTCTGGGTGAGATCTTAGGGTGGTAGCAGAAAGGTGTCCTGAGAACACACCCCATCAATTGTTAGACTCAGGGGCCTTCACAGCTTGACCTCACTCAGTTACAAATTAAATACAACACCAACATTCATAACATCTAAACCCACCACAAAGATTAATATTTTTGTGTGGGACTTTTCTGTCTTGCATTGCTCGTAATCATGGATTAAAGCAAACAGATGATTGGCCTGTTGTGCCTTTGCATGGTGGAGGGGCTGCCTCCTTACGGCCTCCATGCAGGCCGCCCTCCTCCTTTTTCAGTCAGGCTTGGGACTGGTTTTTTTCTAAGATGGTTTGGCCATGTCTGCAGAATGGGAGAAGATCGACTATCACGAGAAGTATGGGAAACTAAGAGCCAGGGATTCAGACCTCCAGGACAACCCAAGAGTCCGCTGGGAGGTCAACATTAGACAATCTTTGAAGGACCGAGGACATAGAATGGAACCAGGCCAGGAAGAAGACAGCCGATAGGATAGTCTGGCGCTCTCTCTTCCAAACCTCTACACCTCATGGTAGAAGGGGAACGACTAAGTAAGTAAGTGTGGGACTTTACTTCTTTTGATTCTAACAATTTTTTCAATGTCAGAAATGTGTTTCTTTTGGGACTGAAGATGCAGCAAACGAGATGAATGCAGTCAGAGATTCATAGCTTTACTGCCTGCATCAGGGTCAGCGAACCAGAGCTGACCAAGACCCTACTCCACCTCCAAGTGGTGGTCCTGGAAACAGGCTGCATCACTGCAGTCTGGCTGAGAGAATAGGGATCGAAGAGGGAAGGTGAATCTGGTCCCAAAAATGCCATGCTGAAAATGGATGTCGGGCTGAAATGCGCAAATATTGCAGCTTCGCTGTAAACGGCGACACAATGTAACCAACGTCCTTTTCAGGATGAACGCAGAAGAAGAAGTATTTCTTTTGTATTTTTATATCACAATCTGTTGCCCCTAATTTGTCTATGTTGCTGTAAAAATATATGAATGAGTTGACATCTTACAGGGATATTTCTCCTAGTACAATCTGGCTGTAACTTTCTGGATTTATTCTTATTGTAGCATTTTCTCTGTGTATATTCATACACAACTGTGATGACCTCTCCTCTTGTATTCTTGTTTTGTCTAGCATCTGGTTACAGTTATGGGACAGAAGAACCAGGTTATCTGAACATACAGATCTTTAAAGCTGTTTTGTCATCCATTTCTCTTGGTTAATGCCAAAGTTTTCATATTCCAAGCTATAATTATTAAGAAAAGAAATAGTAGTAGTAGTAGTAGTCCACCTTATTTCAAAACTGACAATGGGAATGCACCCTTGAGGTGATAGCCCTCAGCCGCGTTGTTTCCTGGTGTTTCGGCATGTTCTTTTCTCTTCTGCATAATCTTTTCACCCAATCTGAGGTGGTGCTGTAGGGAGCTTCGCCACTTGGTGTGATCGGCAGCTTCATCCTCCCAGGTTGCTGGAATTATGTCCAGTGCCTTCATGTCTCTCTTACACACATTTTTTAACCTCAGCTGCAGTCGCCTGGCTGTTCTTTTGCCATATGCCAGTTGTCCATAGAAAATATCTTTGGTGATGCGACGATCTTCCATGCAGTGGACATGGCCAAGGCAGCACAGTCTGTGCTGTCTAAGCAGTGCATACATGCTTAGAAGATTAGCATGTGACAGCATCTCAACATGTCACTTTGTCCTTCCACGAAATACCAAGGATATGGACAGACATCGAAGATGGAAGAAACTGAGCCTTCTTTCTTGCTTAGAATAGTTTGTCCATGTCTCACTGCCATACAGGCACATGCTGGTGAAGAGAAATAGGGACATCAGATATAACTGCCACACATCAATTCTTATCAATATCGGTTCTGAAAAGTTGCCCCTCATGAAGGATTGTGCTTATTCTATCAACTGTCTATGGGCCCTTTTAATGTCTCAAGGATAATCCTGTTTAATATTTTTCTGGCGATGATATTCATCTGTAATGCTTTATTCATCTGTAATGTGTAAATTCTTGTAAATCTCCCATCTTTAACTTCTTGACCAGATATCCCAGTTCCAGTCTGCTGGTATTTCTTCTCTCCCCTTTGTAGAGGTGTAATTTTGTGGGCTTTGATGTCCTCTGCTGAAAAGTCATCAGGGCTAGTACTTTTTCCATCTCTTAGAAGCTTTATGGCTTTCTTTATAACTTCCTCATTTGGGTTTTTAAAGTTCACCTGTAACTTCCTTTCTGCTGGCTTGGATCTAGAGCTGGTCTATTTAGAAGCTCCACAAATTGCTCTGTCAATCTTTTCACTTGCTCTTTGCTGTTTGTAGCAAAGTATTGAAAAACATGCTTAGTTATTGAACGACAGAACGAACCGGGAAAGCCTTGTGTGTAAGACATGGCGTGAAATGTTTCTTGGAAGTACGAATATAGCCAGCCAATCACAAGGCCGCCTCGCTCTCACTAGTTGGTAAGGGTCTACAGGGGAAAGCTAATATAGCAATCTCACTGTCGTATTTTCTGGACAGAATTAAATTTGCTAGGAGCACATGCGTTATTTAAAAGTGTTGAAAGTTAGTGAATTTCTCAGAGGACATATCTAGGTATGTACATTTCACAGGAATTTTGGAAGGATGAAGTGGTTGGACAGAAAACTGGTTAGACTTAGTCTGCACTTCGAAGACTTGCAAGACGAAGGACTTTTTAATTCTGTATATATTTTATATATTAACCAATTTTAAGTTTAATTATATGGAAAGAAAGCCCAAGTAGGGGAAATAAAAGAAAGTATAGGAGAAAGTGATAGACAGAAGAGTGTAGTTGTGCAGAGGCAAAGTTGGTAAGGGAAATCGATAGTTTTACTTGGAAGGATGAAAATCTTCAAGGACACAACGATCGTAGGAGTTCCCTTATGCATCCGCGCTCTGTGTATAAAAGGAGGCGCGTTTATGCAAACACTGCACACTAACACAAGGAAAGCCAGAGAGAAAGACTGCTGAAGGGAGAGCTGCCAAGGCTAATGCTTGCCATACTGTATGCCGTGCAGAATAACTTCACAAAAACCAGTCTATATCTGAGCTTCTTTTGATCTTAGAGGGTATGTACCCTTACTGTAAATATTTGTGAAATTAATATCACTTTTATTTCAGGTTTTAGTTAAGAATTGAGTGTATCAGACCTAATATTTGTATTTACAGGTATGATTGCTGAAGATGGAAACCGACAATATAACCTCAACAGTCCTTGTCGGGACTAATACAACCAGTCCTTGTCAGGACTAATACAACCAGTCCTTGTCAGGGCTAACATAACAAGTCCTTGTCAGGACTAATATAACCTTACCAGTCCTTGTCAGGACTACTATAATCATCTTTGATAGGATTAATATAACCTACCAGCAAGTACAGCACTTTTCAGAGCTGGCTTGGTATTTTACATGTGGAAGGCAATGGTTGCATAATACCTAGGTGTACAAAATTATTTGATTTATTCATGTGTTATATTATTTGATAAAATGTTCTGCAAGTAGACACTTGCTGTCACTGAATCATACTGAGCCATGTATCATTCATCAGACATGCATACATCTGAGACACGCTCATATCATATACTTACTTAGTCGTTCCTCTTCTACCGTGAGGTGTAGAGGTTTGTAAGAGAGAGCGCCATACTATTCTATCGGCTGTCTTCCTCCTGGCTTGGTTCCATTCTAGTCCTCGGTCCTTCAAAGATTGTCTAATTTTGTCCTCCCAGCAGACTTTGGGTTGTCCTGGAGGTCTGGATCCCTGGCTCTTAGTTTCCCATGCTTGCCGTGGTAGCCGATCTTCTCCTATTCTGCAGACATGGTCAAACCATCTCAGTTGGGACTGTTCTACTTGGGTTGGGTTTTTAGGCCTTGAGGTATTGTTTGGTTGCAGACCATGTCTCTTACTTCAACCACCTTCCTCAGATACCTCATTTCTGAGGTTTAGATCTGGCTTTTGTGGGTTGTAGTCATTGCCCATGACTCGCATCCATACGTCAAGACTGGAACATAGGTGGAGCAGTATAAAGCCATCTCCGCCTTCTTACCAACTTCTCTTTTTGCTGAGGAATCCTCGATTTACGGCTTGAAAAAGTCTCCCAGCTGCTGCTCTTCGGGTAGCCAACTCTTCTTTGATGCCTCCCTTCCGGTCTATGACAGCTCCAAGGTATTTAAAGTGGTTGACCTGCTCCAGGACCTGTTCTCCCAGCTTAATCTGATGTCTTCTTTCCTCTCGTGATATCACCATGGTTTTTGTTTTTGAGCTGCTTATGATCATCCCTCTCTTCTCTAGCTCTTCCTTCCAGACTTGCAGGTTGGATTGAAGATGTGCCTCTGATTTAGCAATCAGGGCAACATCATCAGCAAATGCCAGCTCTGAAATACAGACCTTCCAGTACCCGACTGAATACTTTCCTGTCTTCTCCTTACATACCTTGATAACATCGTCCATGAGGAGTATGAAAAGATAAGGCGAGAGGATATCACCTTGTCTTACACCAGTGGTGGTCCTGAATTCTTCTGACTTATGGTTTGCCGTCTTCACATAATTTCTGCAAGACTTATAGAAGCTCTGTATAGCATGAATCAGAGGTGATGGAATGTTCTTCCTTGCCAAACAGTCCCAGAGTTTGTTCCAGAGGACCTTGTCAAATGCCTTTTCCAGATCTAAGAAGCAAAGATGGATCTCACTCTTATACTCAAGAGCCTTGTCACTCAACTTAGTGTGAAGATTAGGTCTTGAGTACTTCGATTTGCTCGGAAGCCACACTGGAACTCATCCATTTGTGGCTCAGCTAGGCGTCTGAGTCTCTGCACCAGGATTCTAGAGTAGATTTGACCAGGGACACTTATACAGGATATGCCTCTATGGTTTCCACATTGTCGGTTGTCACCCTTTTTGAAAATTGGTGTTATTATGGCAATCTCCCAATCCTTTGGTATGGTCTTGTTGCACCAAGCTGCCTGTAGGACCCTTAGGAGTAATAGGTCGCTGTCGTGGAATATTCTAATCCACATATATAAATTATCAAGTAAATATAAAGCCTAATAAATACATATAATAAATAAAGGAAGAAGAATGGTAAAGAACAGTGCTGTCACAATGACTGTACTCGAAATCCCCTTGTTTTCTACTGCGTAAGCAAATTGTAACGTTTCACGTCGATATTAAAGGCTTTCTGCAACATACACGCGTTTCCCAAACACACAATAAAATGTGCTGCCTTTCTAAGAAAAACCTTGAAATATGCAAGTTGACCTAAATTTTAAATTCCATTCATGTCTTTTTCTACACTGCGTTACCAAAACGAACGAACAGATGGACAAAAGGATAAAGAGAGAGGGGAGGGCTGAAAATCAGGAACGCATGCAACACGCGTCGCGCGATACACAAATGCTGCCATCACGCGTGTAAGTCTACATGCACTAATTTTTTTTCAGACGGACAGTGATAAAATACACTACCCTTTCCCAGAGTTAGGTTTATAAATCATAAAAAAACTCTTATTAGAAAAGATAACATTAGATGGGTTTACGGTTGAAAACATAACAGTACCCAGACAGCACATCTTCGAAACAGGAGGTAGAAAATACATATTTTGAACGCAGCCACGTAGCTCTTTTAAATTTGGATAATTGGGTTCCTTAGGGCTTGCTGACAAATAATATGTAAAACGTTACGCAAATAGTCCAGGAATTAATAAATTATACCCAAAATAAAATAGTGAGGATGCCTGACAGCATGGAATCATTTCTGCTCATAAAATTTTTTTTATAACGTGTTTGAAAAAACCTTACGTTACATAAATAGCCTACCATGTAAACTCCCAATTGATTGGAGCGCAACAAATGAAAGCCTAACCACGATTGGTCGGACTATAAATACTATCTTTCGTTGTTAGGGGAAACGGGGAAAGGTAACATTTTTTCAAACACTTGTCGAAACGGGGCCTCATTGGTCAGACTCGCTGATATACACACTTGGGAGCGTTAGTTCGAAACCACTTGTTTAAATAAGCTTGATAAAGCATCAGTGCGTTGAAGCCAGCTTATATTTGGCTCAATAAAAGCCTGGAAGATAAGCAGATGGGAATTTGTGCCAGTTTGTGCCAGAATTCATTGCTAATCAACGTATCTGTGTTTATTCGTATGAATTGTGGGACAGTGGTCTTGATGGTACTGAGCAGCACCTGGTCAGAGCTTTGCTGAATCCAGTGTCGGACAGCATACTCCTTGGTCCTTTTAGCTATCAGTGAGGTGTCTCCAGAGCCCAGAGGAGAATTCGAGCAGAGGAGTCCTTTCCTGCCGCCATCACGCCAGATAAGCTAACTTGGCCAGCTGAGCTCAACATTATGTCCCCTCATCTTGAAATGACTTTGTAAAAATAATATTAAGAGGGGAAATTAATTGTCTTAATATCAGGAACTGAGAACATCTCCAATACTAATTTCCTTAAGACAAACTATTGAAGTCATGATGACAAATACCAACAGAGCTTGAACAAAACAAAACCAGTATTACCTCATACTACTATTACACAACTGACACACATAGGATATTTTTAATAATATATGTCACTACCAGATTCATATTAATACATTCTGTACATAACTTGTAATTAACATTGATTGTGATTCCTGGTTCCTTTGTCTTTGAATCAGGACACACATATGCCTTTATGATAGAAATGAATACATATTGTTATTTGAAAAGTTACGAGTGTCTCCTGTAAGATATTCTCATAGAGTGTTATATGTATGTGAGTGTCACAGTGTTGTCAAGAGTAGTGGATTAAATTAAATTGTTTATCTGTCTGTTGTTGTGACTTACACTTCACCATACTCATACCCTAGACACATAACGTAGCATCACACTATTCCAGAATAATTCTGACTGAGATATAGAGATATGTGGTAGCAAGTAAGGTTATCTATAATACACTACTCTTAATAGATATAGATACCTTCACAGCTGATCTCAGTCAGTACACTAAGTCCCCTATAAATATTTATAACATCCCACTTCACCACATATATTGGGGTCTCGCTCGTCCGGGATTTTGAATCTTTCCCTATTAACAATATTGGGGGTAATTCACTTCAGGGAATATAAGAATTAAAAGGTATCCTTGGGTGGAATTAAATAAGGTTGAGCTCACGGTGCCTGTGTTGTCCATTATATATATTTAGAATTTGAATTGTTGGTTAGACATTGTAGAAATTTACCTGATAGACAATGGCGGACCTGGCCAAGTTTCGATCTGCTGCTGTACAGACTGCAAAAGAGTTAGGATTAGATGGGCAAGTTATGGTTGCCTATGTCACGACGGAATGTGACAAATTTATTGAACGTGAAGAAAGAAGGTTTGAAGCCGAAAGAAAGTTAGAGGCTGACAAGGAAATTAAGAGGTTGCAGATTGAGGCTGACAAAGAGGCCAAGGCATTGGAAGCCGAGGAAAGAAGACAGGCTGCAGAAAGGGAAGAGAAGAAATTAGCTGCAGAAAGGGAAGAGAAGAAATTAGCTGCAGAAAGGGAAGAGAAGAAATTAGCTGCAGAAAGGGAAGAGAAGAAATTAGCTGCAGAAAGGGAAGAGAGGAAATTAGCTGCAGAAAGGGAAGCAGAAGATAAAAGATTACAAAGGGAACATGAGTTACGACTAAGGGAGTTTGAGTTTCAAGGCCATGCTCCTGAAAATGGTGCCAGTCCCTTTGCCTCTGATGCTACGGTTACTCAGGGAGCCTCAACCTCAGCTATGAATTTTCATTTAGATCATTTTGTTGAGAAAGACGATGATATTGAGAGCTATATAAATAGGTATGAACTATTAGCTACCACGTATGGGTTAGAGAGAGAAAGGTGGAGCTTAAAGTTATCTCAGGGACTTCGTGGGGCAGCTTATGAAGTTTTTGCAAAAATGAGCAGAGGTGATCAGGAAAATTATGACATGCTAAAGCAGGCTCTTTTGTTAAGGTATGAAAAGAATGCAGAATTCTATAGAAAAAAATTTAGGAATGCTAAACTACTGTCAGGTGAAACCTATCACCAGTTCTCTGCACGAATAGAGACATACTTGGAGAAATGGACTTCTCTGGGGAAAACCCAAGATCTTAAGGAAATGGTCCTTATAGAGCAATTAAGAGAGTCCATGGCTCCAGACCTGAGAAAGTTTCTCATGGAACAAGGTGCAGAGAGGCTGGGTGAGTTGCTAAATGTTGCTGAAAGGTATCAAGCAGCTCAAGCAGAGGTAACAGGTAATAAAAAGAAACAAGTGGATAACTTTAGGGCACCACAGAACTTTAATAAATTTGATCCTAAGGATCAAAATAAAGGTAAGCACCAATTTGATAGGCCACGGTATGAAAATAAAAATAAATTCCCACAATTCGATGAAAGGAAATATGATGAAAGAAAATCTTTCAACCAAGGAAAAAGGTGGTGTAAGAATTGTCAGATGGACAATCATGACACTGACCGTTGCAGAAGGAAACCTGTGTATATGGCAACCCTTCAGGTCAGGTCGACCTCAAGACAGGAGGAGGATATTATGTTAGATACCACTCCAGAAGAGATGAGGAAGGCACAGGCTGGGGATAAAACACTCAAGCCTTGTTTCAGAAAATTGTCAACTTGTCATACAACTCCAGGCAAGGGAGATTTTTACATGAAAAACAAGTTGATGTATAGGAAGACTGGAGCTAGATCCAAAGGTCACGGACAGCTGGTTCTTCCAAAAAGATATAGAGCAGACTTAATAAGGAGCCTACATGTGAAACCAGATGGGGACCATGAGAAAATAGGTACCATCATTCAAAAGGTGGCTCACAATTATTATTGGCCCAAAGCAAGATGGGACATTGAGAATTTTGTAGAAAGGTGTAGCATAGCACATGAGGGAACACCCACAAGTGGGAACATGGATCAGGACCTGGACACGCCACGGGGCAAAATTAGGCCTGACAATAAAAAGAAATATAGATTTGATAAAGTGGACCAAATGGAATGGGAAGCCCCTTTTCACGGACAAGCTTCACTTAACTGTTTTACAATGGCCACTATGCGGAGAGTGCAAAAAGATGTCTTACCCCAGGATAAGCCGACAATCCCTCAATCGGACTTAAACAAACTGGAGGAAGAGGATGTAGAGAGGAAATCTCTCATCAAGAATTTTAAGAGGGGAGAAAGCCCCAAAAGAAAAATTGGTAGCGGTCGTTTTGTGAATGATAATTCTGGGAGGAAAAATCATCACTATAAAGCTTCGAGTGGAAGAGACCATACCGGTGCATGGACAAATAGGTCCACACAATTAAAGGTCCATATGTAGCTTTGTTAAGAACGTGGACTGATGAAAAGGCAGAGGAAAACATTACATCTTCATACCAATATGTGAATGAGCTGACCACTCGGTTGAAAACTGGCTGGAAACTTGCCAATGAAAATTTGAAACAAGCCAGGAAGAAACATGCTGCCTATTATAACAGGAAGGCGAAAGACAGAGATTTGGCTGTGGGAGAGAAGGTACTGCTTCTTTTGCCCGGGAGTCAGAATAAGTTACAAATTGGATGGCAGGGTCCATATACAGTTCTAGAGAAGGTGTCTAGAACAAATTATAAGATAGATAAGAAGGGGAAAGAAAAAATCTATCATGTGAATCTCCTGAAGAAATATTTGGAAAGAGAACATCAGGAAGAGACACACTTGTTGACCTTGTCCATCGCCATGGAGATGAAAAAGGAACCACTTTCATCATTTGAATATCCATTACACCCCTCTGAGACAGCAGCACAGGTGAAAATCAGTACACATTTAACGAAAACTCAGAAAGAGAGAGTGCAACAGGTTCTAAATAATCATGCAGAGGTGTTAACAGACCGACCAGGGCATACAAACCTATTGGAATATGATATGAAACTCATAGACTCCACACCTGTCTGTATGAAACCATATTCGATTCCGTTTGCTAAGGAGAAAGCTTTGAAGGAAGAGATAGACTATCTGTTGAAGGAAGGAATTATTTCGCACAGTGAGTCTTCGTATAGTTCCGGTGTTGTACTTTTAAGGAAGCCCTCTGGAGAACATAGACTCTGTATAGATTACAGGAGACTGAATGCTATTACAGAAGGACAGGTGGATCCATTGCCGGATACAAATCAGCTGTTTGCCAGACTAAATAAAGCTAAATATTTCTCAAAAGTGGATCTGAGTAAAGGATACTATCAGATTCCAGTAAAGCCTGAGGTTAGACCATACCTAGCTTTTAGTACCTCAGAAGGACACTATGAGTTTAATAGATTGCCATTTGGATTGAAGAATGCGCCTAGTGTCTTCTCTAGAATGATGAGAAAATTATTGGATCCTCTGAATAATCCCTGTATAACAAATTTTATGGATGATATCCTTATAGCAACAGAAACATTTGAGGAACACATTGACTCTCTGAACATGCTGTTTGATCGACTTAGGGAGGCAAATTTAACAGCCCGACCAACCAAATGTTGCGTTGGATGTAAAGAATTGGAATTTTTGGGACACACAGTTTATCAGGGAAACATGACCCCTGACCCAAAGAATTTAGAAAAACTACAGAAAGCCCCGAGACCACAAACCAAGAAGGACGTGAGATCCTTTGTCTCATTATGTGGTTTCTACCAGAAGTATATCAAAAACTTTAATTCCATATGTGCACCGTTAACTGAATTGACACGTAAAGGACTTCCAGATCGCATTACATGGACACCACAATGTGAAATGACTTACCAAGAATTGAAGGAAAAGCTCACAAGTAAACCCATTTTGAAATTACCTGACTTAAGTCAAGAATTCATAGTAAGGACGGATGCAAGTAATATTGGGTTAGGTGCAACTCTACTACAGAAATCAGATGCATTGGATGGGGAATTAAGCCCAGTGGCATATGCTAGCAGAAAGTTGAATAAAGCTGAAATCAACTACTCAACTAGCGAAAAAGAATGTCTTGCAGTAATATGGGCGATAAAGAAATTCAATATTTATCTATATGGGAAGGCATTTAAGTTGCAAACAGATCACAAACCTTTATCGTTTCTAGCACAGGCTAAGCATGAGAACTCTAGGTTACTCCGATGGTCTTTGCTTCTGGCTCCATATAATTTTAGCATTGAGTATATATCTGGAAAAACCAATTTGGGAGCGGATTTTTTAAGCCGCCATCCGTGTGATGAGAATCACCGTAAACCCCAGAAATAATAATAAATTTCTCTATGTGTATATAGAATAAAGGACTGACATATAATGTCTGTTTTAAGAGGGGAGGTGTCGTGGAATATTCTAATCCACATATATAAATTATCAAGTAAATATAAAGCCTAATAAATACATATAATAAATAAAGGAAGAAGAATGGTAAAGAACAGTGCTGTCACAATGACTGTACTCGAAATCCCCTTGTTTTCTGCTTCGTCTGCAAATTGTAACGCTTTCACGTTGATATTAAAGGCTTTCTGTAACATACACGCGTTTCCCAAACACACAATAAAATGTGCTGCCTTTCTAAGAAAAACCTTGAAATATGCAAGTTGACCTAAATTTTAAATTCCATTCATGTCTTTTTCTACACTGCGTTACCAAAACGAACGAACAGATGGACAAAAGGATAAAGAGAGAGGGGAGGGCTGAAAATCAGGAACGCATGCAACACGCGTCGCGCGATACACAAATGCTGCCATCACGCGTGTAAGTCTACATGCACTAATTTTTTTTCAGACGGACAGTGATAAAATACACTACCCTTTCCCAGAGTTAGGTTTATAAATCATAAAAAAACTCTTATTAGAAAAGATAACATTAGATGGGTTTACGGTTGAAAACATAACAGTACCCAGACAGCACATCTTCGAAACAGGAGGTAGAAAATACATATTTTGAACGCAGCCACGTAGCTCTTTTAAATTTGGATAATTGGGTTCCTTAGGGCTTGCTGACAAATAATATGTAAAACGTTACGCAAATAGTCCAGGAATTAATAAATTATACCCAAAATAAAATATTGGGGATGCCTGACAGCATAAAATCATTTCTGCTCATAAGATTTTTTTTTATAACGTGTTTGAAAAAAACTTACGTTACATAAATAGCCTACCATGTAAACTCCAAATTGATTGGAGCGCAACAAATGAAAGCCTAACCACGATTGGTCGGACTATAAATACTATCTTTCGTTGTTAGGGGAAACGGGGAAAGGTAACATTTTTTCAAACACTTGTCGAAACGGGGCCTCATTGGTCAGACTCGCTGATATACACACTTGGGAGCGTTAGTTCGAAACCACTTGTTTAAATAAGCTTGATAAAGCATCAGTGCGTTGAAGCCAGCTTATATTTGGCTCAATAAAAGCCTGGAAGATAAGCAGATGGGAATTTGTGCCAGTTTGTGCCAGAATTCATTGCTAATCAACGTATCTGTGTTTATTCGTATGAATTGTGGGACAGTGGTCTTGATGGTACTGAGCAGCACCTGGTCAGAGCTTTGCTGAATCCAGTGTCGGACAGCATACTCCTTGGTCCTTTTAGCTATCAGTGAGGTGTCTCCAGAGCCCAGAGGAGAATTCGAGCAGAGGAGTCCTTTCCTGCCGCCATCACGCCAGATAAGCTAACTTGGCCAGCTGAGCTCAACATTATGTCCCCTCATCTTGAAATGACTTTGTAAAAATAATATTAAGAGGGGAAATTAATTGTCTTAATATCAGGAACTGAGAACATCTCCAATACTAATTTCCTTAAGACAAACTATTGAAGTCATGATGACAAATACCAACAGAGCTTGAACAAAACAAAACCAGTATTACCTCATTTTACTACTACACAACTGACACACATAGGATGTTTTTAATAATATATGTCACTACAATATTCATATTGATAAAGTCTGTACATATACTTGTAATTAAAATTGATTGTGATTCCTGGTTCCTTTGTCTCTGAATCAGGACACACATATGCCTTTATGATAACCATGAATACATATTGTTATTTGAAAAGTTATCAGTGACTCCTTAAGATATTCTCATAGAGTGTTATATGTATGTGAGTGTCACAGTGTTGTCAAGAGTAGTGGATTAAATTAAATTGTTTATCTGTCTGTTGTTGTGACTTACACTTCATCATACACATACCCTAGACACATAACGTAGCATCACACTATTCCAGAATAATTCTGACTGAGATATAGAGATATGTGGTAGCAAGTAAGGTTATCTATAATACACTACTCTTAATAGATATAGATACCTTCACAGCTGATCTCAGTCAGTACACTAAGTCCCCTATAAATATTTATAACATCCCACTTCACCACATATATTGGGGTCTCGCTCGTCCGGGATTTTGAATCTTTCCCTATTAAAAATATTGGGGGTAATTCACTTCAGGGAATATAAGAATTAAAAGGTATCCTTGGGTGGAATTAAATAAGGTTGAGCTCACGGTGCCTGTGTTGTCCATTATATATATTTAGAATTTGAATTGTTGGTTAGACATTGTAGAAATTTACCTGATAGACAATGGCGGACCTGGCCAAGTTTCGATCTGCTGCTGTACAGACTGCAAAAGAGTTAGGATTAGATGGGCAAGTTATGGTTGCCTATGTCACGACGGAATGTGACAAATTTATTGAACGCGAAGAAAGAAGGTTTGAAGCCGAAAGAAAGTTAGAGGCTGACAAGGAAATTAAGAGGTTGCAGATTGAGGCTGACAAAGAGGCCAAGGCATTGGAAGCCGAGGAAAGAAGACAGGCTGCAGAAAGGGAAGAGAAGAAATTAGCTGCAGAAAGGGAAGAGAAGAAATTAGCTGCAGAAAGGGAAGAGAAGAAATTAGCTGCAGAAAGGGAAGAGAAGAAATTAGCTGCAGAAAGGGAAGAGAGGAAATTAGCTGCAGAAAGGGAAGCAGAAGATAAAAGATTACAAAGGGAACATGAGTTACGACTAAGGGAGTTTGAGTTTCAAGGCCATGCTCCTGAAAATGGTGCCAGTCCCTTTGCCTCTGATGCTACGGTTACTCAGGGAGCCTCAACCTCAGCTATGAATTTTCATTTAGATCATTTTGTTGAGAAAGACGATGATATTGAGAGCTATATAAATAGGTATGAACTATTAGCTACCACATATGGGTTAGAGAGAGAAAGGTGGAGCTTAAAGTTATCTCAGGGACTTCGTGGGGCAGCTTATGAAGTTTTTGCAAAAATGAGCAGAGGTGATCAGGAAAATTATGACATGCTAAAGCAGGCTCTTTTGTTAAGGTATGAAAAGAATGCAGAATTCTATAGAAAAAAATTTAGGAATGCTAAACTACTGTCAGGTGAAACCTATCACCAGTTCTCTGCACGAATAGAGACATACTTGGAGAAATGGACTTCTCTGGGGAAAACCCAAGATCTTAAGGAAATGGTCCTTATAGAGCAATTAAGAGAGTCCATGGCTCCAGACCTGAGAAAGTTTCTCATGGAACAAGGTGCAGAGAGGCTGGGTGAGTTGCTAAATGTTGCTGAAAGGTATCAAGCAGCTCAAGCAGAGGTAACAGGTAATAAAAAGAAACAAGTGGATAACTTTAGGGCACCACAGAACTTTAATAAATTTGATCCTAAGGATCAAAATAAAGGTAAGCACCAATTTGATAGGCCACGGTATGAAAATAAAAATAAATTCCCACAATTCGATGAAAGGAAATATGATGAAAGAAAATCTTTCAACCAAGGAAAAAGGTGGTGTAAGAATTGTCAGATGGACAATCATGACACTGACCGTTGCAGAAGGAAACCTGTGTATATGGCAACCCTTCAGGTCAGGTCGACCTCAAGACAGGAGGAGGATATTATGTTAGATACCACTCCAGAAGAGATGAGGAAGGCACAGGCTGGGGATAAAACACTCAAGCCTTGTTTCAGAAAATTGTCAACTTGTCATACAACTCCAGGCAAGGGAGATTTTTACATGAAAAACAAGTTGATGTATAGGAAGACTGGAGCTAGATCCAAAGGTCACGGACAGCTGGTTCTTCCAAAAAGATATAGAGCAGACTTAATAAGGAGCCTACATGTGAAACCAGATGGGGACCATGAGAAAATAGGTACCATCATTCAAAAGGTGGCTCACAATTATTATTGGCCCAAAGCAAGATGGGACATTGAGAATTTTGTAGAAAGGTGTAGCATAGCACATGAGGGAACACCCACAAGTGGGAACATGGATCAGGACCTGGACACGCCACGGGGCAAAATTAGGCCTGACAATAAAAAGAAATATAGATTTGATAAAGTGGACCAAATGGAATGGGAAGCCCCTTTTCACGGACAAGCTTCACTTAACTGTTTTACAATGGCCACTATGCGGAGAGTGCAAAAAGATGTCTTACCCCAGGATAAGCCGACAATCCCTCAATCGGACTTAAACAAACTGGAGGAAGAGGATGTAGAGAGGAAATCTCTCATCAAGAATTTTAAGAGGGGAGAAAGCCCCAAAAAGAAAAATTGGTAGCGGTCGTTTTGTGAATGATAATTCTGGGAGGAAAAATCATCACTATAAAGCTTCGAGTGGAAGAGACCATACCGGTGCATGGACAAATAGGTCCACACAATTAAAGGTCCATATGTAGCTTTGTTAAGAACGTGGACTGATGAAAAGGCAGAGGAAAACATTACATCTTCATACCAATATGTGAATGAGCTGACCACTCGGTTGAAAACTGGCTGGAAACTTGCCAATGAAAATTTGAAACAAGCCAGGAAGAAACATGCTGCCTATTATAACAGGAAGGCGAAAGACAGAAATTTGGCTGTGGGAGAGAAGGTACTGCTTCTTTTGCCCGGGAGTCAGAATAAGTTACAAATTGGATGGCAGGGTCCATATACAGTTCTAGAGAAGGTGTCTAGAACAAATTATAAGATAGATAAGAAGGGGAAAGAAAAAATCTATCATGTGAATCTCCTGAAGAAATATTTGGAAAGAGAACATCAGGAAGAGACACACTTGTTGACCTTGTCCATCGCCATGGAGATGAAAAAGGAACCACTTTCATCATTTGAATATCCATTACACCCCTGTGAGACAGCAGCACAGGTGAAAATCAGTACACATTTAACGAAAACTCAGAAAGAGAGAGTGCAACAGGTTCTAAATAATCATGCAGAGGTGTTAACAGACCGACCAGGGCATACAAACCTATTGGAATATGATATGAAACTCATAGACTCCACACCTGTCTGTATGAAACCATATTCGATTCCGTTTGCTAAGGAGAAAGCTTTGAAGGAAGAGATAGACTATCTGTTGAAGGAAGGAATTATTTCGCACAGTGAGTCTTCGTATAGTTCCGGTGTTGTACTTTTAAGGAAGCCCTCTGGAGAACATAGACTCTGTATAGATTACAGGAGACTGAATGCTATTACAGAAGGACAGGTGGATCCATTGCCGGATACAAATCAGCTGTTTGCCAGACTAAATAAAGCTAAATATTTCTCAAAAGTGGATCTGAGTAAAGGATACTATCAGATTCCAGTAAAGCCTGAGGTTAGACCATACCTAGCTTTTAGTACCTCAGAAGGACACTATGAGTTTAATAGATTGCCATTTGGATTGAAGAATGCGCCTAGTGTCTTCTCTAGAATGATGAGAAAATTATTGGATCCTCTGAATAATCCCTGTATAACAAATTTTATGGATGATATCCTTATAGCAACAGAAACATTTGAGGAACACATTGACTCTCTGAACATGCTGTTTGATCGACTTAGGGAGGCAAATTTAACAGCCCGACCAACCAAATGTTGCGTTGGATGTAAAGAATTGGAATTTTTGGGACACACAGTTTATCAGGGAAACATGACCCCTGACCCAAAGAATTTAGAGAAACTACAGAAAGCCCCGAGACCACAAACCAAGAAGGACGTGAGATCCTTTGTCTCATTATGTGGTTTCTACCAGAAGTATATCAAGAACTTTAATTCCATATGTGCACCGTTAACTGAATTGACACGTAAAGGACTTCCAGATCGCATTACATGGACACCACAATGTGAAATGACTTACCAAGAATTGAAGGAAAAGCTCACAAGTAAACCCATTTTGAAATTACCTGACTTAAGTCAAGAATTCATAGTAAGGACGGATGCAAGTAATATTGGGTTAGGTGCAACTCTACTACAGAAATCAGATGCATTGGATGGGGAATTAAGCCCAGTGGCATATGCTAGCAGAAAGTTGAATAAAGCTGAAATCAACTACTCAACTAGCGAAAAAGAATGTCTTGCAGTAATATGGGCGATAAAGAAATTCAATATTTATCTATATGGGAAGGCATTTAAGTTGCAAACAGATCACAAACCTTTATCGTTTCTAGCACAGGCTAAGCATGAGAACTCTAGGTTACTCCGATGGTCTTTGCTTCTGGCTCCATATAATTTTAGCATTGAGTATATATCTGGAAAAACCAATTTGGGAGCGGATTTTTTAAGCCGCCATCCGTGTGATGAGAATCACCTTAAACCCCAGAAATAATAATAAATTTCTCTATGTGTATATAGAATAAAGGACTGACATATAATGTCTGTTTTAAGAGGGGAGGTGTCGTGGAATATTCTAATCCACATATATAAATTATCAAGTAAATATAAAGCCTAATAAATACATATAATAAATAAAGGAAGAAGAATGGTAAAGAACAGTGCTGTCACAATGACTGTACTCGAAATCCCCTTGTTTTCTACTGCGTAAGCAAATTGTAACGTTTCACGTTGATATTAAAGGCTTTCTGCAACATACACGCGTTTCCCAAACACACAATAAAATGTGCTGCCTTTCTAAGAAAAACCTTGAAATATGCAAGTTGACCTAAATTTTAAATTCCATTCATGTCTTTTTCTACACTGCGTTACCAAAACGAACGAACAGATGGACAAAAGGATAAAGAGAGAGGGGAGGGCTGAAAATCAGGAACGCATGCAACACGCGTCGCGCGATACACAAATGCTGCCATCACGCGTGTAAGTCTACATGCACTAATTTTTTTTCAGACGGACAGTGATAAAATACACTACCCTTTCCCAGAGTTAGGTTTATAAATCATAAAAAAACTCTTATTAGAAAAGATAACATTAGATGGGTTTACGGTTGAAAACATAACAGTACCCAGACAGCACATCTTCGAAACAGGAGGTAGAAAATACATATTTTGAACGCAGCCACGTAGCTCTTTTAAATTTGGATAATTGGGTTCCTTAGGGCTTGCTGACAAATAATATGTAAAACGTTACGCAAATAGTCCAGGAATTAATAAATTATACCCAAAATAAAATAGTGAGGATGCCTGACAGCATGGAATCATTTCTGCTCATAAAATTTTTTTTATAACGTGTTTGAAAAAACCTTACGTTACATAAATAGCCTACCATGTAAACTCCCAATTGATTGGAGCGCAACAAATGAAAGCCTAACCACGATTGGTCGGACTATAAATACTATCTTTCGTTGTTAGGGGAAACGGGGAAAGGTAACATTTTTTCAAACACTTGTCGAAACGGGGCCTCATTGGTCAGACTCGCTGATATACACACTTGGGAGCGTTAGTTCGAAACCACTTGTTTAAATAAGCTTGATAAAGCATCAGTGCGTTGAAGCCAGCTTATATTTGGCTCAATAAAAGCCTGGAAGATAAGCAGATGGGAATTTGTGCCAGTTTGTGCCAGAATTCATTGCTAATCAACGTATCTGTGTTTATTCGTATGAATTGTGGGACAGTGGTCTTGATGGTACTGAGCAGCACCTGGTCAGAGCTTTGCTGAATCCAGTGTCGGACAGCATACTCCTTGGTCCTTTTAGCTATCAGTGAGGTGTCTCCAGAGCCCAGAGGAGAATTCGAGCAGAGGAGTCCTTTCCTGCCGCCATCACGCCAGATAAGCTAACTTGGCCAGCTGAGCTCAACATTATGTCCCCTCATCTTGAAATGACTTTGTAAAAATAATATTAAGAGGGGAAATTAATTGTCTTAATATCAGGAACTGAGAACATCTCCAATACTAATTTCCTTAAGACAAACTATTGAAGTCATGATGACAACTACCAACAGAGCTTGAACAAAACAAAACCAGTATTACCTCATACTACTATTACACAACTGACACACATAGGATATTTTTAATAATATATGTCACTACCAGATTCATATTAATACATTCTGTACATAACTTGTAATTAACATTGATTGTGATTCCTGGTTCCTTTGTCTTTGAATCAGGACACACATATGCCTTTATGATAGAAATGAATACATATTGTTATTTGAAAAGTTACGAGTGTCTCCTGTAAGATATTCTCATAGAGTGTTATATGTATGTGAGTGTCACAGTGTTGTCAAGAGTAGTGGATTAAATTAAATTGTTTATCTGTCTGTTGTTGTGACTTACACTTCACCATACTCATACCCTAGACACATAACGTAGCATCACACTATTCCAGAATAATTCTGACTGAGATATAGAGATATGTGGTAGCAAGTAAGGTTATCTATAATACACTACTCTTAATAGATATAGATACCTTCACAGCTGATCTCAGTCAGTACACTAAGTCCCCTATAAATATTTATAACATCCCACTTCACCACAGTCGCCTGCTGCTCCCATGTACTTAACCATTTCTGGTGTTATGCCATCATGTCCTGCTGCTTTGCCCATCTTGATTTTCTCCAGAGCCGGCTTCAGTTCTTCCATCTTGATGCCATCTTCACCACAATTGTTTTCTTCTTCTGTGCCACTCAGTGGTTATCATTTCTGATGCTTGACCTTGCTCACCATCCAGGAGTTCTGAAAAATATTCTTTCCATTACTTCTTTTGGGAAAGTAAGAAATTTGCCTTACTTGTCCTTTATAAATTTAAGTGGGCACTGTTTTTCCTTCCTCATATTCTTTAGGGTCTTATAGAACAATTTCTGGTTTTCTTGTGCATCGTTTTCTAGCTTTTCTCCAAATTCTTCCCAGGACTTCTGTTTTGCTGCTAGCACCTTGTTCTTTGCTTCTGTTCTGATTCTCTATATTTCTCTGTTTTTCCTGCTGTGCTTTTAGCTCCTAAGTATTGTTTCCGTGTCTTTTTCTTCTCTCTTATTTTCTCTTTAACCTCATCTGTCCTCTTTCTCTTGTTCCCAAGTCGAACTTCACCACATGCTTCTGCTGCAGCTGTCTTTGTGATGTCCTTAAATTTCAGCCAGAGTGTTTCCAGGTCATGAGGTTGTTGTTCTGTGTTTCTCTCTGCTGTAGCAATAAGCCTCTGATATCTGGTCTTCACTTCGGGCTCTCTCAGCTTGTAAGTCTTAATGCTCGTTTCCCCTGTTCGTTTACTTAGCTTCTGGCATGATGTTAGGTAGTTCCTAGGCCGAGTAACTCTATCAATTGTTCTTTTAATTGTTAACAAGTAATGGTCACTTCCAATCTCTGGCCCCCACCACACTGTAGCATCCTGGACATACTTGAATGAACTGTTCCTAACTATGGCATAGTCGATCACTGACTTCTCATTCTTTGTTGGTTCACACCTAGTGTATACATGTATGCGCTTATGGGGGAACTTTGTGTTTGTAATAATCAGATTCTGCTCAGTGCAGAATCTAAGGAGTCACTTTCCATTATCATTAAGAGTATCTTCTCCATATCTTCCGATAACTCCACCCATCTAGCATGGTCATTTCCAGCTCTGGCATTAAAATCTCCGAGCATGATAATTTCATCTAGGCAGTCATCCACTGTCCTTTGAAGCAGCTCGAAGAATTCCTCCTTGACCTCTGCTCGCTCATCTTCATTTGGCCCATACACAATGACAAGGTTGACTATGGTATCTCCTTCTTTTAGTTTTAGGACCATAATGCGTTCCGAGACAAAGTTCCATCCCTTGATACTTTCCCTTTGGTTTTTGGCCACAATACAACCCACGCCCCCTTTAGCTCTTTCAGATGTGGGGACACCACTGTAGAGCAGCGTGTCGCCATCGAGATCCATAACTCCTTGTCCTTTTTTCTTTGTTTCTGTTAAAGCCAGGATTTATAATTTGGCTTTCCTCATCACTTCCACCAGCTCCTCTTCCTTCTCATTCATACTTCTTGTGTTCCATGTTCCGTAAGTCGTAGTCCATTCCAGTTCGTCGCCTTTAGAATCAGTCCGGTTTTCTCTCTTATGTTCGCGTAATCTGGTTTTTTAAGACAAACAGGTGATTGGCCTGTTGTGCCTTTGCATGATGGAGGGGCTGCCTCCTTACGGCCTCCATGCAGGCCACCCTCCTCCTTTTTCAGCCAGGCTTGGGACCGGCCTAGGCAGAGTTGCTCATATCATATACACCAGGGGATTTGTGTGCTCCATGACACAGCCTAGCCACATATCACTCCTTGTTACAGGTTTTTATTTGAGTCTGCAGTCAATCCAGCTGCCTGGTACCTCACAGGAGCCCAGTGGTTGTAACCTGTACCAGAACCTTAGTCCCCCTCAGCTTTGGGTGGGCTAAAGGGACAACTGTCAGAAAACAAGTGTGTTGTGTATATCTTACCAAGAACAGAACTTACTCAGAAGATGAGTACCCATAAGACCAATTCCAGTGACTTAAGTGAGCAGTCAAAATGTCAATGATGACAATTCAGTGACTCCAATAATAGCTAAAGACTAGTGTAACATCACAGTGGAAGAACTTTTTATAAATTCAATTGGAAATCCAATGCAGACTTTTTCTTAAGTTAATTAATTAAATATACAATTATCTTTTGTAAATATACTTACCCATTGAATACCATCTTCCAACATTCACCATTCATCACAGAATTAGATAGATGTACATATTTAACTAGGAAATTGTACTCATTTGACTTGTCAAGTTTTAACTGTTAAAGTTGAGTTTTTTTTTCTAGTTTAATTAAATATCACAGGTGCTTACAAAGCTTAGGTGGCAATTTATAGTCTGATGCCTTACACTATCTTCTAGCTCAGATTATTCACAGGCGTACTCACTTGTGATTACCAGTGCACTTCTCTGTTACTGGGACTTCACACATTCTGGAGAGAATTCTACTTCTACTCTAGTACTATCATCACTTGTATAAAACCTTACGCTACAATGCTGTTAAGCAGTTTTTATTCTTATCTTGATAAGGTCACTTTATTGCTTTTATCTCCCTGTTAGCTTCTTTATACTTTAAGCAGTTTATATTCTTATCCTTGATACGGTCACTTTATTGCTTTTATCTCCCTGTTAGCTTCTTTGTACTATTGGTACAGGTCCTTGCATACTTCCTTTGGCTACAGCTTGCTCAGTCTCTCTTGCCAATTCATTAATATATTTTCACTTATCTCTTACAGTACTTTTTCTTACTTCTTTGTTGGCTTCTATGTGTATTTCATGAGTCTTGGTTCTGTAACTTTTGGTTTTGCTTCGGTTAAATCTGCTTTCACATTTTTATACATACATATATCAACCCAACACAAAAATAAGAATCTTCAATTTAAATGTAAAGTCAGTTATTATGTATGGCTCTGAAACATGGTTAACAGCAAAAACAACAATCATGTTACAGACTTTCATAAATGAGTGCTTGGGTTGAATAGACATCTTGAAATAGTACAACAAGGTCACCAATGTGGAACTGATGACAAGAACCAGTAGAACAATAGATGAGAAGAAGACGCTGGCGATGGATAGGACACACACTGAGGAAACATGTTGATAGCATTACCAGGCTGCTCTCCTGTAATCTCTAGGGTAAGAGAAGTAGAAATACATAGAATAATACACAGAGAAGAGCTGGCGATGGATAGGACACACACTGAGGAAACATGTTGATAGCATTACCAGGCTGCCCTCCTGTTCTTCTTGCGATCGCATCTTTGATGATTACACCGTCAGACGAGTTCTCATGATGAATTCGACTGTTGTTTGAAGTTCCTCTTTAACTCCATATAGCTTTGAGTTTAGTGTTGAGTCATTGGGCCAGTATATCTTTCTTAACTGGTCATACAGAGGACAGTCCTGTAGAACATGCTCAGCAGTTTGTTCGTTTAATCCACATGTGCACAGTGGTGAAGCAGACAATCGTAGCTTGTGCATGTGTTTATTCAGTTTGTTATGCCCTGTCCTGAGTCGAAAAATAGTTATCTGTCCCTGCCGGTCGAGAGTGTGATAGTCGTCTTTGGGTTGGTTCTGTTCTCTTCTGATAGTCTGGATAGCTCTCTTTTTTTCAAAGTATGTGACTTCATTATCTTCTTGTTCACATTCTCCTCCCTTTTTTGCAAGTTTATCTGCCTTTTCATTTCCGGGTACACCACAATGAGATGGTACCCACTGAAGTATGGTTCTCTTTTTGGCAGCTACCTTGTTTAGTTCATTTCTCAGATGCGGGAGTTTACCACCTTTGAGAGCTTGCAGGACAGACAGTGCATCTGTGAGGATGACTACCTGGTGGCAGTCAGAGTTGGTGTTATAAATCATATTTGCAGCTTGCTCTAGAGCTTGAACCTCAGCTGTATAGTTGGAACAGAATTTACCAGTGGGAATGTGCCTAGTCTCATAGTGGTTGTCAGGATATGAGATAAAGATACCGGCACCTCAATATTCCTAACAGCATTAGTTGCTGATCCATCTGTATAGGCATGTATCCATGATTGATCGGGATAGCTTTCTTGGATCATACTCAATGTAGCAGTTCGTTTTTGCAGATCATTATACTCACATCCACTTGTGAGACCACTGACTGATGTATTAATTTGGAGGGCACTGCTGGCCTGCTCCCATGGTACAGGGTATAGGGTGGGCTTCAGTGGTGTTGTCTTCATGGATAGGTCTTCTTGATGCTGTCTTATAAGTCTTTTTGCCCTCCTGTAATCTCTAGGGTAAGAGAAGTAGAAATACATAGAATAATACACAGAGAAGAGCTGGCGATGGATAGGACACACACTGAGAAAACATGTTGATAGCATTACCAGGCTGCCCTCCTGTAATCTCTAGGGTAAGAGAAGTAGAAATACATAGAATAATACACAGAGAAGAGCTGGCGATGGATAGGACACACACTGAGGAAACATGTTGATAGCATTACCAGGCTGCCCTCCTGTAATCTCTAGGGTAAGAGAAGTAGAAATACATAGAATAATACACAGAGAAGAGCTGGCGATGGATAGGACACACACTGAGGAAACATGTTGATAGCATTACCAGGCTGCCCTCCTGTAATCTCTAGGGTAAGAGAAGTAGAAATACATAGAATAATACACAGAGAAGAGCTGGCGATGGATAGGACACACACTGAGAAAACATGTTGATAGCATTACCAGGCTGCCCTCCTGTAATCTCTAGGGTAAGAGAAGTAGAAATACATAGAATAATACACAGAGAAGAGCTGGCGATGGATAGGACACACACTGAGGAAACATGTTGATAGCATTGCCAGGCTGCCCTCCTGTAATCTCTAGGGTAAGAGAAGTAGAAATACATAGAATAATACACAGAGAAGAGAACTGGACACAAAAATGAAAATGAGGAAGACAAGTAAAGACATTGAGCTGATTGCACATAGAGCACTTGACATGTGACTTGACATGTGACTTGGCATGTACTTGTCGAAGACATGCTCTTTACGGAGGTAAAGATTATTAATTATATATATATATATATATATATATATATATATATATATATATATATATATATATATATATATATATATATATATATATATATATATATATATATATATATATATATGCGTACCCACACACACAAGTATGTGCAGATTATCAGATAATACATCTCACCTTTGATGATGGGAGGAAAGAGTTTTATGGCCTTTTCATATGCTTTCTCTGCTGGTGCACTCTGATTAAGATTTACGTATGTTCGGCCAACATTGATGTGTGCACCAATGTCATCAGGCTGGACACTGAAAATAATACTCTTTCAAAAAGATCATGAACATACTACATATAACAAAAATGTATATACTATATACAACCAATCTGTTGACATACCAATCATATTTGCTACTTATTTCAGGAACTATCTTGAAATACATTATTAGTAAGCCCAATTAGGTATTATCACACATTTTTGCTCTCTTCTTTCTAGAAACCACATTTTAGCTATGTCAGACTAGTATGGTCTTGTGAAAAGAATCTCCATTACTGCAAGCCAGGGAGGGTGACACAAACAGTTTTTTTCTAGATATTTTCTCAGGGTCTCTTTCTCAAATTTGCTTTCATTTATTTTCATGAATGATATTTCGCTATTTATTTGTTTGTTTCTCATTTGGAAAAACCAGATTGTGTGGATGTTGGAGAGAACCTAATTTGTAATAACCATAATATAAACCACTGAGAAAAACCAGCTGATAGTATTACAAAGTAGTCCCTGCTCAGGAACCCCCATGGTAAGAAAAGTAGAGGGAGATGTAAAGACACATGCAGTAGAGAACTGGAGATGGATATGAAAGATATAAAGATATCTGAACACTAATGGAACAAGGACACACTGGACAGGGATCCCGTTACACATCCATTGAGGCATATTGGGAATATGGTGTTAGGCCCATATTTTCTTGACCATCGGCACACTAAGGGTGATGTGGTCAGCATCACGCCGGCCACCTTAACCTTCCCAGAGTTGCTCTGGTACCAAATTCATGAGGCTGGGTCGACCCCAGAGCCGATGCTGTCTAAAAAATCCCACCTCAACTGGGGATCGAACCATGGACCACCGAGCTAGGAAGCCAGTGCACTAACCAATGTGCTACTGTGGCTCCCCAAACTGGACAGGTAGCAGTATAAATGTAAGCTATAAAATTGACATCCTGGAACTGTGTAAAACAAAATGAAAGTGAATACAACGGAAGAGACTGAATTGTCCTCAGGGCATGAGGAAGAAAGCCCACACCACTGTGAAGGTGTGGCTTTAATGTGTAGAAAGCACTAATAAAATAGGAAGCAATGGGACCCAGACTAATACTGGCAACATTTAGAACTGTCAAAATGAAAATAATGATGATCATCCTCCATTGTTATACAACAACTCATGATAAAACAGAATTCTGAAAAAGAATAATTTTACACCAGATTTCATGACCTGGGCAGAACAAGATTTAAAGACATTGCAGTCTAGATAGGTGATCTTAATGCAAAGACAAGAACAGGCAACAGCTTTCAAGAGATCATGGGATAACAAGGACTTGGGGCAATGAATGAAAAAGGAAACAGATCAACTTGCCAAAGGAGGAAGCTTGTTTCCACATAAATTAGAACATAAAGCAACATGAATATCACCAGACCACAGAACAGAAAATCAGACTGATCATGCGTTTGCATAAATGAGAAATTTAGATCGACATTACAAGATGAAAAAGTATGAAGAGGATCAGATGTTGTATCAAGTCACAATCTAATCTTATGTTAGCCAAATTAAGGATGAAATGTCCCTAAAAATGAAGATCATTCTTCTTACTGAAGACTGATCATACTAATTCCAAACTCATTATTTTGTAACTGCTCATTCCTTCGGAAGTTTTATGCTATGGCTGAGCTTCTATTTATGGCTTGGTTTTATCTCTACTTACAACTACTGTTTTTTCCAAATGTTTCTTTTATAACTTGACTGATTTTGAAGATTCCTTACCTGAATGCCTGGCAGATTTAGTATATATTTCCAAAATAGTGGTAAAAGTTGTGCTAATGTCAATAGCAAGCTATAAAGGCAACAATAATATTTAAATAATCTCAATTTCTTCACCTTGCAGCTTTCTCAAAATAATCCAGTGCTTCTGCAAACTTGTGTACCTTTTCCAGTGCATGTCCCACATTGTTGAACAGTTTTGCATTTTCTTGATTCACACGCAGACCTGCACGAAAAATGGTGTACTCAGATTCCCTGTAGTGAGTAGTTGATAAATGTTTGTTAAATACTTTTGACATGTGCTAATCTGACAAAACAATAATTTTAGTGTCCTTTACTGAACAATTTCCTCCACAATTTTTTAAGTCTTCCAAATTTTATACACTTGTCAACCCCAGGATGTCAGTACATAGTGTGAGCAAATCAAGAGGACTGCAGGAAAGAAACAAAGCATATAGCCTCCTTACTTTTTATTTTCTTATCTACTGCTCATGTCACTACTTGCACAGGTAAAATTCTTTACTTGTATTCTCTTAACAACTGCTCAGGCTATGTCGCAGGTAAGTTTCTGATCCAGTGCATGTATTGCAGCATGGTGTGCTGTCATGCTAGGTTTCTTTAAAATGTCTGCCACCTTTGCATCCATCTTTTCCTGGGATGTCCTCTATTCTTGGTTGCTTCCAATTTAAGGTTCTATGCCCATGCTGGTTGACTGAAGCTCATTCCCACAAGGTGTCCACACCAACCTATCCTTTGTTTCTAAATGAATTTCTTCACTGGTGCTATTGGTTTTTATTTACATTTGACACAGATGCACAATTTACTGTGAATATGTATTTATGAGACACCTCCTTGAAGTCATTTGGATGTGATGACTCTTCGCTATTAAGATGAGCTGATTTTAGATTACTTCATTGAATTGCTATATTGTCAAATTCAGTCTCTAATCTTCCTGTGTTGTAACCTTACTGCCAAAGTATATTCACTGTGCCAATTGTTTTAGTTTAGTATTCACATCAAATTTCAGCATCAAAGGTAAGCTGAAATGAATTTCTAACATTATTTGTCTCTTGCCTTGCTTGATAGGACACTACTATAGGCACATGTCTTGTCCACTTTCTGAAGTTCTCCCTTCTTCAACAGGGTGATTCAAAAGTCACATCCTATTTATAAATTGTTATTTCTTCACTCCTATCTTCTTCTTCTTCTTTGATCCTTAGCCACCGACTGTCAAAGAAGTCAGTGGCCATCACGCCTAGTGGTGTCTTGTAGGGCAGCAACAAATTGCTTCCACTTTCCTCAGTCAGCAGCCATCCTTCGTGCAGTGCCCCAGATCTGGTTCATTCTTCACATCTCGGCCTCCACAATTCTCCACCAAGTTGTTTCTGGTCGGCTTCTCTTTCGCTTTCCTTCAGGGGTCCATAGTACAGCTGTTCTTTCAAACTAATTTAAATGAAACAAACATCAAAAATAAAGACAATTAACTGCCACTTCAGTACATAAAATATTATGTTACATTAACATTAGAACTTGCTGTGAGATCAACACATGATTTCATAGCAGACAGCATTTCTTGCTCCCTCATAACATCAGTTTATTGGCCATTTTATATTTTATTTCGCTTTTTTTTTTTTTTGCTTCTAGGAATAACAGAAAAAAAAAGAAAAAAAAAGAAAGAAAACTTTTTTGTCAAATTGCAGTTATCGCTCATTATTTTGACTTATGTTCTATGTATATACAGTGGATATAAGTGATAATACAATCATTAAAAAAAAAACAGGGTGACTTTTCAACCACCTTGGTATATATCATTATTTTAATGTTCTCAACTCTTTCTTCCAATAGTTTGTTCATGGTCCATCATTCTGCAGCATGCAGTAATGAAGAATATATTTAACACTTGATGACTCGCAATGTCAACTTATTTGTTACTTTTTTTGTCTGTACGTTAATCTGCCTCATACTGCTAAATGTAGTTTTGGCCATTCCTTTAGTCTAATTTTACTGGCTTTCATATTTATCTTCCTTTTTAATTTTCATTTATCACCCTTCAGCTCCCTGTGGAGCATATACCTTCAACAAACTCGTGACAGGCCTTCCTGTGCTGTACCATCATCCGTTAAATGTCTTTCTATTCTTCATTCTTGTCAAGCCTGCCTCCAATGTCCTTCTCTGTGTGTTTTTGGATCTCCCTCTATTTGTCTTACCCTGGAGATTTGAGAATTATGATTGGTCACCTCTTGCTCCACTGGTTTTTGTCGGCTTCTCTTCATAAATTGCACATTTGTGACCTTGTCACACGACGTATTTTAATCATATCCCATGCAAGCAACCAATTATAAAAGTCTAACTTCTTGCATGACGCTTTTGTTGTTCTCCTGGTTTCAGAGCCAAACAATGGAATTGCCTCTGCATGTGAGTTAAAGATTTTTATTGCTGCATCGATCTGATTTCTTTTGATTTCCATATATTTCCCAATACTATTTCTATTTTGATGTCACTGTTCATTCCTCCAACTTCGTCTTGATGTCACTGTTCATTCCTCCAACTTCGTCTAAGTTCCTGCTGAGATATATGTTTGAGTCTACAATTTGTAGGGATGTTTCTACAAGTGCAATCTGGATATTATTTGGCCCTTTTATTCCAGCCATCTTTGTCTTTTCTCTCTATCTCAGACATAAGGGTCTTTTGTGTTTGGATATGCGCCCTAATATAACCGACTAGGTTGAACGGTAAGCGCCTCGCCAAAACGAGGCAAAACTTTATTTTTTTTTTTTTTTAAATGTCTTTTCTCAGTGTTTCTCCATACCCAAATGCTGTGATTTCTCTTCATATATTCTTATTCTGTCTTGCATTAAATTATATTTATGGAATAGAAGAGCCAGGACATTTGCATAATCTATATGGTCAAGCATCAGTCCACTAAGTTCCATTTCTGTAGGTTGATGTTGGTGTTTTCACAATCCAATATACAGCCAGCAAGAAGAGAAGTGATGACAGCAGACACAACTGCTGTACTTCAATTCTTACCTCAAATGGCTCTGTCAGCTATCCTTCATGACAAATGCTGCATTTCATATCATCAAATGTTTTCTTTATTTGGTTAATGAATTTATAGGGGACTCCACACAACCTTATCAATTTCCAAGGTGATGATCAGTCTAAACTGTCAAAGGCCTTTCACAGTCCACACAAATCCAAATGTATTTAGTGGTGAATTCAACTGCAAGCTCTGTACTACTATTATGCACAGTCTGGCTATTTGGTCTGTACATCATCTGTTTTAATGAAAATCTGCTTGTTCTTCATTCAATTATCCGTCTATGGTCTCTATCAATCTCTCAGGGATATTCATGGTTCACATTTTCCTGGCACTGATTTTAACTTTATTCCTCTGTCATTTATGCACTCTTGCAAATCTCTATCATTAACAACCTGACCATATATTCTTCCTTCCTTCCTTCCTCTCTCCCTGACTTCACTATGTAAATTGTACAATATATCTGTAGAGGTGTAATATCTGCTTTGATGGTCTCTGCTGGAATGCCATCTCAGCAAGCAGCTTATCCATCTTTTAGAAGCCATATGGCTTTCTTTGTAATTTCCTAATTTGATTTTTCAGCTAACGTAATTCCTTTTCTGCTGACTGGATGTCTGAGCAACTTTGTAGAGATGGTCTACTTAGAATTTTTAAAACTGTTTCGTCCTTCTCTTCAGTTGTTCTTCATGCTGCTAAGTAATTGTTCTATTCTTGTTCTAGATAGGGCCATTTGATTGTTTACATGTTACTGTTAGCTTCTTTGCACTGTGGGACAGATCCTTGATATTTCCTTCAGCTGCAGCTTTCTCTGTTTCTCGCGCCAACTCATAAAAAAATTTACAAACTGAAAGTGGTTTTTCAATCACCATATGTATGTATCCACATTTCATGAGTCTCAATTCTTTCTTCCAACTGTTTGTTCATGGTCCATCATTCTGCGTCACGAAATAATGAAGAATAAATTTAACATTTGACGACTCTCATTTTCAGCTTGTTACTTTTTGTGTGTGTATATTAATCTGCCTTGTGCATATACCCTCTTGTCTCCTCTGATACTTTGTCTTACTTCTTATGTACTTTCCTGCATATAATCGCATTAGTTCTGGAGATTATTATCTTGCTTCTCTTTCAGTCTGCATTCTTATTTTTCTTCCTTTTATATCACTGGGGATTTTTGTTACCCGTGCTTTGTATGAATATTCTCTTTTTCTCTCTACTTCCCTACATCTCATTTCATATATTTATAATCTGTTGTCAGTCATCTTCTATATTTGCTTTCTTGTTTAGCTGTTGAAGATAGGACACACAATGTCATCAGATAGGCAAAGGAAGGTGGAGAGCTAATTCAACTTGACACAAGCATAAGAGGCCAAGAGTTTTATTAAGACTAGATATAAGAGAAAGTGGGAAGCAGAGCATCCAGGTAACCAAAAAAAAAAAAAAACGATGCATATTACCAGCTCAGAAGAAGTGAACAAGTGGTAATCTTTAGACTTTGCACAAGCCACAACAGATTGGGATACCATCTATTCAACAAGCTAATGATAGGAACTACTGATGAGTGTAAGTATGGCACTGATAAAATGACTGCTGAACATCTACTTCAAAGGTGTTCAACATACGAGGAACAGAGAAAGCATATATGGCCACCACCAGTACAATCCTGGGAAAACTCTATGGAGATACCAACAACCTCAAGCTGACCACTACTGTCTTTGAACATATTCAAGTTGATATCTGAAAATGAATGATTGAATGATGATGAAGAAGATAAAGAAGAAGAAGAGGAGGAGGAGGAAGAAGAAGAAGAGGAAAAGGAGTTGAGGAAGAAGAAGAAGTAGATAACAATGATGATGTAAATTCACTTACTAGAAAGGTAGTACTGCTGGTTAGGGGGCCACACAGATTTTTACAGAATATACAATAAAAAAAACATACATATAATCTCAAACAGTGTGCAACATATACAAATGCTTGTGATAATATTTTTTGCTTAAAATTATTAAATGGTTTTACTTATAATGAGCTACAAGTTGTTGAATAATAGCCCATATTTTAAAGCATGACACTAGCCAAACAGTAACTTTTACGCTGCAACTAACTTACCAGTCAAAATTTCGCATATATGTTTTGATCCCATGGGTAGCAATAAGGAAAGCCAATATGCCTGTCAATAAATGCTTTCCAGATCTGCAGACATAAGACAGAGAAAGAATAACTTCTGTTCATTTCATATTGTAACATTTCCTAAGCTTTTCTTAGATAAGAAAACCAACAAATCAGAAGTTTATAACAGTTGCTCACTTCTGGTCTTCACCTCTTCAGATCTCTAATGGTCCACATGAGCAGATAGTGAATCCTTGAAAGGCTGAACAAGAAGAAAAAGTATAATAAACATAATAATTTCAACATAGTCTTAAACCCTTATCATGCCTGAAGGTATTTAATGCAATGGCAATAACTCACATCCATTATGATTTTGGGTTTTTCCCTTGACATCTCATTTTGCTTTTAACTTCAGAGTTCTGACTCAGATGTTCATCTCTGTGCACCTAAGGGTCTATCTTTTTCTTGATACCCCGTAGGAGTCCAGTTCAGCAACTTCCTTGGCTATCCATCTCATTTCACACACACATTATGTCATGATTCAAATACATTTACTTCATTTGATCTCACGCCTCATTCATTCATTCATTCATAACCCTCCACTCCCAAAGGAGCATAGGCCTTCAACAAACACATGCCAAGTCCTCCTGTCCCGTGCCATCATCTCAAGTTCTTTCCATGTTCTCCTCATCATTTTCACCTCTGTTTCCAACTCTCTTCTCCATGTACTTCTTGGTCTTCCTCTGCCTCTCTTGCCCTGGGGGTTCCAGAACAAGGACTGCCTTGTAATGCTATCAACAGGTTTCCTCAGTGTGTGTCCTATCCATCGCCATCGTCTTCTTCTCATCTCTTGTTCCACTGGCACTTGTCTAGTTCTTGTCATCAGTTCCACATTGGTAACCTTGTCATACCATTTTAATCCCTCTATTCTACGCAAGCACCCATTTATGAAAGTCTGTAGCTTTTTGGTTGTTGTCTTTGTTGTTCTCCATGTCTCAGAGCCATACAATAGGACTGACTTCACATTTGAGTTGAAGATTCTTATTTTCGTGTGGTATCCGATTTCTCTTGATCTCCATTTATTTCCCAATGCAATGAAAGCTCCTCTTGCCTTTTGTATTCTTATTTTGATATCACTGTCTGTCCCTCCAACTTTGTCTATATTACTGCCAAGATATGTGTATGATTCTACATCTTGAATTGGTGTTTCTTCAAGTTCAACCCTGTTATCATTACCTGCATTTATTCTCATTATTTTTGTCTTTTCCCTGTGTATTTTCAGACCCAATTGCTGTGACCTCTCATCGAGTGTTTTCAATTTGTCCTGCATCTGATTACGGTTATGGGACAGAAGAGCCAAGTCATCAGCAAAATCCAGATCATCCAACTGCTTAGTCAGAGTCCACTGGATTCCATTTCTGTTGTGTGTTGTCGATGATCTCATAACCCAATCTATTGCCAGCAAGAAAAGAAATGGAGACAAGAGGCATCCCTGTCGCACTCCTGTTCTTATCCAAAACGTTTCTGTAAGCTGTCATGTCTTCATATGTTTTCTTTATTAAATTAATGATTTTCAAGGGAACTCCATAATGTCTCATCAATTTCCAAAGTGATTCTCTGTCTACACTGTCAAATGCCTTTTCGTAGTCCACAAATCCGATGTATAGTGGTGAATTCCATTCCAAACTTTGTTCAACTATTATTCTCAAAGTGGCTATCTGGTCTGTACATGATCTGTTTTGTCGAAAACCTGCTTGTTCATCTCTCAGTTTCTTGTCTATGGACTCTTTTAATCTCTCAAGGATAATCCTGTTTAACACTTTTCCTGGCACTGATAGTAACATTATTCCTCTATAATTTGTGCACTCTTGTAAATTTCCCTTCTTAGGCAACTTAACCAGATATCCTTCCTTCCATTCTGCTGGTATCTCTTCCTTTTCCCAGACTTTACCAAGTAATTTATATAACATCTCTGTAGCCGTGTCGATATCTGCTTTGATGGCCTCTGCTGGAATGCCATCAGGTCCAGACGCTTTTCCCTCTCTTAGAAGCTTTATGGCTTTCTTTATTTCTTCCTTCGTTGGTCTTTCACCGTTAATTTGTAGCTCTTCTTCTGCTGGCTGGATGTCCGGCGGGTTTTGTGGAGCTGGTCTATTGAGGTCCCCAAAATATTCTGTCCACCTCTTCATTTGCTCTTGTATATTGCTGAGCAGTTTCCCATTCTTGTCTTTTATGAGGCAACTTGTTTGCTTGTATTTCCCTGTTAGCTTCTTTGTGCTGCTATACAGTTCTCTCATATTTCCTTTGGCTGCAGCATCTTCTGCCTCTCTTGCCAACTCCTCAATATACTTCCTCTTGTCTCTTTTGATACTTCTTTTTACTTCCTTGTTTGCTTCTGTGTACACTTCTTGAGCCTTGGCTTTGGAGCTTCTAGTTTTGCTTGTGTTTAACTCTGCTTTCTTGTTTTTTCTGTCTTTTATCTTATTGATGGTTTCTGTTGTTATCCATGCTTTTTGTTGTCTTTCCCTTTTCCCCAGTATTTCTTCACATGTCTCCTTCCATACTGTTTTGACCTGCTGCCAATAGTCTTCTGTATTCTCTACATCTTCCAGCTGTTGGAGCACTTGGAATTTGTTGGATACTGTGACCGCAAATTTGTCTCTTGTTTCTTGATTTCTTAGCTGTCCTACATTAAACTGTTGTCTATAGTTTTGCATTGTTGCATATCTCTTGAGTTTCATTTTTACTTTGGCTATCAGAAGATGGTGATCTGATGCCACATCTGCTCCTCTATATACCTTTACATCCTGCAATGATGATCTAAACTTCTTGTTTATGCATATATGATCAATCTGATTTTCTGTTCTATGGTCTGGTGATATCCATGTTGCCTTGTGTATTCTCTTATGTGGAAACATGCTTCCTCCTATAGCCAGTTGATATGAAGCACAGAAGTTTGCGAATAGCTCTCCATTTTCATTCATTACTCCTAGCCCATGTTTTCCCATGACTTCTTCGAATCCAGTGTTGACTGTACCTATCTTTGCATTCATGTCACCCATCAAAATTGTGATGTCTCTTCTTTTTACTTTATCCATAATTTCCTGTAGTTTAGTATAAAATGCTTCTTTCACAGACTCTTCTTTGTCATTAGTTGGTGCATAACATTGGATGACATTTACATGAATTTTCTTTTTAGCTGTTTTGAAAGAAGCTGTTATTATTCTGGGTCCAACAGCTTCCCATTCAATTAGTGCTTTCTGTGCTTCTTTAGATAACATAAGAGCTACCCCTTCACTGTGGTGTGAAGTTTCGTCTTCATGTCCTGAGGACAGCACCAATTCACCTGTGATGAGTTTCTTCCTGTCTACCCCCTTCCACTTTGTTTCACACATTCCCAGAACCTCGATTTTGTATTCCCTCATTTCTGCTGCTACTTGCGCCACTTTCCCTTGTTCGTTTAATGTCCGAACATTCCAGGTGCCAAATCTGGAAGTTCTCCTAGAAGAAAGAAGGTTAGTCAGCAACACAGACTCCTTTCGGCTTTCTCTGTGTTGCATCATACGCCTCCCCGCGAGAGGACCTTCCCCTGTCTTGGATGGCTGTGTTTTATTTTCTTTATTTGACTTGTCCATATTTGTTGAAGTTTTTTGTGGTTTAAATTTTTTTACAGGATGGTGTAACCGGCCCCATGCCCAACCCTCCTTAGTCGCCTTTTACGACATGCTTGGTAGGGGACAGTGTTACTATTCTTTGCTCCCCTTTCGGGCCCCGGTAACACACGGGTGGATCTCACGCCTGATGTTCTTTATTCTTGTCTGTGTTTGGATTTATATGCTTCTTACTCTGTTTTCCTAAATTACTCCTAACTTTTCTTTAAGAAAAGTACAGCTTTGCCTTCAAATCATTTTAAATGTTTATTTTTGTATCCATTTTTATATCTTCACCAAGAGAACAGTTCTTTTGCAGCCTTGTTTTAGCTGTCATTCAGACTCTGAACCCCAAAACATGACAGTCTATTAATTACCACATTTCTTTCTTAAACTCTTTGCTTGATGTTCACTGACAGACTATAGTCTGCTGATACTGTGCTTTCCAAGCAAGTGAACACTATAAGTTTCAACGCTTTTATTTCTAGCTTGGATATTTTCATGTTATTTATAGTTTATTTTCATAACTTTTCAATGTTCATCTCTTGTACTTCTATACTACTGGCTTTCTCATACATATTTGTTTTGACCTATGATGTGCATTTAGGCTAGCATAAGATTACCATAACGATGAATGCAAAAAGGAGGACAATATTCATTTTTTTGTCATGAAAAGGACTGTCTGTCTGTGGTTTTACAACTCATATTTCCACAAACATTTCTTAATTTCAAGTACCTACATGATGTAACCTACTGTTTTGCCGACTGTTTATTACCGGATGTTAAAGTCTGTTTGCTCGTGTGAAATCTGGTATTTGTACCGTGTTGGAGTGTCGCTGAGTAGGCGTGTCGTTGATCACCAGGACAGTGTAATGTGGACGTGAATCTAGGTCACCTGCGTGAGGCACTGCCAGGATGTAGTGCAGTCACTCACACACAAACAGCATACATGTTTTCTCAGGTGTGTAGAACAAATGATAAGGTGTTGTAGTGAGTACTGGTGTGTGTATACAGCAGATCGAGAACACGAAGTCATATAGGCTCTTATTTAGGGACACACAAACTCACTCCACCACACGTAGAAGTCATAGATGTGGTTAATGCAGATGACTTTCTCTTCAACATTTATTACAGCAACAGTAAGTTGATGGACAACACAGTCAGTAGAACAAGGAACATGGATATTTCATGTGTAGTAATGCATATAACCATCAAGCATAATCAATCCTGCATAGCTCGTATGTATGATGCTAGTAACGTTGGCTTGATAATATACATTTTCATACTGTAGCTCAGAGCCCCTGACTAAACGCGTCAGGTAGTCTTGTGACAAATATAGTTGCTTAATATCGAAGTCTGTGAACTTGTTGATAAAGTCAAGACTTCATCTGGCTTCTCCCGTCAGACACTTCTTCTTCTGCTCAAAGATATAGGCCATAATGTCGGGCCTCATAATGATTGATGAACAACTCTGTATTTTCATAGGCAGGCATTATCCTCCATACCGAAACATACCGCCATAATGTGGGTTTCATATAAATATACGTTCATTGTGCTTCTGTAAAGTAATTCAACGAATAGACTTAGTTAGCTACGTCAAGCACACATAATGGACTCTGGATCTCAAGAACTGTGAGCACTACTCACAGGTTCATACTAAATGTTCTGCAATCTTGGCATAATAATAAAGTTTATTTTACCTTGGACAGAATCCGAGAAATACACAAATAACCACTGTCGTCATCCTAGACGAACAGAATAACTCTGGGGAGAATCACTAAGATCACAGTTATACTGAAGACTCTCTTTCCCCCAGTTAATGCAGAGAAGAACAACGGACATCTTGTCCGGTCAGAAAACAGCTCATCACTCCCAGACGGAAGTCTTCTCGGTTCGCACTAAAAACTAGCGCATGCGTAGACAGAACAGATTTGAGAACAGTTAACCGGCCCGTCTTAAGACAGATCAACCACAAAGAATAAACACAGGGAAGATAACCCCAAATCAACCTGTCCCAGAGAGTTAACATACAGTTCTCTACCTTCGATCGTCAAAAGTATTAAATAGATTTACGTCTTATGAAACCGTCAAAAACGACAGTAACACTCGACTTTCAACTCTTAAGTGGTGCACAGTTTGGCCCCCAAAAAAATGGCATGCCACTTGAAGTGGGACATCATGGTTAGTTTCCACAATCGAAGTTTAAATAAAATTTACCAGATTTTTTTCCAAATCCAATATTTCTAAAGTCTACTCTGGTAACCCTTAAGTTTAAAGGTGTTCAAATTTTCTTTTATCTGTCACCACGACAGTTTTAATGTAATAAAGAACAGCTGTTTACTGTAAATAAACTTTTTCTGGCTGAAATGCCATCATGTTCAAATGGTTGTAAGCACAGCTTATTGGTTGAACATTATCACAGCTTAGTCAGAAAGGGACTGAAAATGAAAAGGATGGATTACTAGCATTGGTAGTTCTGATTTAGATGAATTTAGTGATAAATCAACAGATTCTCAAGACGTAGGGTGTCTCCATGGCTGGATCTAGTTGTAGAAGTGTAAAGGGAGTGATAAAAGGAAAAAGTAAAGAAGCAGACGATAAATCGAGATCACAATTTAGACCAGGAACAACTACAATTGATAATGTTGAGCTTCAGAATAACATTACTGAGGAAGTTGGATGGAAAGCTAATCAGAGAACACAGAATGCATTTTGTTTGTGACATAAAAATTCAAATTGTCATAAAAACGTTATGGTCAGAAACAACTGAAACATGCCTATACTATGTGAAAATGAATATAATCTAAAATGAAACTGGTTTTAGGAGTTCCAATATTGTATCATGCTTTAAGTATTGTGGTTAGTACAAAAATATTTTTTCATTTTTTAAAATATTACTGTATTTATTATTGTATAAGCTGTGTGCACTTTTTTTTACTAGTGGACTGCTGATAAATATTATACTCTTACCAGCTCTTTCTATCAGTGTCAGACATGCTCCCTAACAAGCACAGGAGAGGGAAATCACACCATATGAGTTGAGAAGCTTAACTCTCTAGAGCCTGATGCTACAGTTTTGCACAAACCCTCTCCCTGAACCTACTGATTGTTACTGTTACCACATGGCTCCATTATTACACACTTAACCTTTCACCATTTGAGACAGGTAAATTTCAATTACAGATCACAAACGGGGATGTAAAGTGGATTCCCAGTGATCACACTTCTATGAAACAAATCACTTTGCTTGGCCATTATTATTTGATCCTGTGTCACGCCTAGTGTTCAGTAGGTGGTCTCAAATATTCTTTCCCTCTGAAAACATCAAAACGTCTGAATATTTACAAGCCATTATTCTACAAATTCAGAGAAATACAATCAAGCTAATGACCTCATCAAAGACAAGAATGGAGAATTGCTTAGCAATATACAAGAGCACACAAAGAGGTGGACAGAACATTTTGAGGACCTTCTCAATAGACCAGCTCCACAAAACCCCAGACATTCAGCCAGCAGGAGTGGAGCTACAAGTCCTCTATGAAAGACCAACAATGAAGAAATAAAAAAAGCCATAAAGCTTCTAAATGAAAATCAGCTGGTCCAGATTACATTCCAGCAGAGGTCACCAAAGCAGATATTGACACCTTTGCTTGAAAAAGTCTGGGAGAGAGAAGAAATATCAGCAGTTTGGAAGGAAGGATTTCTGGTTAAGTTACCTCTGAAGGGATATTTACAAAAGTGCACACATTACAGAGGAATTTACAGATAAAATGTTATTATATGAAAAATATTAAACAGGATCATCCTTGAGATATTAAAGGAGTCCATAGACAGACAATTGAGAGATGAACAACAAGCAGGTTTTAGGTAAAACAAATACTGTATAGATCAGATAGGCACATTGAGAATAATAGCGGAACAAAGTCTAGAATGGATCTCACCTCTTTACATTACATTTGTGGACTATGAAAATGCATTTCACAGTGAAGACAGAATCACTCTGGAAATTGATGAGGCAATATGGAGTCCCCTGATGATCATTAACTTAATAAACAAAGCTTATGAAGACATGGCATGCATAGTTCTTCATGCAGGACAACTTACAGAACCATTTGGGATAAGAACTGGAGTGCGACAGGATGCCTCTTTTCACCATTTCTCTTCCTATTGCTATAGATTGGGTTATAAAAACATTGTCAGCCAAAAGAAATGGAATCCAGTTGATTATACAGCTTGATGATCTACATTTTGCAGATGAACTGGCACTTTTCTCTCATAACCGTGTGCATATGCAACATAAAATTAAAATACTTGATGAGAGATCACAGCAAGTAGGTGTGAAAACATGGAGAAAAATAAGATAATGAGAATAAATGCACGAAATGATAATAATACTGTACTGGAAGAAACACCACAAGATGTAGAATCATACACATACCATGGCAGCAATATAGACTTAGTTGGAAGGACAGACTTTCTTCTTTTCTTTGATCCTTAGCTGCCGACCGTCAAAGCAGTCAGTGGCCATCACGCCTAGTGGCGTCTTGTAGGGCAACAACAAATTGATTCCACTTTGCTCGGTCGGCGGCCATCCTTCGTACAGTGCCCCAACTCTGGTTCATTCTTTGCATCTCAGGCTCCCCAGTCCTCCACCAGGTTGTTTTTGGTCAGCCTCTCTTTCGTTTTCCTTCAGGGGTCCATAGCATAGCTGTTCTTGTGATGGCATCGGGGTCTCTTCTGAGGACATGGCCAACCCAGCTCCAGCGTCTGCCAGCTATGATGGTGTGCATGCCCTCTTGCTTGCTCCGAGTAAGCAGATCTTGGTTGGTGATGGTATTCGGCCAAAAGATTCGGATAATTTTTCTTAGGCATGTTGTATGAAAAGAGGACAATTTCGACATTTCCTTCTCTGTAACTCTCCAGCATTCCGCACCATAGAGAAGCACAGAAAGCACACAGCTTTGATATAATCTTAATTTTGTGCTTGTGCTGTATTGAGAGGAGTTCCAGATGTTGTTTAGGCTAAAAAAGGCTGTTCTTGCCTTATTCATTCTGATGTTGATGTCCTTGCCTGCCCCGCCGTCTGGTGTTACTATGCATCCTAGGTATGTGAAGGTGTCTGTCTGTACCAGTTGCTGATTCCTTACTGATATGGGCTCAGGGTTGCTCACATTGAGCGTCATGACCTCTGACTTCTTTAAATTGATGTTCAAGCCCACCTGCTGGCTAAACTTATTAAGTCTATCTGTTTTTTCCTGGATTGTTGATGTGAATGCGCTAGTAGTGCAATGTCATCTGCATATTCCAGATCTTCCAATGTAGAAAATGTAGTCCATCTTATTCCTCTTGGACTGCCCTCTGTTGTCTGGCGCATCACCCAATCTATGACTGTTAAAAATAGAGTGGTTGATAAGGGGCATCCCTGTCGTACTCCTGTCTTCACCTCAAAGGTTAGGTTGCTCTGCCCAACACTACACGTAAAGTTGGCATAGAGGCTTTTTATGATTGACACTATGCAGCTTGGAATTCCATAAGCCCTCAGTATTTTCCATAAACTGTCCCTATGTATGCTGTCAAAAGCCTTTTCAAAATCAACGAAATTAATGTACAGCTGTCTTTGCCATTCTGAGCACTGCTCTATAATGTTCCTGAGAGTGAATATATGATCTACACATCTTCTGTTCTTTCTAAATCCTGCTTGTTCTTTCCTCAGTTTGTGGTCTACTGCTTTTGAAATTCTCTGTATAACTATCCTGCCTACTATTTTGCTGGGAACTGAGAGAAGAGTGATACCTCTCCAATTATTGCAGTCTGCAAGATCTCCCTTCTTGGGCAATTTGACAATTATTCCTTTGTTCCACTCTGATGGTGTTGTCCCCATTTTCCAGACTTGTGCAAATAGAAGTTCTAATAGTTCTGCTGCTAGCTCAGGGTCTGTCTTAAATAGCTCTGCATTTAAGTTATCATGGCCAGGAGCTTTTCCGTTCTTTAACCCTTTGATTGCTGTGATGATTTCTTCTTTTCGTGGAATGTCTGTATTTACATCTAGATCGTTTTCAGCCTTTTAACCTGGAGGACTTCGCTTCTCTTTTCTTTCTTTTCATTTCCTTTCTCAGTGTTAAGGTGTTTAATGTTTCTGGTGTTATCCAGTCTTGCTTCTTCCTGTCCTGGAATCCCAAGCATGATTTGCTGCTTTCCTTATATATTGTTGAAATGGTGTTGAATTTCTGGTCTATATCATCAGTCAATGTCTTTCCTGACTTTTGGCAAATTGATATCATTTCTTTATGTCAGCCACAAAAGCTTTTCTGGTAAGGGAGTCCTTCAATTTGCTGATGTCAAACCTTTTCTGTGTAGTTACAGTTGGTCCAGCCCTTCTTAGTTTCACTTTCAGTTTTGCTACTACTAAATGGTGATCACTTCCCACATCTGCACCTCTTCTTACCTTCACATCTTGTAGTGCATGTCTTCATCTACCGTTAATCATGATGTGGTCTATCTGGTTTTTGTCCCGACCATTTGGTGATTCCTATGTTAATTTGTGAACTTCTTTATGTGGGAAAAGTGTTCCTCCAATGACCAGGTTGTTCATACTGAAGAAACTTATTAATTTATCCCCATTTTCGTTTGCTGTTCCGCTGCCGCATTTCCCCATTACTCTTTCATTATATGTATTGTGTGTACCAGCTTTCGCATTGAGGTCTCCCATTACTATATGTCACGAAGTGGATTTATGACTAGAGGCTGTCTACGTATAGTGACAAGACACTAGTGAGAAGAAAGACTGGAAAAGATAGATTTAGATGAAAATGATAGTGAAATGTAAAAAGTTGAAACTATTGGCCCCGAGGGGGTGAGAACCTAGATTTGACTCTTCCCTCACCACTCCGGACGTCTTAGATCGCTATAGATACAACCACCTCTAACTACCCTAAGGGGATAAGGATATATAAGATTCACATACACCACACTACAGACAACAGATAGCTACTGTACGTAAATAAAGTGACTGATCCAGACTATAATGTACAAGTTTTATTTACACATAGAAAACTCAAATACATGTCAAAGAAATAAAATACGTGTGTGCACACCCGGAAAACAAATCAAGTACAGTTACAATGATTTTACATCAACCAAACCCTTCACCCACAATTTCCACCTGTATGGAAAAAGAAGTTAAGATCACACACACACCACCCTGACTTGGTGGGGTCTCGGACTTCGAGCCTCCACTCCAAACTAGCTATTCTAAATTCTAATGTTACTTCTAATCACACAGTCAGCTGGAACTACTATGACTTGTCTACACAATCTCTGCACAGACTTCGTTTCTACACAGCCTATCCTGAAATCTCCTGAACACTGCTACACCGCTAACTGCCTCACTAACACTTCAGCAGCTGTCCTCTGCTATACTCTTCAACAAAACGTGCTCTCAGTTCTGTCTATCTGTTATAGCAACTGTAGAGGGTATTGTAACCCTTTTTCCCTCCACAACTTCTGTAAGTGACGACTAGGTTTTAATTACTGGATTCTGGAACTGGAATAGGTAGCTATTTCACTGCTACCAAATCTGGAATCACTTGCCCAGTTACCCCTCTCTGGGCTGTGGGCCTTCGGCTTTATTATGACCGGAATGAAGCGAAATAATTACGACAATGCTGGCAGCATGCCAATTTGCGTGTGTAACAAGATCGAGCATCAGAGCTCAGGATTTATCCACCAAATCCTATTCCACTGGAGAACTGTCTTCCCCTGCCATGGGAAAACGTATGTTCGATTCTTCTTCCGCCTCTGGCAATTAACGCAAAACTCTGCGTTCCTGCGATGCCAACCTTTGCCGTGGGGAAATTGGTGGTGCCAATTTCGCTCTCTCTCCCACAGAGCCGCTACCCGCTGTAGACAATAGAAACAATGTACAGCTGAACAACACATCAATAATACATTCCTATATACCAAATAACTCCCTTACTTTAACATTTAACACCCAAGTCTTTAACACTTAACTCCCCTGCTCTATTCCCGTTATGCACCACCATACAAATAATCATGCCCAATAACAGCTCTTCACCACTCCACTCCCTTCTCTCTACCCGATTCCAAAATAAACATTCCCCCGTCTGGTTATCAGCTCCCAGCCCGGCTGATCCAGATCGTCTTTGTTCTGCATGACTAACTCTGAGCCATAACAATATTTCACAGGGCTCTACCTGTGCAAAAATACCTTGGCCCACTTCTACCCTGACACTAAATGCATCAATGATTAACACAAAATAAAATAGACCCCCTCTAGGAATCATTAATTCCCGGTCAGTAAAATTAATCACATAAAAATGTAATACAAATATAATTCCCTTTAAAATTACATCTCACATCTTCTGAGTACACAGAACACAATGCACAATCAATAACGTACAACCAGTTACACCAGCATCTGCATACTGTCCACAAGTTATCCACAACCCCCGGTTATAAATTAAGAACCCGTAATTACAACCACATGCTCCCGCATTCTTACGAACACGTGCTCCTGCATTCTCACAAAGTTAACATCACTCCTTATCCCTCTGAATCTCGTCTCACATGAATATACATTAAATAACAGCACCCACATGCTTACCACTCCACTCCCGTTTATATATATATATATATATATATATATATATATATATATATATATATATATATATATATATATACATATATATATAACTATCAGCCTTAAACTCTCAATGAAATACAATACACACGCTCCCGCCTATTCTGTAAAATAACATAATTCAAAGATGCGGGTTTCTCTACCGACCTACTTTGAAATAATACAAAGCACGCCCGTAACATCTCAACTCTTAAACCATCCTAGATACTGCTGTTCCTTCAAGAAGGAATTATATGACCCTCTTACATTTTCCCGAATTTTTCCTAACTTAAAGGCAAATCGACAATTTTTGCTGATCTCGGCCAATCAAAATTGTAAACACTCTGACTCATCCTGTTACTGTGCGCGTGTGGTAAAGGTCACTATCCCCATTGAAACAAAGAATCGGCAATTAAGCTCAACCCTCTACTGCTAAATGAAGCAAAAATGGCCGAAAATAGTTCAGCTCCCGAAAATATGTCTATGTGCACGCAATATTTTTAAGGAGAATAAAACTGGTGCAAATCTGAACTAGGCTCTACAGTCATTCTTCTAAAATAAAACTGCAACAATTCCCTACCCAACAACACTAAACATGACTACTATTATAGAGAATAACCAAAGTGCAGATAAAAATAAAACTCCATCGTAGTCCCTCCTTCTGAAAAAAACTGACAAAAGCGAAAGTAATAGAAGGAGAAGAACCATGGGGTGGATTACCTGTAATCCCTCCTAGAAATAGTGAGAATAATGCAAGGAGAAAAGACATGGGGCCATTTGAAAGACAGAATCTCAGTACTTCATCACACTATAATAAGATCATATCTAGGTGTGTCTTCCATTTCTTTCTGCAGTTGTTGATAGAATTCATCCTTGACCTCTTCATCGCTGTCATTCGTTGGTGCGTAGCATTATATTATTGTAGTATTGGTGAATCTACCTCTCAATCTTAATCTTATCAGTCTGTTGTTGATAGTTTCGATTCCAGTAATGTCCTTTCTATTCCTTTCTGTAGAATAATGGCTACATCTTCATTGTGCTGTCCATCCTCTCTTCCAGAGTAAAGTACTGTTTCTCCTGTTGCTGTTTTAACTTTTCCTGCCCCTGTCCATCTGCTCTCCCTTATCCCTAAAATGTGTAACCTATAGTTTCTCATTTCTGTCGTGACCTGTTTTAGTTTACCCATCTCATTCATTGTCTGACATTCCAAAATCCTATTCTTGTATCGTGTTTTGCGGTCAGGACGTCCGTTCTCATGTCAGTGGCTTCCTTTCGGCTTTCACCACTGACAGTCATACGAGCCTCAGACTCCGGATGTCTGTCCCACAGCAAAGTTTGTTTATTCGTTGTTGTTTCCGTAACTTCAATTTTTTTTACATAGACAGGGGTGTCAGCCCTATGCTAAAACCCCCAACCTGGAGGACCAGGGTGTCTGCTTTAGTCTGACCCCTGCCCACACAAACCTGTCCAGCTTGGTAGAACCTTCCAGGAGTAAAACTCCCGCTGGCATAACTCTGGGGGTAATCAGGGTACGCAAGCCGCCATACCTCGACAAGGTATTGACACCAGTGATGGCAGACAAGGACAGACAGTGATATCAAAATAAGAGCACAAAAGGCTAGGGGAGCTTTCATTACAATATATGGAGATCAAAAGAAATCAGGTCCAACACAAAAAAATCAATCAGAATTTTCAATTAAAATGTCGTCAGTCCTATTGTATGGCTCTGAAACATGGAGAAGAAGAAGAACAACCAAAAAGCTACAGACTTTCATAAATGGATGCTTGTGTAGAATAGAAGAATTGAAGTGGTATGACAAAACCACTACTGTGGAATTGATGAGAAAAACTAGACAAGTACTAGTGGAACAAGAGATGAGAAGACACAGCAGATGGATAAAACAAACACTGAGAAAACCTGTTGGTAGCATTGCCAGATAGTCCTTCTTCTAGAATCTCCAGGGTAAGAGAAGTAAGGAAGATCAAAGAACACATTGAATAAAGAACTGGAGACAGGCATGAAGGGATGAAGAAGACATGGTAAGACTTTGAACTGATGGCACGGGCAGGAAGACTTGGCATAAGGTTGTTGAAAGCCTTTGCTCTTTGCCATGTGGCAGCGCATCTTTATAACCCGGTTATGGGAATCTCAGGCAGATGTGAAATCCTTTGAAGTTGTTGAGCAGGACAGCAGGAATTAGGAATAGCTGATGATGCCTCTATAGTGCGATTTTGGGTTCAAGAAGTTAAGAAAAGCCATTTATGTTCAGGACAGACAGAATGAGATATGATGACATCAGAAGAATTGTAGGAGTTACATCCTCCATCAAGTGTACACAGAGACTGAAAATTAAGTGAGAATGGAGCCCGATAAATTACCACAATGCACCTACAACAGTAGATGATCTGGTTTTAGAACAAGGGAAAGACCATGCGACAGATGGATACATGAATCCTACAACAACACAGGCTCACAGTATCCAATGTGACACACTTGAATCAAGTTCACAAACTACAGCTTCCCAAAATGCTGCACGGCAACAGTGGGAACAAAAAAGTAAAAATAAGAATGCCTTTTTAAAATTATTGAACTGTTTAACTAGGTTTATGTAAACGAGCTTTCATTTCTGCATGTTCTGATATATAAAACGTTACCTTATATTAAAGATAAATAAACAAAGGTGAAATCTATAATGAAACAATAGAACAGTCCCAACTAAGATGGTTTGGCCATGTCTGCAGAATGGGAGAAGATCGGCTACCACGATAAGCATGGGAAGCTAAGAGCCAGGGATCCAGACCTCCAGGATGACCCAGAGTCCGCTGGGAGGACAACATTAGACAATCTTTGAAGGACCGAGGACTTGAATGGAACCAGGCCAGGAGGAAGATAGTCTGGCGCTCTCTCTTCCAAACTTCTACACCTCATGGCAGAAGGGGAACGACTAAGTAAGTAAGAAATCTGTAATGGCAGTCATGTCTAATAAATTATTCCCTAAAATCATCACATAAAACATAGTTTTTGAGTATGAATACTAAGAGTTAACTTGTTCACTGATGTTTTGATTTAGGGTCTGAAGTGCTATTTGTCCTTCAATTTTCATGGTATTAATATAGGTGGTTTTTAAAGCAACTTGTTTTAAATGATGTGGTTTGTCAGCTGAAGTTCTATCCTGATAATGACAGAGAAAACTATGCAGCAAAGGTTGTGAAGATAATAAAAGCTTAATCCAATCAGTATGGCACCTGATAATGATGAATATGATTCAGAGCTTGTGCCAACCAACATTAGATTTATTAATGCTGGAAGTTAAAATAAAAAGATATGGTATTACATTCAGACCTAATCTTTACACTCAGGCAGCTGAGTGAAAAGGCCCTTGAGTACAAGAGTGAGATCCATCTTTGTTTCATAGATCTGGAAAAGGCGTTTGACAGGGTCCCCTGGAGCAAACTTTGGGACTGTTTGGCAAGGAAGAACATTCCAGCACCTCTGATTCATGCTATACAGAGCTTCTACAAGTCTTGCAAAAATTATGTGAGGACAGCAAACTATAAGTCAGAAGAGTTCAGGACCACCACTGGTGTAAGACAAGGCGATATCCTGTCACCTTATCTTTTCATACTCCTCATGGACGATGTCATCAAGGCATGTAAGGAGAGAACAAGAAAGTATTCAGTGGGGTACAGGAAAATGAGACAGGTCTGTATTTCAGAGCTAGCATTTGCTGATGATGTTGTCCTGATTGCTAAATCAGAGACACATCTCCAATCCAACCTGCAAGTCTGGAAGGAAGAGCTGGAGAAGAGAGGGATGGTCATAAGCAGCTCTAAAACAAAATCCATGGTGATATCAAGAGAAGAAAGAAAACATCAGATTAAGTTGGGAGAACAGGTCCTGGAGCAGGTCGACCACTTTAAATATCTCGGAGCTATTATAGACCGAAAGGGGGGCATCAAAAAAGAGTTGGCCACTCGAAAAGCAGCGGCTGGGAGACTTTATCAGGCCATAAATCGAGGATTCCTCAGCAAGAAAGAGGTTGGTAAGAAAACGAAGATGGCTGTATACCGCTCCACCTATGTCCCAGTCTTGACATATGGATGCGAGTCATGGGCAATGACTACAACCCACAAAAGCCAGATCCAAACCTCAGAAATGAGGTATCTGAGGAAGGTGGTTGAAGTAACAAGAAGAGACATGGTCCGCAACCAGACGATACGTCAAGGCCTAAAATCCCACCCGCTGCAGACCCAAATAGAACAGTCCCAACTAAGATGGTTTGGCCATGTCTGCAGAATGGGAGAAGATCAGCTACCACGACAAGCATGGGAAACAAAGAGCCATGGATCCAGACCTCCAGGACGACCCAGAGTCCGCTTGGAGGACAACATTAGACAATCTTTGAAGGACCGAGGACTAGAATGGAACCAGGCCAGGAAGAAGACAGCTGATAGAATAGTCTGGCGCTCTCTCTTCCAAACCTCTACACCTCACGGTAGAAGGGGAACGACTAAGTAAGTAAGGTATTACATTCATTGAGATGCTCTGTGACTGTGTGTGAGAAACCTGAATCTAACTGCTAGATAAAGTTAATCTCACATCATGACCTGCTAAAACACACTGACTGTTTTGGGACTTCATTAATGAAGACAGAAATGGTGACCTTCTCGCCCATCATTATGCTACTGTTATCATCTTAAACAATGGACACTGATGACAACAGAAGCAATGATGTACAGCTGATCTAACAGCCTACATCATAAGCTGCATTAATGTGCTGGTTTCAAAATGCAGTAATGAATTTATATTAACCCTCTCCCCACACCTACCCTCTTTTATTTTAATGCCTACCTGGTTTCATTTACTGTTTTTGTTTGTTTTGTTATTTTCTGTTTTTCTTTCAACATGTACAAAACTTACCTCTGTGAATCAAGAAAAGAAATATGTCTATACATTTAAGTCTGAACAAGAAGGAATATTAAAATGTAATTAAGAAAATAAATCAATCAATCCCCCAAGGAGCATAGCCTTTCAACAAACACATGCCAAGTCCTACTGTTGCATGCCATCAGCTCAAGGGTAAAGGATCCCGTTACACGCCCATTGAGACATATTGGGAATATGGTGTTAGGCCCATATTTTCTTGACCATCGGCACACTAGGGGTGATGTGGTCAGCATCACGCCGGCCACCTTAACCTTCCCAGAGTTGCTCTGGTACCCAATTCATGAGGCTGGGTCGACCCCGGAGTCGTTTGCGGTCTAAAAAATCCCACCTCAACTGGGGATCGAACCATGGACCACCGAGCTAGGAAGCCAGTGCACTAACCACTGCGCAACACGGCTCCCATCATCAGCTCAGGTTCTTACTATATCTTCCTCAACATTTTCACTTTTGTCTCCAGTTCTCTTCTCCATGTGTATTTTTGGTCTACCTCTGTTATCCTGTAGATTCTAGAACAAGGACTACTTTATAATGCTATTAAATGGTTTCCTCCTATCCATCACCAGCGTCTTCTTTTGATCTCTTGTTCCACTGGAACTTGTCTGGTGCTTGTCATCAGTTTCATGTGGGCCACCTAGTCGCACCATTTCAATCCTTCTATTCAAGGTAAGCACCCATTCATGAAAGTCTGTAGCTTTTTGGTTGCCGTTTTTGTTGTTCTACATGTTTCAGAGCCATATACTAGAATTGACTTAACATTTGCGTTGAAGATTCTTATTTTTGTGTTGTACTTATTTCTATTGATCTCCAAATGTTTGTCAATGCAATGAAAGCTCCTCTTGCCTTTTGTATTTCTATTCTGATATCACTGTCTGCAGCTGTTTAGTAAAATTCTACTAGATTCCATTTCTGTTGGGTGAAGTCGATGTATTTATAATTCCAATTTATAGGTAGTATTTACTATAAAAGAAATAAGAGACAAGAGGCATCCTTGTCACACTCCATGTCTTATCTCAAACAGTTCTCTTAATCGTCCTTCATGAAGAACTCTGCATTTAATGCCATAAAGAAAGTAAGGTTCTGAAAATATTATTGACTGATATACAGATTTATTTGCCTCATGATACAACTTACCCTGCACTGTCTGACAAGACTTGAAACCCAAGAGCTACTAACATGCAGAAGCCAAAACTTGGTGTGTATAATATTCTCTCAGCAACCACAAAACCCACAGGGAAAAACAGGTTGGAGGCAGGTATAAATGGGAGAACCATTAAAGCCAGGCTCTGAAATAGTGTTATGAATTCTGAAAAAAAATTTCCATTTTTCTATCTATGGAAATTAAATTGTAATTAGATTAATCTGAACACAAGAAATAGAAAACAGTTGTTCTTTCGCAGTCAGCATTGCTGTGAGGGAGTGTCAGCAGTTGCTGAATGATGAGTTGGTTGTTGATCCTAACTTGGATGTATCTGCAATGCCAGGGAAGGGTTTAACCCATTCGACCTGAAACTTACCATGATTACAGGCCTCAGGTTTCCCTCCCTTATTTGTAATAAATTGCAAGTGAAGCATATTCACTTTAAAGAAATTTGTTTTTTAATTTTCACAAAATGCTAAAATAAACTGGAGTCCATTAAATAAAGTTATCAATCATAAGCAGTGACATAAATTGTAATGATGCAAAAAGGGGAAATTTTATTTTAATACAATACTTATACAGGAGGTTTGGGAAAGTTTGTCTGCTGACAAACTATTCATTAGCACATTTTCATTTCACTACAGATACTTCGTTCTCCCTGTTGTGCCATAATTAAATATAAGTAAGCTACTATTTGACTATTCATTAACTTATTATAATATTCTTTTTTAAAAAGCCTATCTGTAATGTTAATCTATGCTTTCACTCAGATCCAAGCTATACAGGCAATAAGTGGACTGAATACAGCTTCTAAATGGCACATAAGTCATTTACTCTTCCTGCTACTAACTTTTGTAAAATAATGATCTGTTATATTGCTGCAAATGTAACCAGGCATGCAATGTATATAAATCAGTTCAGATCAGATTTCCTAATTTTTTTTTCAGATAAAACTTTCCACTATTCTGGCCATTTTTTGTGCTATAAAAAAAAAAACTAATCATGGTAGCTGTATGCTGTATTACATATTGTATTAGTCCCCATTATTATATAAACAAAGCTCTATCCAAACTTTGTGCAGTTTTGTTGTAAGGAGCAGCTAGTTTCAACTAACGCTTTAAGTTAATAGGCTTAACTCTTAGTAGGCCCCTATACGAGCGGCCTTTTAGAAAGGCCGAAGATCGATCCCCGTTTTACGGCCGGCCTTTCTAAAAGGCTGAGACGGTTTCCGTGTCAATAGCGAAAATGTATAGGTGAATGCATGTTTAAAACCACTGAACAATTTAGTTAAGTGCATGATATAGGGGTTTCATTTCTTCACATTTTGATATATAACACTTTATGTTATCTTTATAAATAAATTATTTATTGCAAAATCTGTAAAGGTAGTCATGAAATTAGCTCATAAAAACGTGGTTTTTGATCTCGTATACTAAGAGTTAACCGGCTTTAACTTATTTGAAGACAGCATCAAATTATTAGAGTGTTTCATAACAGTGTTCGCTCCCAGTACAGGGAATATAATTTATGGGAATTTTTTTTCAGAACCTGTGGTTCTTTATGATGTCATACTACCACCTGATCTCCTGGGTAGTGAGATTGGATGCCTAGCCTATCAGATAAGGGCGACAAAAAAAAAGGAGGTCCTGTGTGCAAGTTGCGGAAGTTAAAAATCCCTCGGCAGTTGGAAATCGTAAAGAGTAGGTCTTACAGCCGCTGCCCTGGCAAAATTTAGGAAACCTACCCACCACAAACATATTTATAAAATGTGTGATTCCTGTATACACACATTGGAATCCTCGCCTGTGCTATGAATTAAGCACTGGGCTGAGATTCTCCTTGTGTGATCTAAGGGAGGAGATCAGAGCACTTACGGAGCTGTGCGTGTGCAATGAAGATGGTCCTTAAAACCAAACCAATAACAATGTCAAAGGTCATATTTTTTTCACCATCTCTATGTCTTCAGAAATCAAACATACCATACTTTCATTGTGTTTAGTTTAAAAAAATTTTTTTCCATGCAATTTATTCTGAAAGCATGGAAGTCATATATCTTTAACTATTAGTAAACGTGCTCAAAAACCGTGTTTTTACGAGCTGATTTCAGAGAGTACATTTTTAGACATGACTGCCTTTACTGATTTTGCATTAAGTAACTTATTTATAATGATAACATAAAGTGTTATATATTAAAATGTAGAAAAATGAAACATCTATGACATGCACTTAACTTAATTGTTAAGTGGTGTTAAACATGCATGCAACATATACAGTAATGAGTGCAGAAAAATTTTAAAATTGAAAAAATTGAGAAACAAATTGTACGAGGGGCGTTCAGAAAGTAATGCACTACATCGTTTTTCTCAGCTAATAATGAAGATAGAAGAATGAAATTTTGCACACTTCAAATATGGTATGTGCCAATTGTGTGCACCAAATTGCACCGCAACCGGCCACATAATACAGCTGTCCTAAACCGTTGAAATGGAGCGTGTTAGCAACTTGCGTTATAAACAGCGAATTGTGATAAAATTTCTCGTTGCAGAGAAGGAAACTGTTGTGAATATTCACAAGCGTCTATGTGATGTGTATGGAAGTTTTGCAGTCAACAGGAGTACAGTCAGTCGCTGGGTTCAGAGAATCAAAGAATCAGGAATTGGAGATACGGAGCTGCTTGATCGGCCGCGCTGTGGACGTCCTGCCACAGCCACCAACGCAGAAATGTTGAAATGCGCTGAGGGCATTATTCTTACTGATAGGCGAATCACTACTCAACAATTGGCCTTACAGCTATCAGTCAGCATTGGTAGTGCAAATGCAGTTATAAAAACTCTCGGATTTTCTAAGGTTTGCGCAAGATGGGTTCCTCGAAGTCTCACAAATGACCACCGATTGCAAAGGAAAGCAATTTCTTCTGAATTGTTGGAGCGTTTCAATGCTGATGGAGAGAACATTTTGGCTAAGATCGTTACAGGTGACGAAACCTGGGCACATCATTTTGAACCTGAGACAAAAAGACAGTCAATGGAGTGGCATCATCCGCAATCACCAAGAAGAGAGAAATTCAAGAAAATTCCTTCAGCTGGAAAGGTCATGATCATTGTCTTTTGGGACATTGAAGGTGTGATTCTTGTGGACGTTATGCCAAGGGGAGAGACAATCAATTCGCAAGCTTACATTAAGACATTGAAAAAACTCAATCAACGTTTTCGCAGAGTTCGGCCGCACAAGAATCCAGCAGACCTGCTTCTCCTTCACAACAATGCGCGCCCTCACACAAGTCTGGCAACACGGGAAGCAATCACCAAATTGGGTTGGACTGTACTACCCCATCCACCCTATAGTCCCGATTTGGCACCCTCTGATTTTCATCTATTTGGTCCACTTAAAGATGCACTCCGTGGGACAAGGTTTAAAGATGATGAAGGAGTGATTCATGCAGCGAAGAAATGGCTACATGATCAAGACAAAATCTGGTACGGGCTAGGAATACATGCACTTGTTTCACGCTGGCATAAGCCGTACAAGTTGATGGGGATTATGTTGAATAATACCGATGTTTACATGACATATCCATGTATATTGTGTATAAATTTCATGCTTTTTGAATAAACAGCTCCTGAGAAAAACGATGTGGTGCTTTACTTTCTGAACGCCCCTCGTACTTATCAATATGTATAATTAATTCAGGTAAACTTCTACCCCTAAGCCTACTTTCATTCTGAAGTACATCCATTTTCACATAATGTAGGAAAGTTGGAGCTGTTTCTGAGCACAAATAAAGTTTTTATCACAATTTGAATTTTTTTGGTATATTTAGATAAAGTGCACAAATATTTTAACCTTTATTTACAGACTTGACTACTGTTACTGATTTTGCATTAAATAATTTATTTATAATGATAACATGAAGTGTTATATATCTAAATATAGAGAAATGAAACCCCTTTGACATGCACCTAACTTAATTGTTAAGTGGTGTTAAACATGCATGCAACATATACAGTAATGAGTGCAGAACAATTTTAAAATATTAAAAAATTTGGAAAAAAGTTGTACTTACCCACAAAAATAATCCAATTTGGAAGCCTGAAACTCCTAGAACCACTTTCATCCAATTATACGGAACACAGACAAGTTTCACTTGTTTTGAATACTAAATAAAAATGTTTCCTTTTGAAATGTTCAGGTCACATATTGAAAAATCATGACGAAAATAAACTATGTACACACTTTATACACAACTGATATTTACCACAACTATTTTCTTTCACTATAAGCAGCAAAACAGTTATTTGGATGTAGATGGGGATTATTTGTGCATCCTCCACAATAAAAGGATGTCCTGACCCTTACTTGAGGGGTGCTGCAAACGACACAGTTGCGATGAGATTTGAATTTTCTAATTAAATGGTTTGTTCCTCCTAGTCTGTTGACTGGATTGTTCACTTGATTGCCATGTCCAATCCTGGGAGAAATTTGCTGGAAATTCACAGCAGCAACAAGAGAGAGCTCATTGACAAGTTGCCGTTTAAAATGAAGAAGGCTCTGTTTTTTGGCATTTGTTGTTCTTGACAGTGCAAATAATTTATGCGCATTGAGCTGAGCTATTTCAAAAATCCAGAAGAAAATTTTTTTCTTGTTCTTCTGCTAAATGTGCCATATGTTACAATGCTTTGGTCCACTCTGTCACATCCATCCATTCATGTGTTGATTGTAATAATCAATCATCAGTGGTTTATTTTTTGTTTCCCCAAAGTGATTGGTGATGTCCTTGCTTTCCACTGTTGTGCAACTTGAAACAAGAATGCATGGTTTTTTTGGATTGAACATTTTGTGAGCCCATCTGCCTTTCCACCCAATTACCATTTCATCCAAAGACAGCTCCTTGTAAGGGTAAAATGCTTCCTGGAATCTAGATAACATTTTCTGTAGAAATGGTTTGATCTTTGCTTTACCTTGTGCGTCTACATCACTCACATGAAACATCGTGTGATATAACATCTGAAACCTATCCCGTATAAACATCTGTCTGTACCAGGGAGTTTGCATAAAGCCTTCGTTAGACCAATAATCACTAATGGCTGGTTTTTTCACAATTCCCATTGCTATTATCACAGCAAAAAACTTGCACAGTTCTGGAGTTGTAACTGGATACCAGTTTTGATAGACAGATCTTTTTGTCGCCGTTTCTGAATTTGACTGACAGAGTCAGTATATGAGGCAATATATTCATTTATAGAAACAGTAAGCTCATCTATAATCTCATTAGTTAAAAGAGCTTTGAGACAATAAAATGCAGAAGAATCATTAGGTATAATATTTGGATTCACACCTGTAATCCTAGCATGAGGCGGTACAAAGCGGAAAGCATTTTGTGTTGAGCCAGCATCAACTTCATTCCACCTAATTTCCTCATTCATTGTACTTGTATTACCATCAGTACTTGTGGATTCTGCTTCTTTATGGGTTGATCTAGATGTAGGCCTATCTTTTCTTCTTGGGAGCTTTACCTTTTCCTTGTTGTCTTTTCACTGGCCTGGCATTTCTAGTGCTAGTACTACTGACAGAACCAGCTAGGGGAAACGCCCCCTTCTCATCAAATTCAGTGTTTTGATTACATATATCTTCGCTGGGCAAGATATATTCTGAATCTGAACTGTAATCTTCACTCGATAACTGATCATCCTCATGTTTGATCCAAGAAGAAATAAGTCGTGCTACTTGCACCGCCGATAACCTTTGCTTACAATCGTTTGAAGATGAAGCCATTTTGGTTAGAACAAATTTGTTTACGATCAACAGCCGAACAAAACACTAAAAATCGAACTTAATAACTCATCAAAACGATAACCACGCTAATATTTGTAAACAGACTGAATACAGGAAGTGACTATAAATGTTGGATTGGATAAAACATCGACAATTTTTCATTAACTCTTTGCCGATAGAGACTTCATGTAAAAAGCCCCGTGAACTGGCGAGCCGTAAAATTGGTACTAAACCCGCGCCACTTCACGGGGCTTGCCGGATAGTAAGAGTTAATGCACTTTTTGACATAGAAAAATCTTGTATTGGTTTCATATGCCAGTTTAGTCGTTCATGATAGAAAACTTCTCAATATTCAGTGTAGCTAAAGTTTTGTAGCTAGTGTGGGCATAGGAAAAAGTGAAAGTTTCTTTATAGTCATCTGCCTAAAGATCAGTTTAATTTTTTGGATGAATGCTTGCACATATTTAAAGGGTTTATTACTATGCTCATCCTTCCCCTGTAATTTTACATTCAAATCTGCAAGATGTTTTATAATGTCAATAAGAAACGTCAAGTCATTCATCCATTCCACGTATTCCAAGAAAGTTACTTTTTTTTTTCATTATGAATTCCTAGATTTGATTATGGACAGACCAGAATCTGGCCAGTGCTGTAGCCACAGAACTTGACTGAAATAAATTAGATCAGGTCCTACCTCTTTAAGAAAGGATCAAAACTGTGGTTGAGACCATTGGATTGACTGTGTCAACATGTTTCTTTAAATGTTTCAAATCCATAACCTTCGCATACATCTGCTCTTGATGAATAATGCGGTGATATAAGATAATTTCATGGGGCAAAGGTGTTTGCATCAAGCTGATGAAACCATTTAACTTGCCTGTCATGGCAGTTGCTCCATAACTGGTTAAACTACAAAGATTTTAATCTGAAAGAATTTTACTAACGCATGCTTGACATAAGTGTCATTTGTTGGACATATTCCAAGCAATGGGAAGGTAGAGCTGAAAATTGATCAGCTGATAAATGATCATGCTGGGTATGATGCTGATATTGTGTACACTGGTGGGTCTGTAATCCATAATGAGAAATTAGGGTGGGGCTTCTCTGCTAGAGTAAAGGGCAGAATCGTCGCTGAACACTGGAAGCTTACATGATAACAACCTCCAGCTCGAGAATGGAGGAAGAGGCAGCTACTGCAGCCTAAGGTGGCTGTCTGAAACTTCATTAACAAGGCCAATAATAGTATCAGACTTGCAATCCAAGCTTCGGAAGGTCCAAAGTGGATGCTTTTAGTTAAAGATTCTTATTTTTGTGCTGGACTTCATTTGCATTCATTCTCATAATCTTTTTCTTTTCCCTGTATATTTTCAGACCTACTTACTGTGACCAATCATCAAGTATTTTCATTTTATCTTGTGTCAGTTTACGTTTATGGGGAAGGAGAGCAAGGTCATCATTAAAATCTTAATCATCAATCTGTTTACTTAAGTACACTTCAATTTATGTTGGCTGATGTTTGTTTTCATAACCCAATCTATAGCCTGTAAAAAGAGAAATGGTGACATGAGGCCTCCCTCTCGCTCTCCACTTCTTATCTCAAATGGTTTTAAAATTTATCTTCACAAACGAACGAACAAACAAAATCTTTATTTCATCAGGGTAAAGAAATAGGCATAATTGCCTTTTTACATTTCTGCCCTGCAATACAATTTTCAGCGAGAATTCTGAAAATACAAAATTACAAAGAATTCTGCATGTCATGTATTCAAATGTTTTCTTTATTAAGTTAATGATTTTCTGGGGGACTCCATAATGTCTCATCAATTTCCAAAGTGATTCTTCATCTACTCCACACCGTCTAATGCCTTTTCATTGTCCACAAATACAATACAAAGAGATTTCAATCTTAAACTTTGTTCAACTATTATTCTCAGTGTGGCTATCTGGTCTGTACAGGATGTTTTTGTCAAAAACCTGCTTGTTCATGTCTCAGCTGTCTATCTATGGACTCTTTCAATCTCTCAAGGATGATTCTGTTTAATATTTTTCATGATACTTTTAGTAAACACTATTCCTCTGCAATGACAAGAACCAGACAAGTGCCAGTGGAACAAGAGATGAGAAGAAGATGATGGCGATGGATAGGACACACACTGAGGAAACCTGTTGATAGCATTACAAGGCAGTCCTTGTTCTGGAACCCCCAGGGCAAGAGAGGCAGAGGTAGACCAAGAAGCACATGGAGAAGAGAGCTGGAAACAGAGGTGAAAATGATGAGGAGAATGTGGAAAGAACTTGAGATGATGGCACGTGACAGGAGGACTTGGCATGTGTTTGTTTAAGGCCTATGCTCCTTTGGGAGTGGAGGGTTATGATGATGATTCCTCTGCAATCTGTGCACTGTTGTAAATCTTCCTTCTCAGGCAGTTTGACCAGATATCCTTCCTTCCATTCAACTGGAATTTCTTCTCTCTCTCTCAGAATTTGCCAAGTACTTTGTATAGCATCTCTATAGAGGTGTCAAATCTGCTTTGATGGTCTCTCCTGGAATATCATCTGGACCAGCTGCTTCTAGGAGCTTTATGGCTTTCTTTATTTCTTTCTTCGTTGATCTTTTGCAATTAACATATAGCTCCTCTTCCTCTGGTTGGATGTCTAGGGCATTTGGTGGGGCTGTTCTATTGGGAAGTTTCTGAAAATATTCTATCTTCTCATTTTTCACATTCCATCTTTTAGAAGCTTTATGGCTTGCTTTACTTCTTCCATAGATGATCTTTCACAGTTGACTTGTAACTCCTCTTCTGTTGGCTGGATGTCCGTGGGATTTTGTGAACCTAGTCTACTGAGAAGTTCCTCACAATTTTCTGTTCACTTCTTCATTCACTCTTTTATATTACTCAGCAATTTTTTATTCTTTGTTGAGGCCATTTGATTGCTTGTATTTCTCTGTTAGATTCTTTGCACTGTTGTACATGTCCCATGTGGCAGCAGCTTCCTCTGCCTCTCTTGCCAACTCAACAATATATTTCCTTTAGTCTCTTCTTATGATTCTTCTGACCTCTTTGTTCACTTTTATGTACACTTCATAAGCCTTTACTGTGGAACATTTGGTTTTGCATCTGTTTAAATGTGCCTTTTTTCTGCCCTTTATCTTGTTAATGGTTTCTGTTGTTATCCAAGCTTTGTACTGGCTTTCTCTTTTTCCCAGTACTTCTTCACACATCTCATTTTATATATTTTTGACTTGCTGCTAGTGCTCTTCTTATTCGCTACATTTTCCAGCTGTTGGAGAACTTGGTATTTATTGGATATCGTAAATGTTAAGATATGTGTTTTGGTATATAAAGCAGGATACTTCTCATTCCATTTAGTTTTATATACCGAAAAGCATCAGGGCTGAATGAGGTACATGCTGGGAGTGAAGTGATTTATGACTGTTTAGAAGAGTTACCAGGGAGTTTGTTTGAACAGTGGTCTTGTATGGTTGTGTCTGTCCCATAAAGTTTAAAATGATCATTAGGCTTGTTTGCAGACTGAGATTTATGTCAACAGGGATATTTGGGTGAGGAATATTGATAGTAAGATGGGACCAATCTGGAAGATTGACTAGTGTCATATTGTCTTATATTATATATGGAGAAAACTCTAAAATTAATTGCATGAGTGAGGTGATGATTAAACTTTCAAGAAGCAATCACAATGTTCTTCGAGAGAATGATATGATCATGATATTGCTGTCATAATGAATTATGTTTGCTGTACATCTTGGTCAAGATTATAGAAAAATGAACTGAACTTCCGATGGTTGCTCATTCACTGATGTTCCATTATTATGTTGAATTCTGGACTTAATGTTGTCAATGTTTATTCAAATATCCCATATTTATATCTTAGTACTATGAGCCTGTACTCAATCCAGGTCTCCTTACTTTGCAACTGTAACCTTGAATTTTTCTCCTGTTTCTTGATTTCTTAGATATCCTACTGTGCACCACTTAAGAGTTAATACTTTTGCTTAAATAGAACACACTTTTTATGTAGAGAACATCAAAGTCGAGACAATCATTTAGGTACTTCAAATTAAGAAATCTTTGTGGAAATATGAGTTGTAAAGCCACAGACAGGCAGTCCTTTTTATGACAAAAAAATGAAAATTGTCCTCCTTTTTGCGTTCAACGTTATGGTAACCTTTATGCTTATATGATCAATCTGATTTTCAGTCCTGTGATCTGGCGATATATGTGGTGCTTAAAGTATTCTTTTATGTGGAAACATGCTTCCTCCTATATCCAGTTGATTTGAAGCACAGAAGTTTGTTAATAAGTTCTCCAAATTCACTCATTGTCTGAAGTCTATGTTTTCCCATGATTTCTTCAAAGCCACTGTTCCAATCTTTGCATTTCAGTCACGTCAAAAATATGATGTTTCTTCTTCTCTTTAATCCATGATATTTTGCAGTCTGGTGTCACACAATGTTCTTTGTCAGTGGTTGGTCACAGCATTGAATTATGTTTACCTTTATTTTCTTATAAGCTGTTTTGAATGTTACTGTAATTAATGTAGGTCCTGCTGCATTCCATTCTATAAGTGCTTTCTGTGCTTCCATTAACAACATTAGAGCCACCCCTTCACTATTCTGTGGCATGACTGAGTTTCACTTCTCTCCAATTTGGAACATTTTATTAGATAGGAACTACCCCAGGACTGCTGAATGCTCTATAGGTAGTTTTTATGGGGTTTTTACTCTTATATGTTACTTTGTTAAAAAAAAGTTGTGTTCTTTTTTTGTTCATACAAAGTTGTGTTCTTTATCTGCTACCTGATTCCTGCATATTAAAGTTCTTCAGATTCATCACACATGAATATCATGCAATAAAATTTTTGAAACATTCAGCTGAATTAAAAAGACTATCACTGCAATTACTATTGCTTAATTCTCTTCAGGGTGTGGCAAAGAATTTCCTCGTGTCAGTGTTTGTTTAAAAAAAAAAACAACTTCCAAGCACCATAGATAAGCAAAATAAAACAAGAAATTTCAGCTTCAGAAATTTTCTCATCAGTTATAAACATCAACGCACATGTGCCAGACGTGCTGATAAAACAAATCTTACTATAGCCAAACAGGCACACCAAGCGGCCTATACAGAAAAATTGTACCATCTTGTAGTGCACCATGCAGAACTTCGGGTCTAAAGAGTTACCAATTTTTTCCCTATGATTCATGGTTTTCTAGACATCCAAGATTACAAAAGCAAGAGCAGCATTCATTGCATTGGAAAATCTGGAATCAAAAGAAAATCAAGCCCAACACATAAATAATAACCTTGGACTCAAATTTCTTGGCAGTCTTACTCCACGGCTATTAAACATGGTAAACATCAAAGAAAACCAACCAAGAAATTGTAAGCTTTCATTAATGGGTGCTTGCAGAGAATTTTAGAAGGATTAAAATGGTATGACAAGATCATCAATGAGGAACTGATGAAAGAACAAGACAAAAACCAGTGGAACAAGAGGTTAGAAGATGCTGGCATTGGATGGAACACATCAAGGAAATGAGGTGACAGCATAATAAGGTAGTTCTTATTCTTAAATCACCAGGGTAAAAGAAACTGAGGGAGACATAATAAACATGGAGATGGAGACTGGAGATGGACATGAAAGGGATAAAGACACTGAACATATGTGGCAGTGAACTACCACCTAGGAATTTAAGGGTCCTCGCTATGACGGCATAGAGCGATATTAGACTATTAACCTCTACGACAATATACCGGATGAAGGCATATGCGTTTTGCCTTTATTTGATTGGTCACTAGTAGGCGCGATATATAAAAAAAAATACATAATTTTGTTCGTTTTTGGCGTTGCCCAGGAACGAAGATCTTGAAGAAGCAACTTTTGTACTTGAACCTCAAGACGATGGCTGCAATCCTTACACTTCCATAATGGGTTACAGTAAACCAACATACTTTTTTAACGGGCTGATCACCCGTTTGCCAGTCACTTTGATTACGGAAACAACAACAAACGGATTGATTTGTCGTTGCCCTAAAGACGCCATTAGGCGTGATGGGAACAACGGCAAAGAAAATCTATTCGCTGTTGCCCTTAAGACGCCACTAGGTGTAATGGCCACTGACTGCTTTGCCGGTCGTTGGCTAAGGACGGAAGAAGAAGAACATACTTAATGCAGATAAAGGTGAATGTAGTATGCAGGGGTCATTTTAGGAGGAAGCATTGATGCTAACTGGGCATCTGTGCTTGCTTACAACCATTATTCTGTGAACTGAAGAATGGATTTTACCTGCTCTTTGCTCGCTACAGATCTGTTAATAAAACCAGAGAATTTTTACATGTGAGTAGACGTATATAAACATTTAACTGCAGTAGGTATTTGAAAAAAGATTATAAATTGATTTGGGCTACACCTACGAGATGAACCTAATGCTCAAAACTACAAGAGAATAAAATATGCTTGACGACTGAATCACATAGTACCAATATGTTTTCTTATAAAAGAAAATTGAAAGATAGAGACTCTGTATGCACCTTACGATGTTAAAATGCACCGGTATCATTCAGCGATGTTTTGAGTCATGTTGTTTGACAAAAGAAGACTGATTACTGCCATTAAGATGTTGAATCTTCTCATCATGTTGACTCCTGAGATCATTACTATCAAAAATTAAAATCCATCAGAAATAAAACAGCAGAAGTAAAATAAAAGAAGAAAAGACCCCGAGCAACAGAGTTGAGATGAATCTTTACGTTGAAATTTAGTATTGCTCCGTTACGACTTTTGTTGAAATTCCTGCATTCAGACAGCTCACTGCTGAGTTTTCCTGTTGACTTTATTGAGTTGTCGCCAAAAGGTTTAGATTAGAACCTAATAACTAGGTTCATGAAAATGCAACGTGAGTACTACGACATGCCAACTTTTGTCTGACACTCTTACAACCAGCCCCACGCTCAAGTGATTTTACTGACCTGGTAACGTAGATGCATAGTCTAGGCATCCATCGTACAGGCGGCGTCTGCCGAACTTGTGAAAGTAGCTGCAATTTTAAAGGACAAACAAACCAACGAACGCGTGGCACGGTCGGTTGCACATATGGAAGAGGACAAGAAGTCTCTACATTCATTTTATTAAAGGTTTAGGTCAGCTAAAGTGTAACGATAATGATGATTATATGTAAATGAGGAAACAGCGCTGTATGGTAGGTGATGAAAATAAACAACTGAAAAATGTCATATCTTACCATGGCTACAGCTCTCGATCGCCGAGTCTGTTGAGAAATGGCAAAAACACCCAGCACTGCCATGACAGTATAAAATATAATGGTGCAAATATTCCGAGGATCAAGCACAGATTTTATAACTTTGATAGTTCCCATTGTCCAGTCACAGCAAAGATCAGATGGATTCAGCAGCAGCCACACATTAACTGGCAGTAAATAGTTGTATGTAAGCTGGCGTGAAGGAGTGGGTGAAGTAGATGCCGGGTTATCAAAGCTGTTGAAAAAATATACATCTATGAACAACATACTCATCAACCCTAAACAAAGAGGACATAAAGCTGAAGCAATTTTCATAAGAAAGTATCACTCATCACCGCAAAATACCATAAGCTAAAGAACAACTCATTTAAGATTACTATTTCTTATTAATTTTATCTTCCTCACACACTCTCTCTCTCTTTCCCTCTGTGCATGTCTTCCATGTCAATACAATGTAATGTCTCCCCATAAGATAGGACTTATATTCTGAGATTTTAGTTTAATAAAATACTATACTTTTCTTTCACATAGTATAGGTCACAAGTGTTACAAACCATCTTGAAAAGGGGAGGGGGGGGGGGGGGGTTGGAAGGGTCCTGGTACATGCCCCAAGAGAAATGGGTCCATGTTACATGCCCAATGAGGCATTAACCTTGGGATAATGGTGTTTAGGTCCCATATGTTCTTCTTGAACTGACATTCCTTGAACCTATCCTGCTTATCTCCCTGATCCTATCCTATCGCCTTTTCTCAGTATTTTATATCCTATTCACCTATTTATTTTCGTATTTCCCTATTCTTCCTTCATACCTTATATTACCGCAATCTACCCTATTTATTTATTGTTTCAGCGTTTTATATTTTATTTATTTCATATTTTACGTTTTTTATTTTCTGGACGTTTTACTTTTCCCCACTATGCCCTCTCTGAAATATTTTATCAACTCTCTCCGTGTGTCGGTTACCACCAGCTTTAGCTCCCTACCTCCTGATATATCCCGTGTCGCTATTGACTTTGCGTTCGTTACTTTCAAGAAAACTAGATTCACCTCTCATCTCCACTTTATTCACACCTGCCTCCACCACAAAATTCTTCCTAATGGATTTTCTTCCAATTTTCATCCATCTGCTGGTACACTCAATCCTAGGGAACAACGTCTCCTACAACGAATTGAGACCAGATGTGGCTTTCAACGTATGCGCGTAGTGGCCGCCAGTCACTCCCGCCTTTTATCAGACCTCAGTGCCCAACAGACCCAGCTTCTGCTTCGCTTACGTTGTCTCACCTCCAACAACTTCCCTTTCTATTCTATGATACGCACCACTATCCACACACTGAACCGGCAGCTGCATGAGTTCCTTTCCACGTCTAAACACCATAAACTATCCCGTCTCATCCCTACCCCCAAAGCTACCCCTCCATCCTCCACTCCATCATGCACTCAGGTAGTCTGCATCCCCCCAGATCTACCCCTCTCTGAGGGAGAGCGCTCTGTTCTTAGTAAGGGCTTAAAATTTGTTCCTCTTCGTCCGACCCTAGACCAATACAATCTCCTCCAGGATGTTCATCGGTTTCACCGTCGCATGAGGCTGAAGCTCCATTTTAGAGAGAAAGACAGCACTCCGCAGTCTCAGGCTGAATCCGACATCTTCGCACGCTTTTCTGACTCTACTAAACCTCCCTTTACACCTAAACCTGGAGCCTCTCATGCCCTGGACCTGTATATCAAGAACACCATCCATGACATTCAGCAGCTCCGCCCTCGTAGATTGCATTATTCCAATCTCACTTCGGCAGAGTCTAGTGCTCTCTCCCTTCTTCGCCGTAGAGACGACATTGTCATCAAACCGGCTGACAAGGGAGGAGCCATTGTCGTCTGGCAGAAGGACTTGTACCTAAGTGAAGGTAAAAACCAGTTGACCAATGGCTCTTTTTACAGGTCCAGGTCCAGCGATGCGACTGTCTCTAACAATCGCATTGTACACAACACTATTAAACAGCTTATCACTAGTAATGATCTTCCTCCCGAAGCATCTCATCTTAGGATTCATGACAGCTCTTTGGGCAAGCCTGTATTCTACATGCTCCCCAAAATTCACAAGATCGAAAACCCTGGAAGACCTATTGTCTCAGCCTGTTCTTGTCCTACTGAACACATTTCTGACTTCCTCGATAGCATTTTCCAGCCTATCGTTGAGAATCTTCCCTCCTTCATCAAAGACACCAATCACGCTCTTACAACTTTCTCCTCTATCCGACTCCCAGCAGACCGCTCCTACCGTCTTTTCTTGCTGGACGTCTGCTCTCTGTATACCTCTATTCCCCACTCTGATGGTCTCCGAGCTCTTCGGTTTTTTCTGGACCAACGCACTTGCCCTTCTATATCCACTGTCACTCTTCTCCGTCTTGCTGAACTGGTCCTTCAACTGAATTCCTTTGAATTCAATGGTCAGTTTTTTGACCAAATTAGTGGTGTTGCCATGGGAACGAAGATGGGTCCCAGCTATGCCTGTCTATTCATGGGCCACTTGGAGCATCAGATATGGCAACAATACTCCGGTCCTTTCCCTGGGTTTTACCGCAGATATATCGATGATGGCATAGGTCTCACAGATATGTCTGAGACTGATTTACACCGCTTCATCGACTTTGTGAACCACTTTCACCCCACCATCAAGTTCACCTCCCTCGTCTCCACAGTATCTGTCAACTTCCTTGACATTACTATTTCTATCACGCCCTCCGGCCTTAATACCTCAGTATACTACAAGCCGACAGATGCCCACAGCTACCTCCTGTATACCTCTTCTCATCCTCGGGCCTGTCGTGACTCCCTTCCTTTTTCACAACTTCTCCGCCTCCGCCGTTTATGCCAAGACGACGATGACTTCCACTTACGAGCAAATGAGATGTTGGATTTCTTCCGTAACAGACTTTATCCAGAACATGTTCTCACCTCTGCTCTCCAACGTGTGCTCCCCATCTCTCGTCTGGAGGCCCTCAAACCTCACCATAAATCCACTTCGGATAGAGTCAAATTAATCTTGACCCATCACCCTCACAGTACTACTGTCAAACAGATCCTTTTCCGCCACCTCCCTATCCTCCAAGCAGAGCCTCTGACCCAAAAAGTATTCAGTGAAGCACCTTTGGTGGCATATAGACGTGACAAGAACTTGAAGGATCTTCTTGTTCACAGCCGTCTCCCAAAGGAGAATGCCACTCACTTTGGCACACTACCCTGTGGTCGGACACGATGCAACACGTGCAAGTATGTCATCTCAACCCAGAAGGTGTCCTTTCCTAAGGCTACGTACACCATCACTAGTAGCTTCACGTGTGAATTGCGCAATGTCATTTATACGATCATATGTAAACGTTGCTGCAAAACCTATATTGGCCAAACAGGCAAACGACTTGGGGACAGATTCAGCCAGCACTTAAATGACATCGCTCAGCAAAAGTCCACACCAGTTGCTATACACTTCAATGGTCCTGACCACCATGGTCCCATCGACATCCAGGTCAGCGATCCGATCCTGCTCCTCTGACACTGCCAGCCGAGAACAGCTTGAGAACCGTCTTATCCACCGCATGGGGTGTCTAAAACCAGCCGGTCTCAACACTTTTCACACCTTTGTCTGAAGTCCCTCTCCTCTCTTGCTCTATTTTACTCTTTCCACTCTTATCCTATTCTTCTATTTGTATGCCATAAATATTTTTTTATTTCATATTTATTTATCTCCCACTCATTCTGTCCTCTTCTATTTCCAGTCCCCACTTTTATCACGTTGGGTAGTTTATTGTCCGGTTTCGTTTTTTAGTTTCTTAGTATGCATTGTGTACATCCGACGGCGGAAGTCACTTTCTGTTCAGCCACGCGATCATCAACAGACAGCGATTTTGATAGAATTTCGGTTCTTGCCTTCAGGGAAGTACCCAGTTTTTATTTTATTTAGTTTTTATGTGTCCTATCTAGCCTTCACTTTATTTCCTTTCCTGACGAAGGCCTTGTGGCCGTAACGTAGACTATTTTCTTTGTCTTTTGTCCTCGTAAGACGAATCACCTTTTTTCGATTTTTTTTCAAACCCATCCATTACATAAAACAGATAGAGATAGTCTCTTCTGTTACAATGTATCTCTGTATTGCGCAAATCTGATCATATGCAGAAGACAAATAAGGGAATAAAATTACCAAACCATGAAATTGTGATAGATTATTTGCAATTTTTTCATGAGGTGACTATGCTTTGTGCTACTGAGTAACACCAGGTGAGCATAGTAAAAAAACACCACCCAGCTGAACATAGTGATGCGCTGAGGAAAACATAAAACACACACATACACCTCATGTCATACGGGTGTGTATCATGCTGATCTCCTGAGTTTGTGTACTTATCTTGCTGTAAATATTAAATACAGCATCCTAAACATGAGTAAGCATCCTGGTTATAAGATTTTAAGTAGTGAACAAAACAGCAATGCTGTAAGTATTGAGGAAAAGTTGGAAATAATAAAACTGTAGTATTTATTTATTTATTAGGAATTTAAGATGTTTAAAACTGTTGTAGTATTTTTATTGGGTTTGTTGTTTTTTAGTGCATTACTTTGGTATTGTGCAGGTTTTTAGTTTTCTACCCCTAACCCTATTTTTCCCCAATTTTTATTGTATGAAATTTCAAAATGCTGTGATTTTTACTATCACATATACCATGTTATAGGATTAACAACTGTACTCTTAAACAGGTGTGTAAGAGGAATTCAGAAAATCAGGTTAGAATGAGTCAACAATTTAAATCTTTTGGACGGAATTTTCAAAAACAAAAAGAGCAACAGAAAGAGTAAGAAACAAAAACACAGTCAGAATCCATTGAAATTAGAGCGAAAATGGCCGCGTGCTCGATGCCGATTGATTTTGATTAAAAAAATTCACATAAAATAAACGCGGATACACCCATTACTAAATAAAGATCGGAAACGGAAGCTTACTCTCTCGCAAATGAGATTGAAACTTAACATCCGGGGGTGATATCACGTGTACACAATTCCTAATGCTAGAAACCGACGATCTACGCAAGGCGACTTAAGTCGCCTGCAGCTGGGAGAACATAGGAATCTGCAGGCGGCAATTGTCGCCTCCAGCGTGATGAAGGTTAAGAAAGCAGCCTTTATCACAACTCACCAAGCACTGATACAGAACTCACAGGAAAACAGGAGGCAAAGAACACAAAGGAAAAAAAAACACTATGACAGTAATGAATTATGAAGAATAACCTGCAGAAAGACAAAGGGCAAAGAAAAGATTGGTCATGTGTGGTTGCTGAGCACATCCATAAGAATCAATCACTGAATGACTGGAGTCAGCAATACCAAAGCAAAAAGTCTGTCCTCTTTTATCATTCTCTCTGCTTTTCTATTTATTTTCTACTTACTGCCTTTATAAGGCAATTTTGTGTCATAATTGCTGAAAAGCAGTTTGTAACACTTAGATACAGCAGTTTTCTTGCTGTTTCCAAGAATTTTTCTCATTAGTTTTGCAGTTTCTAGATTTATAGCAGTTTATATTCAGAATACTCTAGAGTCCTGGAGCAGAGACTCAGATGCCTAGCTGAGCCACAAATGGATGAGGTCCAGTGTGGCTTCCAAACAAATTGAAGTACTCAAGACCTAATCTTCACACTCAGACAATTAAGTGAAAAGGCTCTTGAGTATAAGAGTGAGATCCATCTTTGTTTCTTAGATCTGGAAAAGGCGTTTGACAAGGTCCCCTGGAACAAACTTTCGGACAGTTTGGCAAGGAAGAACATTCCAGCACCTCTGATTCACGCTATACAGTGCCTCTACAAGTCTTGCAGAAATTATGTGAGGACTGCAAACCATAAGTCAGAAGAATTCAGGACCACCACTGGTGTAAGATAAGGTGATATCTTGTCACCTTATCTTTTCATACTCCTCATGGACGATATCATCAAGGCATATAAGGAGAGGACAGGAAAGTATTCAGTGGGGTACTGGAAGATGAGACAGTTCTGTATTGTAGAGCTGGCATTTCCTGATGAAGTTGTCCTGATTGCTAAATCAGAGGCACATCTTAAATCCAACCTGCAAGTCTAAAATGAACAGCTGGAGAAGAGAGGGATGATCATAAGCAGCTCAAAAACAAAAACCATGATGATATCACGAGGGGAAAGAAGACATCAGATTTAAGCTGGGAGAACAGGTCCTGGAGTAGATCAACCACTTTAAATACCTTGGAGCTGTCATAGACCGGAAGGGAGGCATCAAAGAAGAGTTGGCTACCCAAAGAGCAGCAGCTGGGAGACTTTTTCAAGCCATAAATTGAGGATTCCTCAGCAAAAGAGAAGTTGGTAAGAAGATGAAGATGGCTGTATACTGCTCCACCTATGTCCCAGTCTTGACATATGGATGCGAGTCATGGGCAAAGACTACAACCCACAAAAGCCAGATCCAAACCTCAGAAATGAGGTATCTGAGGAAGGTGGTTGAAGTAACAAGAAGAGACATGGTCCGCAACCAGACGATACGTCAGGGCCTTAAAAACCCAACCCCTGCAGACGCAAGTAGAACAGTCCGAACTGAGATGGTTTGGCCGTGGGAGAAGATCGGCTACCACGACAAGCATGGGAAACTAAGAGCCAGGGATCCAGACCTCCAGGATAACCCAAAGTCCGCTGGGAGGACAACATTAGACAATCTTTGAAGGACCGAGGACTAGAATGGAACAAAGCCAGGAGGAAGATAGAATAGTATGGCGCTCTCTCATACAAACCTCTACACCTCACGGTAGAAGAGGAACGAATAAGTAAATTATATTCAGATGGTAAGGTAGCATTTTTCTGTGTGTGTGTGCATGGGAGAGGAGGGAGAGAGAAGATGCCCAAGTATTGTATCACAAAAGAATGATGATATATTTGGAGACATCAAACTATACTGTTCATAGAGATTACTGAATAATAAAAAATCAAAATAATTAGAAGATAATAATAATGACAATAAAATTAAATAGCATTTTAAAATTAATAAACAATAAATAATAATTAAATGTTGATAACGGCAATAAAAGTCCCAACTGAAGTGACAATCTGTGCACTCACAATTTATTTCAGAGTGATTCCAGAAATTTTTCTAATGAAATGAAAGCTCCTTGTCTTTTGTATTCTTATTTTGATATGACTGTATGCTCCTTCAAATTTGCCTTTATTCAACATCATCATTTTTCTTTTTGGCTTCCTATGGATCATGGAGCCCACCACTACAGCTGGCCTACTAACCACCACCACTACAGCTGGCCCACTAACCACCACCACTACAGCTGGCCCACTTGCCACCACCACTACAGCTGGCCCACTAACCACCACCACTACAGCTGGCCCACTTGCCACCACCACTACAGCTGGCCCACTTGCCACCACCACTACAGCTGGCCCACTTGCCACCACCACTACAGCTGGCCCACTTGCCACCACCACTACAGCTGGCCCACTTGCCACCA